>OZ024909.1:85596245-85718745 GCA_964017125.1 Flabesymbios commensalis
TACGATATTTAGAACAGAGAAGCGAAAGCGTAATATCATCATGTAACACATATCCTACATTATAAAAAACAACGAAGTACTGATTGCAAATAACGTAGCTTATTTTATGACCTCAAAATTTGAATGCATTAAGTGTAACATATTTTATCATTTTATTATCACTAAGGTGATCATTTGCGCCATGGGATTATGCCAGGTTATGCCAAAAATGACAGGTTTATCATCAATAAAATAGCAATCAGTGATTAGGAGAACACTAGATGATTTCTAGATGATTTCAATCCATCATAAATGAACTGTCAGGCACTTCTTGTCTCTGAATGCTATTGGTGATATGTTGTTAGTCGAAAATTGGTCTATTCTAGTATATTTTTTATTGTCTAATATATTGCACAACATAGCTCTTAACACTTGAACATTGTGATGATGAAATTGCACTGCAATCAATCAATCAATCAATCAATCAATCAATCACATCAATCAATCAATCAATCAATCAATCAATCAATCAATCAATCAATCAATCAATCAATCAATCAATCAATCTATCAATCAATCAATCAATCAATCAATCAATCAATCAGCTGCGATATTCTTGGTTAAAATCATTTGTTTTTTTCAACCTCAATCGCTAAGCATACATCATGATACCCACAATCTCCAAATATACCAAATGTCAAGGATTGTTGCAGTCTCTAAGCCCTTTGAAATCCAGCTTCGTGTTATTCTACCACATAGTCTAAATACAATTTCTTCAGTACAAAATCCATAAAACATCACAGAAGGAAGTTCTGAAACTAAGTTTGAGATATTGCGTATGTGTGGTATTTTATAATACCATGGTATTATTATGTACCATGGTATAATTATGGTGGGAATTACGCCAGCAGTCAGGGCTACTTTCGCCCCAAGTTCTATGAAAAATATCTGACAGATAAAATCAGTTTTTCATTATTATGAAATTATATGAAAATTATATGAAAATTATATGAAAATTATATGAAAATTATCACTGCTACGTGATCTGGGGATTATACGGTTAATAAAATGGGAGGATTAAAGGGTTGATAAAAATAAATTACTGGGTGGGGGAAATTAAAGGGTAATAATACTGAATAACCGGGTACTGAGGATCAAAGGGTTAATAAAAATGAGTTAATTGGTGCTGTGGTGATTAAATGGTTAGGAAACAGGCACTTAGAACAGCGAGATGAGACCACTTAATACTTGCAAGTTTGTTGTGGTACTTTAAATATTCACTTTATTTTCTGACACGTTTGTTGTGGTACTTTAAATATTCCCTTTATTTTCTGACACGTTTGTTGTGGTACTTTAAATATTCACTTTATTTTCTGACACGTTTGTTGTGGTACTTTAAATATTCACTTTAGTTACTGACACGTTTGTTGTGGTACTTTAAATATTCAATTTATTTTCTGACACGGTTGTTGTGGTACTTTAAATATTCACTTTATTTTCTGACACGTTTGTTGTGGTACTTTAAATATTCAATTTATTTTCTGACACGTTTGTTGTGGTACTTTAAATATTCACTTTATTTTCTGACACGTTTGTTGTGGTACTTTAAATATTCACTTTATTTACTGACACGTTTGTTGTGGTACTTTAAATATTCAATTTATTTTCTGACACGTTTGTTGTGGTACTTTAAATATTCACTTTATTTTCTGACACGTTTGTTGTGGTACTTTAAATATTCACTTTATTTTCTGACACGTTTGTTGTGGTACTTTAAATATTCACTTTATTTACTGACACGTTTGTTGTGGTACTTTAAA
The DNA here is from genome assembly GCA_964017125.1 of Flabesymbios commensalis. Lineage (NCBI taxonomy): Eukaryota > Metazoa > Annelida > Polychaeta > Terebellida > Flabelligeridae > Flabesymbios > Flabesymbios commensalis. Next base: position 85,598,045 of record OZ024909.1, read on the forward strand.
TATTCAATTTATTTTCTGACACGTTTGTTGTGGTACTTTAAATATTCACTTTATTTCCTGACACGTTTGGTGTGGTACTTTAAATATTCACTTTATTTTCTGATACGTTTGGTGTGGTACTTTAAATATTCACTTTATTTTCTGACACGTTTGGTGTGGTACTTTAAATATTCACTTTATTTTCTGATACGTTTGGTGTGGTACTTTAAATATTCACTTTATTTTATGACACGTTTGTTGTGGTACTTTTAATATTCACTTTATTTTCTGACACGTTTGTTGTGGTACTTTAAATATTCACTTTATTTTCTGACACGTTTGTTGTGGTACTTTGAATATTCACTTTATTTTCTGACACGTTTGTTGTGGTACTTTAAATATTCACTTTATTTTCTGACACGTTTGTTGTGGTACTTTCACTTTATTTCCCTTAATACTAGTATAACAGTCCTTAACCTAGTATAACAGTCCTTAACTCTTAGAGCGCTAGTATAAAAAATTTTTTTTTTTACCCACTTGAAGTTGTGTCTCGCTACCGCGACTCACAACTTCAAGTGGGTGAAAATTACTCATATCTGCTTAATTTGAGACCAAACATTTACAAATGTTGATATTTAAGTGCCTATTTCGTTCCCAATCACAGTGATTTGATCGACTAATAAACTGGGTTAAAAGCGAGCGTCTAGTGGTTTAATCGTAAATCTGAGCTCGAAACCAACTTACCCCAGACAGCAATGCGCTACAGAAACCAACTGCCCCCAGAGATCAATGCTTTGTCCATAGAGTTCACTTGACGCTGGATCTGAATGTAAATACATCATGTGAAAGGTTATATTTTGATTCAGAGAACATCAGTGATGATTTATCATATCCCTCGTTCATCATAGCGACGCCTTCATATAACAATCTTAAGTGGAGCTGTTGGAACTTCATAAAAATAGTATGACATTGATTGATGAATTAGTGAGATGCGATTTAGTCTTATTTAATCTAAAGAAAGCTATATTTTGTTCAGGATATTTATCATAAAATTTTACATTCTTAATTGAATTTGCTATAACCAATTATTGATTATTCAAATTCCAACTGTAAATCGTTATTCATATTTAACTGATGCAACTTTATACTATATTTTCTTTGTTAAATTGCCTCGTGTTACCTAAATGTGTCCTTACTTATATTTTCGCCATTTACATTATCTCACACAATAAATTAAAAATGTATCAATTAGATTTTCTAGAATCATGTTTATAACTTATTAATGCTTTACTTAGGTGTTATTTCTATTTTTCGTTTATTTGACGCAATCTTCAGCTTTAAGTCACAAAAAATAGTGTATTGATAAAAATACACACAATTCCCACATTGAATTAATACAGCACGATTTACAGCTCAGCACTTGTTATGTAGGCTGATGTAGCGCTGCTTAGGAGAAGCATCCAGCGTGCTGAAGACACGTCTAGACTACCAGCAAACTGAACACGCTCAACAAATGCTGGATCGGTGTTGGCCCAATGTCGTAGGCGATGGTCCGACATCAAATCAACATTAGGTCAACGTCTACAATGTTTGCTGCGCCCACACGTGTGAGTTGTAAATCGTGCTGAAGTGGACATATTATGTCATGATGGATGACATGGATGCCATGGATGACTGAACATACAGCGTGCCGATGATCAAATAAAAACGACCAACCCCTGCCTCAATGGAGGACAAATATCACACTCACGGGAACATCACCAAACCAACTCACTCACCCACTCACTCACTCACTCACTCACTCACTCACTCACTCACTCACTCACTCACTCACTCACTCACTCACTCACTCACTCACTCACTCACTCACTCACTCACTCACTCACTCACTCACTCACTCACTCACTCACTCACTCACTCACTCACTCACTCACTCACTCACTCACTCACTCACTCACTCACTCACTCACTCACTCACTCACTCACTCACTCACTCACTCACTCACTCACTCACTCACTCACTCACTCACTCACTCACTCACTCACTCACTCACTCACTCACTCACTCACTCACTCACTCACTCACTCACTCTCGCCTTTCTTTACAAAAAAGTCTAAAACAGTGTAATATCTTAAGTCGTGTAATTGTTATTTTATTATAAGTAAAGTGATAATTTGCGCCATGAAGGGATTATGCAGAGCACAGAGCCATCAAAATAATATGTTTATCATCAATAAAATAACTATTAAAATGGTTTAAGGCATACCTTGTCTCACGTCAGAAATGTCTATCAGATATTTCATTGTGTAAGGATTTTGATTTTAAGCGGTTTGGGGCAGTATTTGATGGTCTTAATGTTTTCTGATTGAATGATTACAGACATTACATGAGGCTTGGATGCTGATACATAAATCCTATTTTATGACTCTCATACCTTCTGGTTCAGTGATTGCATAAATCTATGGTATGTCATGAATTTGACGACACAAAATTATCTACCTCCTTTAAAAGTAAACGATTTGTGGCAAGATTTATTTGAGGATTATTTGAAGATCACAAGTTAAGCTGTTTGAGGTATATTTTTTGTAGATCAAGAGTTTAGAAGCTTGGGGCAATATTCGAAGATTATAAAGTAAATGAGTCGTGAAGATCACAATTTACGCGGTTTGGGGCTTTATTTGAAGATCACAACTTAAGCAACTTAGGGCATTTTTGGAAATCACAAGATAAATAATATTTTCTGGTTCAATGATTACATGACTCGTGAGTAAAGCTTGGATGATGCTATCAATCCATATATAACCAGCAAGATGGGTAATCCAGCATAGAATCAATGTTAACATAGCAAAAACAATTACTTGATCCAGTGTTGGTTCAACGTTGGGCCAGCGTCGCAGACGATGGTCCAACATAAAACCAACATTGGATAAATCCATCTTGTTGACTGGATTTGTATCAAAGTCTATATTTGTTAACTTATAGTGATCCAGATTCTGACAAAAACTAAAAAAACATAAATCAATACCAATGAAAATAATTAAATATGACATTTATAGGGTTATACGCTTTAAAACAAAACACATTTACCAATACTACGGACATTAAGATGTTTCATGTAGAAATATGGTTTTTGGAGCTGGCATTATATTTGTTTTATGGTCGACCAAATTAGCTGACCTCCAGATTCACCGGGCAACAGAAGGACGACCTTGAACTTGTTGAGGCTTGAGGAATTTCTAAGGAGCCCCTCGCCGCAAATATCAGGTGTTGTTTATGTGACGTCATATTTACTGCCCAATGGGCTTACTGCATCAGGGATTGGGGTATCCCTGGCCATTCCCTGCTCTCGTCAAAGATCAGGTGTCCTTGAAAATATATGTGACTTATGTGACTTATGTAATGTGAACTGGTAACGTCTATTGGTCCCAAGACGGAATCGGGTTTTGGTTGGATATTGCATGTTTTATACTGCTATTTATCTTAATCTTTACATAATTTCGTTAAGTTCTGTAATGTGAACTGACAGCGAGATCATTTTTTCATCTGTCCCCAACACCCCTGAGAATTTCGTTATGGAAATATATTTCCGAAGTTAAAACACCTAAGTAATGTCTTGTTTTACGGTGATTGTGACCTGTCTTTTTGATATTTGTATTATGCCTACGTGTCATATGCCATTTAAATAATGTCATTTTTGTTTCACGGACATGTTAAGAATTGAGACCTGTCATTTTGATATTTTTATTACTCATAGAGTCCAATATTTAAACTATTTGACAAATACCTATGACATTTTCTGTTGTGTTGGGAGATGACTTAAAAAAACATTTTATACAACATTTCATCGATATTGCTCGAGTACACGGAAGAAAATTAGAGATTTTAGATTTTTTTTCAAAGTTAACATTCAAACTGATATATAACGTCCAAATAGCTTTTTCCAGTACATTAGAATGGTAGATATATGTAAATGATTACCTTCTGCTCAAGTCATGAATATTCAGATTTCGCCTGGTGAGACAGCTGAGGCGACATCTCACGGGACATAGAAACCTGCTGATCTTGGAATCATTATACATGTTATATGGCAAACAGGCTTCTCAGCGTTCAGCTAACACAGACATTGGTCCAATGTTGGCTAAATGGTGATCCAGAATCTATGACGCTGGTCCAACATTGAAACAACATTGATGCAACGTCTCGTGTCTGCTGAGTTCTCATTGGCTTAACCCTTTAAGCGTCTCGTGTCTGCTAAGTTCTCATTGGCTTAACCCTTTAAGCGTCTCGTGTCTGCTGAGTTCTCATTGGCTTAACCCTTTAAGCGTCTCGTGTCTGCTGAGTTCTCATTGGCTTAACCCTTTTAGCGTCTCGTGTCTGCTGAGCTCTCATTGGCTTAACCCTTTAAGCGTCTCGTGTCTGCTGAGCTCTCATTGGCTTAACCCTTTAAGCGTCTCGTGTCTGCTGAGCTCTCATTGGCTTAACCCTTCAAGCGTCTCGTGTCTGCTGAGCTCTCATTGGCTTAACCCTTTAAGCGTCTCGTGTCTGCTGAGCTCTCATTGGCTTAACCCTTTAGGCGTCTCGTGTTTGCTGAGTTCTCATTGGCTTAACCCTTTAAGCGTCTCGTGTCTGCTGAGTTCTCATTGGCTTAACCCTTGAAGCGCTAAAATAACCATGGAGACCAATAGTTTTTTTCAATATGAAATCATCATAAATGTATCAGTTATCTCTTCTCGCTTCATTTGAATATCTATGTTATGAGTGTACGGTCAATAGAATATATAATATATTACTCTTTCAGTTTGGGGATCGATGGGATCACTTGATTTCTGTAGACGTCAGATTCTGAAGTCTAAAGTGGATCCACGCGCTGGAAGTTTAACGTTGGGCCAACGACGGGGAGACGTCGTCACAACGTATAGCTTGAGTATTTATTGTTGTCTGTGTGGTCACCATCTCCATATTATGAGACTGACCTTCACACAGCTCACACGAGACATTGAATCAATGCTGGGTGAATGCTGGGCCGGCGTCGTAGGAGACCAACACTGAACCAACATCGGGTCAATGCCTCGGGTTTGCTGAGCATGTATTCTGCAGACCCCCCCCCCCCCACGGACCTGATTACTAGCAATGGCTGGAATTATATTGTGACTTCCTCTCCTATTGTAGTTATAGGGCCGGAGAGAATAGTAGATTGTAGTGAGATCTTTCCTGGATAACAATCAGATAGAATCAAGGTCATTTGTGTGTGTGTGTGGGGGGGGGGGGGTAGTTATTATGCATATTGATTTCCATATATTGGTTATTTTAATTCCAACTCCAACCTGTTGAACATGTATTACCAATGTCACACATTAACCTCTTGACACACATACGCGTCCCATATATAATAGACTTACATGGATTTTATGACCTGGACGCTCAGGCCTCCCAACGCTCTTTTAATGGAAAAATGTAAAAAAACACATATACCAGTGGCGGATCCAGAATGTGCAAGAGCAGGAGGCGTACGCCCTATGCTGGATCCGCCACTGTATACTCTTGTACCCTTCAGTCTGATTTAATGTTGGGCCAGCAGTGGCCCAGCATTAAACCAACACTGGTCCAACCCTCGTCTTTGCAGGGACATCGATCCCTCAACCCTTTGAAGCCTGAGTTTACCATTGTCATCTTCATCCACTACAAGCCACGAATTGCTTTTGCAATTCTCGACTTGTAGTGGATGAAGATGACTTCATGTGGTTCAAAAAGTAAAGAAAATTGCGATGTATTGGTAAGCAAGTTTCATGGGAATATTCATTCTAAAACCCTTGGTTGTAGGAAAATTAAGTCTGTTTTCAGGGATGTAAAATGATGTTTTAATGCATCGTGAGGGCTTAAGGGTGCCTACTGTGCTGCGAGCAAGGCCCTGTCCAATACAATAAGTGAAACTTTACGCTAGCAATCAAGTCTCAGCCACAGATGGCAGTGAACGAGGTACTGGTCTAAAGGGACACTTTCCAGATGTACTTTTCTCCTTGTAGCAATCCCCGGGAAGGTGGTTAGGTCGCTATCGATCCTCACATTGCCGTTCCTTTATGCAGGCTCTGTCCACTTCGATACCTGAAACCTAAAGTGGGGATGTCAATTATAGTAAAAATCATTTTGTCATGCGATTTCTATGATATTTTGCACGTTTTATTGTGTAGTCTTTCGGCAAAAAACATATATATTATGTAATCTTTTGGTGAATGATTTTATAGCTGGACCGTTAAATATGAAATTAAATTTCGAGATCTTATATATCTTATATACATTTTCAACCACTTGACGCAGTAAAAAATACTCATGTGTGGCGCTAGCGTTTTGCTGGCTCTTCTGTCATGTTCCTCTCACAGGTACCATCAACAATAAATACTTGTCACTTGTTACTTGTTGTTTAATTTGAGACCAAACATTTGCAACTCTTGATGTTTAAACATACATTTTGTCCAAGTAACTGATTTAATCGCGAATAAAACGGATTTAAATGACCATAGTCGGGCTTAGTGGTGAAAGGGTTAACCTAATAATGATGGCTCAACCCTTAAATTTTTTTATGAAAACCTTGGAGACCAAAGGGTTTTTTTCAATTTGAAATCATCATAACTGTCTTAGTTAGCTCTTTCCGATTGATTTGAATACCTATGTTAGGGGGTTTTGTCAAGTTAAAAAAAAATCCAAAAATCCGAGAAAAACTTGGAAGTGGGTGAAGCCCCAACTCGGATTTAAATTTTTTTTAGGAACTTCTGTGTTTTTCGTGTATAGCTTTCATGTTTCCAAATGTTTCAAAAAAAAAATAATAATTGGATAGGGGATGGGTGGTTGGGGTCTGTCCAATCCGAGTTTTTTCTCTGATTTTTGTTTTTTTTTTAACTTGATAAGACCCCTTATAGGTCTACGGCCATTATAAATATTTTCACTCTTACAGTGCCGGGACGACTTTAGTCGTCAGAATCTGACGTCTACAGACGTTAGATTCTGACGACTAATGTCGATTCCGGCGCTGTAAGGGTTAATGTTTGGCCAACGTCGCAGAGGGTGGCCCTACATTGCGCCAATATCGGGTGAACCAGTCTACATTTATGAAGTATGACGGTCATTTATACAGACAGAGGCCTAAGTGATTTATGATCCACCGAAAGCATGGCATTAGGCTAAGCTAAAGTTATATCCCTTCTAGGTATACATTTTACTAGAAAACTTAGGTCGGACTGAGGGAAATGTGGATTTAAGGTGTAATATAATTAGTTTGATGAATATAGATGTTGTTATGATTAGTGAAACACATTTAAAAGATAACGATCTGTTAAGTATACCAGACTTTACGTGGTTTGGCTTTAATAGGAGAGGTATTCATAAAAAGGCTAGAAAAGACTCTGGAGGAGTGGGGATATTTGTACGTGATTGATTGTTTAGACATTTTAATGTTAATATAGTTGATCAAAGTGTGCAAGGTATTATTGGCATTGAGCTTGTAAACAAGGCTACTGACTACATAGTTAGGTTATACTCATGTTATCTGCCTCCAGAAGGATCACCATGGGCAAATATTACTGTTTTTTACGAACATTTACTAGGCGAATTATATTTAAGTTGAGAAGCTGATATTATTATTTTTGGTGGTGATTTCAATGCTCGGGTGGGAGATACGGCAGATTGTGTTAGTGATATAGATAAGTTAATAACAAGATGTGTTATTGACGAAGTTAAAAACAACTATGGAGACAATTTAATTGATTTTTTGAAAGAAACTAAGATGTGTATTTTGAATGGCAGGATAAACCCAGAAAAAGAATTTTACATGTGTGTCAAATAGAGGGAAGTCCGTGGTCGACTATATGTTGACACCTCATGATTGTTATGGTAATGTTGTTGATTTTAATGTACACATGGTTAGCGATATACTACGTACTAGAACATGATTTATACACAATGTCGGCCCATGATTGTAAAGCTCCTGATCATTCCGTGCTGGTTGCCACTCTATTGTGAAGCTATGACACTGTGTATGAACAACCGGATCAGGCTGCAGGGGGCAGGCAAGACGACCCGAGGAGTGCAGCTAGTGCCACCAGAAGGTATTGTGTAACAGCACCCCCCTCCGACTTTATGAATAATGATGAGTGGCAGCACGAATTGTATGAATTAGCCCGCATTGAACAATGCCAACATACCAAACAAGAAATTGATGATGTGTGTAACAAGTTATGTACAATAATTTTATCTGAAATGGATAGATGTGGTCAATATAAAGTAATGTAACTAGAAAACGTCATAAGCCATATATGCCCTATTGGAATATGAATTTGTCCCAATTATGGAAGGATATGCATGAGAAAGAAAAACTATCTAGAAAATATAAAGGAGATGGAAACAGAAAATTAATCCTAAAAAATAAATTTGTACAAGTTCAAAAAAAATATTTGATAAAAGTTTACGTTCAGCTGAAAGAAATTATAATAGAGATACACTAGAAAACATAGAAAAATTAAACGTTAATGACCCAAATGCATTCTGGGCACATATAAAACGAATGGGTAGTAGATCACGTAATATTCCACTCAATTTTGATAAAGATGGTATGACGACAACTGATATACCAACAGTATTAGAAAATTGGAAAACTGAATTTGAAAGTTTATATAACCAAACAGGGCAAGGAGATTAGGACGACCAATTTTATGAGAACGCAAAAAGTCAAAAAGATGAATTAGAAACAAATATGTATAACAACATTAACTACGAATCAAACTATTTATTTAATAATGTGATTTCCTTTGCTGAAGTTGTTAAATGTATTAATAATTTAAAAAATAATAAAGCATCTGGTCCAGACCAAATTCTGAATGAAATACTTAAGTCGCATAAGCTTGATATTTTATTATACAAATATTTCAGGGTATGTTTTGAAAACACATGTACGCCATCAGTTTGGTTGAAGGCTATAATAACACCAATACCTAAAAATGATCCTAATCTTCCACTCAGTTATAAAGGTATTAGTCTTTTGTCGTGCATTGGAAAAGTGTACAGTTCACTTTTGAATAATAGGTTATCTAAATTTTTAGATATGACAGGAATTATGTCTGATGAACAAAATGGCTTTCGGTGTAAACGTAGTTGTGAAGATCATATATACTCTTTGTCTAGCATTGTACGTAATAGAATGAAATTAAACCTTCCAACCCTTACAACATTTATAGATTTTTCCAAGGCATTTGACTCGATCGATATAAATTTAATGTTATATAAACTATTGGTAAACGGAGTTGATGGCAACTTCTATAATGCGATCAAGTCGTTGTATGCTGGTACAATTTCACAACTCAGAATTAATAGACACTTGACAGATATTTTTACAGTAACTAATGGAGTTCGTCAAGGAGATACTATATCGCCTACCCTATTTAATCTATATACAAATGACCTTGTTGATGAGTTAAATGCCTTAAAATGTGGAGTTGATATAGATGGTCGATGTGCTTCTATTTTGTTATATGCAGATGATGCTGTTATTATGTCTGATTCTGAAGATAAATTGCAAAAAATGATTGATTGTGTATATTCCTGGTATACATTTTATTATGGAACAAATGTTATTGATTATGTATGTAAATATAAATATCTCGGAGCTGTTTTTTCACGAACATACGGATTTTATTGAATGTGCACTTATAACTGCTGTTATAAGTAAGTTCTGTAAACTAAAGAACATACGATTTTTAATCTTTACTAAATTATTTAATGCCATGGTTATCCCAGTAATGGATTATAGCGAAGGTGTATGGGGATTTAAATATTTTCATAAATGTAACCGCGTTCAAACTCGTGCGCTATCTTACTTTTTGGGTGTACATAACAGAGCCCCAGTAGTGGGAATACAGGGTGATGTGAGATGGATATTACCAAAATATAGACGACTCTTAAAAATGTTACAACTATGGAATCATTTGCTTTCTTTAGATGAAAACAGGCTGACAAAACATATTTTTGAATGGGAATATGCAAATAATTTTGGTAATGGAAACAGTTGGATTGATGAAATTAAACAAATGTTCCAGTTGGTTGATAAAGAAGACGATTTTAATAATTTATTAAAAGTTGATTTGAAATATTTTTCAATATTGTTGTATGGTGTTATGGAGCGCGAATGGCAACGCGAAATATTAGTTAAACCAAAACTGAGAACCTATATTACTTTCAAAAACTTGTTTAAAGAAGAAGAATATTTATCTAAAATTATGTCGAAGAAAGCACGTTCACTAATACGCAAATACGACTGGGAATTTTATCATTAGAAATTGAAGTAGAACGTTTCAGAGGGGTTACCCCGAAGACAGACTATGTCAAAATTGCAATATGGGTGTGGTAGAAAGTGAGGTTCACTTTATATGTGAATGCCCTTTATATAATGATTTGAGACACGCTATGAATAATAAATATATTTTTCCCGTAAATACCACAATGTCTGATAAATTTGAACTGATAATGTCAACTAATTGCAGATTTCTAGGTACTCATATTTGTCAGGCATGGGATAGGCGTACTGATAATATGTATAACAGGTGATATGTGGCCTGTAATAACATCAACTTATATATAACGTAGTTTTGTATTATATTATTTTCATTTGTCACTATGTATAGTGACAGATATGACTCTTTTGTACCTAACGTTACTGATATATTTGGTTCAAGCGAGCACAGTCCAGCGGGCGCGGGACATCCGCCCGGTGTTTGGACCGATGTTGGGCCAGCGTAGTGGACGGTGGGCCAGCATTGGTCCGGCGTTGGGCTGGTGTCCCGTGGGAGGGTATCCACTCTGTGTTGGTTTAGTGTTGGTCCATGTCTTCGGCGCTGTCCCGGCACTGCCCCAACATTGGGTCGATCCGGGTGTTTGCTGGGATTTACAATATTGTGTAATAATGTTGATTTTAGGCTGTTTCGTTCGGCATATATGTTTTTTTTACTACATACATTTTGGAGTGACTTATAAGCCCAAATGGGCTGGGTACTATATTGTAAACATACTTATATTGCCATCGGATCTGTTTGTACATGTCACTATAATAAAAATATACAATACAATATATCTTGTATAATGCAACGCTTTTTTATGCCTCCCCTGCGGAGCAAGTGAAAGCATTATGTTTTCGGGCTGTTTTTAGTCTTGACCGAACGAGTGGATAAATGGGTGAATGAATGAATGGATAAATGGATGAATGAATGAATGAACTAATGAATGAATGTATTAATTAATTAATAAATGAATGAATAAATAAATGAATGAGTGAAGGGATGAATGAATGCATAATAAATAATAAATGAATGAAGAACTGAATGAATGAATGAATGAATGAATGAATGAATGAATGAATGAATGAACGAATGCAAGCATTAATTTAGACTGGAAGACAGCCCTCTCACACAGCTCAAGGACTGAATACCTTGGGGCCTTTAGCGAATAATGGCAGCTTGCCAACTCGAGGTGTTGGCAGGTTGGCAGGCCCACTCAGCGACCAGCGTAATCTAAAAAATGCTGAAACTCCCGCCATGGTTTTGATAGAAGGGGAATTACTACTGACCTGGTTTTTGACCACTGCATTATTATCCAAGCGAGAGACAAAGGTTAGCAGTGTCCACACATGGACAGATGACACTGCTGAATAAATGCAAGAATTAATTGGGTGAAGGAATGACCTGATAAAAATATACAAAGTACAGACGTACACGTTAGAGGTCACTTTACAGATAACTGTGAATCCCGCTCTGTTTGTTATTGTGCTATTTACTGATTTACAAATTCACGGTATCATTTATTATAGTGATGCGACTTAACGCTCCCACGCACCACAAAGACTCCCCGTGATTGCTTAAAACGCGACCGTCGTGGCAGGTTTAAGAAAATCGCACACAAGCTGGTTCTATGACGCCATCATGTCCCACCAGAAAAACTGCTACCGAATTGGCGTCGTAAGCTATAGCAGCGATCCTTGTGGTGACCGTGTAGCCCCCCTAGTGGGTGTTCTGGAAGCAATATCGAGACATTACAATCGCGTCGCAGGACATGTAGCACCGCAATGAGGGCTAAGAAGGGCTGCGATTATGACTGAACATGTTCAGTCTTGACGACAGCTTCCGTTGTGACGGAAATAGTAGTCGTGGGAGTGGCTATACCGCATCCTTGTTTAAGATTATCATAACGTCTTAAACAAGCGGGGGTCCTTGCAGTGTGTGGGAGCCTTTAAATAGCTCAAAACCTTGGAGTCGCTGGCCCAGCCTTAAACCATAGTGATTTATCAACATTAACCCTCGAAGCGCTGACTTTTTTATAAACCATGGAGACCAAAGGGTTTTTTCACCTTGAAATCATCATAAATGTCTTAGTCAGCTCTTTCTGATTCATTTGAATACCTATTTTATGGGTCTACGGTCAATATAAATATTTGCACTCTTACAGAACGGCGGGGCCGGGGCCCTAGGGTAGTGGCTAGCACCGCTGCCTTTCACGCCAGAGTTCGGAGTTCGGTTCCCGGTCTCGGCGGTCTGAAAGAAACAAAAAATGTTTCTTACCCATCCACGTGTGAAAGTCAGTATTGTGGGGAGCCTCCATGACCGAGAGGTAGCGTGCTCGGCCTCAGACCGCCAGGGCTCGAGTTTCGAATCCTGTGTCTGGAGGACAGTGTCATCTCAATCATCTCACCATCCTCAGGAGGTTCTCCTGGCCAGTTTATCCTATATGTGCTAAATATATTCATTTCATTTTTACAGAGCGGCGATCGTCGATCCTCGCACCTCGATGTCATTCAGGGTTGACTTAGTGTTCGCTGTTTCGGCCTACGTGACAAAGACAGTCACTCTCCCCAGCAAACACGAGACGTTGACCAAATATCACAGTATGGTTTGGTCACAATCAGCGACGCTGGCCCAATCATAGGACAATATCCGCCTATCGTGTTGAGCTTCAAGCCTTGTTGATCTATCTCATGAACCACATTACATTACCCCTTTCATTGCGTTTTTACGTTTTTGACCAGATACAATAATGCACCTGAAATTAATCAAATAGTTCAATTGTTGTAAATAAATTTAGTTATTTTTTTTAACATTGTATTTGTGAATATTAAAACTGCATAACTGTTTTGTTTATTTCGACAGAAAAAAACTAAAATAAACAAAAAATCATTCATATTTTTATAAAGGCTTTATAAATGCATTAAAACTGTGTAAATGTAGTGGAATTAGTTCATCATGCGATATGGCCTACACTATCAAATAATATGAAGTAGTAAATTGGTCCGTCTGTACAATTTGTAGGTAATGGTGGCAGAATTATGGGCCAATATAATGTGGCACTGGGCCCCCATCAAGCCGACCTAATATCAAACAAAGACGTTGAACCGAATTGGTCTAACGTTGGGCCAGCGTTGTAGACGACGAGCCAGCATTATCCCAACATTGGTTCAATGCCACGTTTTATCCGTGAAACCAAACGACACAAACCGCCCGTTGGTGTCTTGAGACTAGGACAGTCAGCCCCGGTTACAGTTAAGGCCGCTTTTTTAAAAATTATTTTATTTTACTGCATTTCGCGATTTACATGACTGCGTGCAACGACTTACGATAAAATAAAATAGAGTCTGATAATGTCTAATAGCATTGTGAATATATTTGAAATACACATGAGTTATCGAGTAAAAACCTGCAAATGTTTTTCAAGAAAATCACGAAAGTCAGAAGAGTGAAAAATACGGTTTACGTTGACTGTTTTTGGCGATCATTTTCGCACGGTCGGAATAGACCGTCTAAGTTGCGGGCCAAAGGCTCAGATGCTGGCTCACACTCAAACATGTTAAAAGCACCAAAGTGGAAAGTTATATTTTCAAGTCAATGACATTCTCCACCCAGGGTCCGTAAATTAAACATGACAATATATGCATATTTCATCCTTATCGCACAAAGTAAGAACATATATGCCTATTAAAATGACATGACAAAATCAACAGTGCATTGTGAAATGCATCTATTATCACTTCAAAAAATAAAATAATTTTGAATCTGTTCCATTCTTTTTAATGATGCTTGTTATCTGCCACTTGCTACTTTCAATGTACTGTTTATACGACTTACTCTCAACTAGCCAAGCCATGGTGGACGCCTGAGGGGTCCCAGTCATGGGAACAGGTGCGTCAGGCAGAACAGTCATATCTTCGTGCACAAGGAGGTCAGCGGAGGACTTTAAGGGCCAGATATATAAAACGTCACAGACTCTTCTCAAAACAACTGCAGCGTGAGAAACGTATTCACTGGCGTAAAACACAGGATGAGCTGCTGCAGAGTGTTCATGACAGTCAACATACTTTCTGGCAGAAGATAAACAATATTGATAAAGGACAGCACAGGACGGTACCTATTCCGATGGAAGTAAAGCTGGAGGATGGTACTATCAGTTGTGATAGAGACATCGTGATGGGTAGGTGGGAGACTACCTTTTCTAATCGTCTTAACCCCAGTCCCCCTGACGGCGATCTGATTTCACCAAAGGTGGCTGAAGTGACTGACTATCTAGCACAGGACAGTGGAGTGGATACGCCAGATCGCGCCCCTGAGCTGAATGCCACTATCAGTCTTTTTGAAGTAGCTCAGGCAGTAGGCACAGCTCACCTTGGCAAGGCCATAGGTGTTGATAATATCCCGTCGGAGGTCGTGAGGAACCCTACAATGGTGAGCACACTTCATGACATTTTTAACTACTGTTTCAAGAACGGTGTAGTCCCTTCTTCTTGGACACAATCTGTGATATGTCCTACTCCTAAATCAGCCTCATTCGACAGCAGGGACCCATTAAACTATCACGGTATTAGCCTTAACTCCTCCATCTGTAAAATGTATTCTTCAATTTTAAATAAGAGACTGTCAAAATGGTCAGAAGTGAACAACATTGTAACAGACTGTCAAAATGGTTTTAGAAAGGGTCGATCAACCATTGACCAAATAAACACTATTATTACTATTGTGGAGAAAAGAAAGTCACAACATAAATCAACTTTTGCCGCTTTTATTGACTTACGAAAAGCGTATGATTGTGTTAACAGGTCTATGCTCTGGTTTAAGCTAAGGGAATATGGGGTAAGTGGGAACATGTATCAATCACTGAAAGCAATGTATATAGGCACAGAAAGTCGCCTACGGATTAATGCACAATATTCAAACTGGTTTAATGTATCGGCTGGCTTAAAGCAAGGATGTATTTTGTCCCCTCTACTGTTTAATCTATTTATAAATGATTTAGCTGAGACATTGACACAAACAGGTGTCGGAATTCCAATTGGAGATAAGAAAATGCCAGTTTTAATGTATGCTGACGATCTACTGTTATTAGCACAGTCAGATGATGCATTACAGCTTCTTCTTAACACATTACATAAATGGTGTAAAACGTGGCAGCTAGAGGTCAATAGTACAAAATCAGCTGTGGTACATTTTCGCCCACAGTCTTTTTCAGCTACACATCATAACTTTATTTGTGGGGATGAATCTATTTTACTTAAATCTGACTACAGGTACCTTGGTATAATTATTAATGAGTTTTTAAATTTTAACGTGACTGTGAAGGCAGTAGCTCTGTCGGCCCACAGAGCCTTGGGAAAACTGATTTCAAAAATAAAAATAAATGGAGGTGTTCCATATGAATGCTTCGTAAAATTATATAATTGTCTAGTTTGGTCAGTTGTTAATTACGGGGCATCTGTGTGGGGCAATCGGAGCTACCCCGCCATTGAAGCCGTACATAATAGGGCCTGTCGGTTTTATCTGGGGCTCGGTCAACACGCGCCCACTGCCGCTGCTAGAGGTGACATGGGTCTCATACCACCATTATGTAAACAACGCGTGGAGATGACAAGACAGTACCATCGATTAATTATTATGTCAGATAATAGGCTAAATAAAAGTGTTTTTATTTGGGCAGGCACGTCATCAGGTATAAGACAAAAGAGCTGGCCTGGTCGCGTAGGTAAATTTCTTAAAGAGTTAGGAATAGAGAAGGAGATAGAGTGTTGTAATAGCAAGCAAGAAATGATCAGCCTCGTGAGGAATAATTGTATCTGTAAATGTGTAAGTGACTGGCATAGTACGATCAACAGGGAAACGGGAAGAAGAGGTGTCGGTGGAAATAAGTTAAGGACATATAGGCAGTTGAAAGATGAATATGGTGTAGAGCAGTATGTGATCAAGATAAAATCTGTTAAAGAGCGGAGTGCGCTTAGCAAGTTCAGAAGTGGTGTAGCGCCTATTAATTTAGAGCTGGGTCGCTACCTCGGTATACCTGTAAATAACAGATTTTGTAATTTTTGTGAAAATTGTGTTGAGGATGAAAAACATGTTTTATTGAGTTGTCCTATGTATAATGGTGTGCGGCAAGCTTTGTTCACGCAGGCGTGTTATATTAACTCTGATTTTATGTCTTATGACGAAGACGCTAAGCTACGGTTTTTATTTAATGATGATGCTATAGTTTCAAAATGTGCCAAAACCTGCCTTAAAATTATTAATATAAGGAGCAATGTGATAAATTATGTAAGATAATACATGAATATAATTAGGTATGGGAATATATGTATTTATGTATGTATGTATTTAAGTATGTATGTAAGTATGCACAACGTTTTACTCGCCTTTCATAACTTTTATCTCTTATTACTATGTTTTTATGTATGTCTTGAATATTTTAGTATGTGTCTCTCGCAACTCAAACTCTGAGTGATCTTTGTGAAATTAAGAGTGAGACTTTAATAAATTATTTACTTACTTACTAGGGCCCAGGGCCATTCATTTCTGTGCTTGGGACTACGTCTTCACGCGGATTGCAACAGATCACGTTACCACCCCCTCTCGTGACATTCTTGCCCCATAGATCTCAGTAAACACTAAATATATGTATAACATTTATACAATGTTGGACCAACGTTGGGGCGGCGTTGTATAAATGTAGGCCTAATTACAAATGTTTTGTGTTTACTGGGATGTCGCTCAAATCAGATCACATTCTTTAAATAGATGGCGCCACACACCTGAGACGTCGATGGCCTCAGGCCACACACTTGATACGTTGATGGCCCCAGGCCACACACTTTAAGTAGATGGCCCCAGACCATATACATCAACTTAGTATATGCGGCCTGCAGCCACACATTTTTTAAATTGAGGGCCCTAGGCCACACACTTTAGGTTGATGGCCCTAGGCCACACACTTTAGGATGATGGCCACAGGCCACACACTTTAGGTTGATAAATGTCTTAGTCAGCTCTTTCTGATTCATTTGAATACCTATTTTATGGGTCTACGGTCAATATAAATATTTGCACTCTTACAGAACGGCGGGGACGGGGCCCTAGGGTAGTGGCTAGCACCGCTGCCTTTCACGCCAGAGTTCGGAGTTCGGTTCCCGGTCTCGGCGGTCTGAAAGAAACAAAAAATGTTTCTTACCCATCCACGTGTGAAAGTCAGTATTGTGGGGAGCCTCCATGACCGAGAGGTAGCGTGCTCGGCCTCAGACCGCCAGGGCTCGAGTTTCGAATCCTGTGTCTGGAGGACAGTGTCATCTCAATCATCTCACCATCCTCAGGAGGTTCTCCTGGCCAGTTTATCCTATATGTGCTAAATATATTCATTTCATTTTTACAGAGCGACGATCGTCGATCCTCGCACCTCGATGTCATTCAGGGTTGACTTAGTGTTCGCTGTTTCGGCCTACGTGACAAAGACAGTCACTCTCCCCAGCAAACACGAGACGTTGACCAAATATCACAGTATGATTTGGTCACAATCAGCGACGCTGGCCCAATCATAGGACAATATCCGCCTATCGTGTTGAGCTTCAAGCCTTGTTGATCTATCTCATGAACCACATTACATTACCCCTTTCATTGCGTTTTTACGTTTTTGACCAGATACAATAATGCACCTGAAATTAATCAAATAGTTCAATTGTTGTAAATAAATTTAGTAATTTTTTTTTTAACATTGTATTTGTGAATATTAAAACTGCATAATTGTTTTGTTTATTTCGACAGAAAAAAACTAAAATAAACAAAAAAATCATTCATATTTTTATAAAGGCTTTATAAATGCATTAAAACTGTGTAAATGTAGTGGAATTAGTTCACCATGCGATATGTCCTACACTATCAAGTAATATGAAGTAGTAAATTGGTCCGTCTGTACAATTTGTAAGTAATGGTGGCAGAATTATGGGCCAATATAATGTGGCACTGGGCCCCCATCAAGCCGACCTAATATCAAGCAAAGACGTTGAACCGAATTGGTCTAACGTTGGTCTAGCGTTGTAGACGACGAGCCAGCATTATGCCGCCATTGGTTCAATGCCAAGTTTTATCCGGGATACCAAACGACACAAACCGCTTGTTGGTGTCTTGAGACTAGGACAGTCAGCCTCGGTTACAGTAAAGTCCGATTTTTTTTAAATTATTTTATTTTACTGCATTTCGCGATTTACATGACTGCGTGCGACGACTTACGATACAATAAAATAGAGTCTGATAATGTCTAATAGCATTGTGAATATATTTGAAATACCCATGAGTTATCGAATAAAAACCTGCATATGTTTTTCAAGAAAATCACGAAAGTCAGAAGAGTGAAAAATACGGTTTACGTTGACTGTTTTTGGCGGTAATTTTCGCACGGTCGGAATAGACCGTCTAAGTGGCGGGCCAAAGGCTCAGATGCTGGCTCACACTCAAACATGTTAAAAGCACCAAAGTGGAAAGTTATATTTTCAAGTCAATGACATTCTCCACCCAGGGTCCGTAAATTAAACATGACATTATATGCATATTTCATCCTTATCGCACAAAGTAAGAACATATATGCCTATTAAAATGACATGACAAAATCAACAGTGCATTGTGAAATGCATCTATTATCACTTCAAAAAATAAAATAATTTTGAATCGGTTCCATTCTCTTTAATGATGCTTGTTATCTGCCACTTGGTACTTTCAATGTACTGTTTATACGCAGCTGTTGTGAACTTACTCTCAACTAGGGCCGAGGGCCATTCATTTCTGTGCTTGGTACTACGTCTTCACGCGGATTGCAACAGATCACGTTACCACCCCCTCTCGTGACATTCTTGCCACATAGATCTCAGTAAACACTAAATATTTGTATAACATTTATACAATGTTGGACCAACGTTGGGGCGGCGTTGTATAAATGTAGGCCTAATTACAAATGTTTTGTGTTTACTGGGATGTCGCTCAAATCAGATCACATTCTTTAAATAGATGGCGCCAGGCCACACACCTGAGACGTCGATGGCCTCAGGCCACACACTTGATACGTGGATGGCCCCAGGCCACACACTTTAAGTAGATGGCCCCAGGCCATATACTTAAACTTAGTATATGCGGCCTGCAGCCACACATTTTTTAAGTTGAGGGCCCTAGGCCACACACTTTAGGTTGATGGCCACAGGCCACACACTTTAGCTTGATGGCCCCAGGCCACACACTTTCATTTGATGGCACCAGGCCACACACTTTAGTTTGATGGCCCCAGGCCAAACACTTTCATTTGATGGCCCCAGGCCACAACCTTTTAGTTGATGGCCCCAGGCCACACACTTAAAATGTATTGCCCCAGGCCATATACTTTAAGTAGGCCCAGATAACACCAAGTGTGTGGCCTGGCGCCATCAACTGATAGTGTGTGGCCTGGGGCCATCAAATTAAAGTATGTGGTCTGGGGCCATCTATTTGAAGTATGTGAAGTATGTGGCCTGGGGCCATTAACTATTACTGTGTGGCCTGGGGCCATCAACTTAAAGTGTGTGGCCTGCATGGGGCCATGTATTTGAAGTGTGTGGCCTGGGGCCATCCACGTATCAGGTGTGTGGCCTGGGGCCATCTAAGCATGATTTATTAAAGCTTGAGTAATCCTAATTTGGATGGCCCCAGGCCACACACTTTGGAATTGATGGTGTAGTAAAATATCGATTCGAAAGTAGTTCTGAGTTTATAAGATGGCCCTGGGCCCTAGTTAAGAGTAGAAAACCAACGACTGCTGTTTATACAGACAGTGTGGATTACTCCGCTGTGAACGCGTTTGTTTTGGTGGGGCAACAATAATAAAAAACAACAAACTTAAATCCTTAATAACTCAGTAACCTGAGCAGTAAAATAAAAAATTAAAACACCATTCTCCATGGATTAATCTTTTGAACAAAATAAACAAAGCAGTTATGCAGCTTTTAAACAAGGTTTTGCCTGTTATTGAATGAAAAATAACCACATACAAATCAGCAGCCGATGGTCAACAGACGCCAACGTCCCGGCAAACACAGTACATCTACTCATTTTTGGATAAATGCTGGGCCAGTGTAGTAGACGGTGGTCCAGCATTTATCCAATATTGGGTCAATGTCCTGTGTTTGCTAGGCCAGTAATACACACTCAAGTACTACCCACTCAAGTACTACCCACTGAAGTACTACCCGCTGAAGTACTACCCGCTGAAGTACACGTACTACTCATTCAGGTACCACCCTTTCAAGTACTACTCACTGAAGTAGGCCTACTACCCATTCAAGTACTACCGCTCAAGTAATACCCGCTCAAAGCCGTGACTTGACTTGAAAAACGTAACTGAGACACGCTTCTCTTGTGAAATGTTAATTGTATTTTGTCAGACATTGCATTCACTGTGAAGAAGTCATGATCGCCGTATCATTTCGATCAATGGTTCATGTAATAGCTCTTGAATGATCCCGGTGTTTTAAAATGAATACAATAAGCGGAAGCTAGTTTTGTTCGAGGACAATGCCAAGGCCATATATTAACCTTTTAGAACCCTACGAGGCATCAAAGCATCATTTTCCATCCCTGAAAATTAGATCAACTTCCTAAAATTAAATGTTTTATAACGAAGATTTTCATGAAAATATTTGATCAATTATTGCTAATATTTTTCAATCTGTCAACAAAATCAAGTCATTTTAATCCACTACAAGGCGAAAATTGCGGCAGCAATAATAATCTGAATCATAGTCTGTAGACATTGAGCAATGATGGGCGGTCATGACATCAACAATGCCAGTTATTAGACCACAGACATGTTTTTGTAACCAAAATTATCAGATCTTTACGCTGCTTGTCACCGTGGTTCAGTGTGATGGGCGCGGCGTGGGCGCGTGCTGAGTGCGTGCTGGGCGCGGCGTGGGCACAACCCCACTGTTGTTGTTGACCGATGTCCACTTTACATCGTGCGGAATCTGATGAAGGTTTCCACAAGTGATATCACTGTGTGGGGAATAAGACAAAGATAACCTGACAAAACATTATTATCTCTTGGATTGAAATGGCCAGGTAAATTCAGGATTGAAAGGGTTAAATTATTGGCGACAAAGATGACTGAGCTGGATCATTGTTTGATTGTGTTAACCCTTTAAACCCTCACGATGCATCAATTTAAAGCATCAATTTAAATCCCTGAAAACAGACTTAATTATCCAACAACCAAGGGTTTTAGAATGAAAATTTCCATAAAACTGATTTACCAATACATGGTAATTTTCTATATTTTTCCACCCACATCAAATCATCTTCATCCACTACAAGTCGAGAATTGCGACAGCAACTCGCGGCTTGTAGTGAATGAAGATGACAACAAATTCGAGCTTGAAAGGGTTAAAGCATCATTTCGCATCTCCGAAGAATGACTTAATTTCCCGAAACCCCGTGGTTTAGAGCGATTATTTTCATGGAACTGTTTATAAAAATAACAGCATATTTTTTTCTTTTGTCTCCTACTTCGAGTCATTTTCATCCACTACAAGTCGAGAATTGCGCGGCAATTCACGGCTTGTAGTGGATGAAGATGACAATGGTAAATTCAGGCTTGAAAGGGTTAAAGCGATACTATTTTTGAATAATGGTAACTGTATCTAGAACGTCAAAAATGGCAAGTTTTATATTTTGACATGAGAATTGACCAAAATTGCTGACACGGCAAAACACCAACTAACATTTCAAGAATAGCAGAAATTTAAATAAGTTAATATGATTTTCATGCAGCTATTATAAGGTATTTGCTTAGTCGTAAGCTAGAGTGGGGTCCACCATATTTTTTAGCATTTTTGTAAAATGCTAAAATGTGATCAAATATAACAAGCATAATGAATGAATGAATGAATGAATGAATAACTAGATGAATGAATGAATCAATGAATGAATGAGTACATAAATGATCGAATGCATAAATGAATGATAAAAGAATGAATGAAAGAATAGATGGATGAATGCATGAACGAGTGAATGGATGCATGAATAAAACAATGAATGAATGATGAATCAATGAAAGAATGAATGAATGAATGAATGAATGAATAAATGAATGAATGAATGAATGAATGAATGAATGAATGAAGGATAAAATAATTGAAAAATGCATGAACGAATGAATGAATAATTGAATGAATAAATGATTGAATGAATGAATGAATGAAAGAAAGAAAGAATGAATGAATGAATGAATGAATGAATGAATGTAAATTCAGGCTTGAAGCGCCCAGCACGCGCCCAGCACGCGCCCACGCCGCGCCCATCACACTGAACCACGGTGACAAGCATCGTGGAGATCTGATTATTTTGAGTACAAAAACATGTCTGTGGTCTAATAACTGGCATTGTTGATGTCATGACCGCCCATCATTGCTCAATGTCTACAGACTATGATTCAGATTATTATACTCTGCTAGTTTTGTGAATATTGTCCTGCTTATATGACATCCCCTTCTGACCTCAGAGAGATTGGGGGATGACCTGAACGACATCTCTGTGTGGAGAATGATAATATCCTTGACCTGTTCAGCGTGGGGACCTACTTTAGACGTCAGATTCTGACCTTTTAAATCGATAGACCTTAGATTCTGATGTCTAAATCGATTTGACTTATAGACGTCCAATGTCTATTTACCGTATTTTTTATGGCAATTATACAGATGTTCACTGATGGTTTATGCGCAAGCTGGTGAACCACAGTGTAAATCATCAACAGAAGTCCAGCCCTAGTAAAAGTCAATCTGAAGGAATACAGGATGGGGCTACACCCAGGTCCAATACTTCATGAACAAACATTTCTGATTACACGCTCTGTCCGGTAGTCTGCTATATTTCAGTTGGAGGCAAAGCATTTGACCTAAAAACTCTCATATCGAATTAAGGCTATGGTAATCACCTAATTTGTTCTGTTCTGACCAAGTGAACCGTTTAAAATCTAATCACGTTTGTGTTTGTCCTAAATTTAAACTACAAACTAAAACTGTGCTAATATCAGTATATTGTACCCACTTTAAATTTTGAGTCGAGGCAGCGAGACACAACTTCGGGTGGGTAAAAAATCTAATGGGTTATTGTAGATGCTAGTTATTTTATTGTTTTGTGTACAAAAAGCAGTAGACTAGTTGTTCACTTATTAACCCTTCAAGCCCTCACGATGCATCAAAGCATCATCTTGCATCTCTGAAAAATTACTTAATTTCCCACAACTAGTGGTTTTAGAGCGACAATTTTCTTGGAACTGTTTTAAAAATAACACTATATTTTTTTATTTGCCACCCACTTTAAGTCATCTTCATTCTCTACAAGTCGAGAATTGCGACAGCAATTCGCGGCTTGTAGTGGATGAAGATGACAATGATAAATTCAGGGTTGAAAGGGTTGAGTTAGTAGCTACTGCCGCTTTTTCCCTTATGTGACAGTATTGTATATATTGATCAGGATAAATGCCAACAATAACAACAATTCTTTTCCCCAATACATTAGATTGACAGATAGCGGAGATTATGCTCATCTTTGATACAGTGAACACACGGCGTTGACCAATAGTTGTGGAATGTTGACCCATTATTGTTGTAATAATGGGCCACCTTCTGCGACCCTGGCCCAACATTGCAACAACACTGGGCAATGTCTAGTATTTGCTTGGGATTATTAATCCGAGCTTCATTCATTCATTCATTCATTCATTCATTCATTCATTCATTCATTCATTCATTCATTCATTCATTCATTCATTCATTTATTCATTCATTCATTCATCATTCATTCATTCATTCATTCATTTATTCATTTATTCATTTATTCATTCATTCATTCATTCATTCATTTATTCATTCATTCATTCATTTATTCATTTATTCATTTATTCATTCATTCATTCATTCATTCATTCATTCATTCATTTATTCATTTATTTATTTATTTATTTATTCATTTATTCATTCATTCATTCATTCATTTATTCATTCACTCATTCATTCACTCATTCATTTATTCATTCATTCATTCATTCATTCAATAACTTATTCATTCATTCATTCATTCATTCATTTATTCATTCATTCATTCATTCATTCATTCATTTATTTATTTATTCATTCATTCATTTATTCACTCATTCAATCATTTAATCATTTATTCATTCAATTATTTATTCATTCGTTCATGCATTTATTCAATTATTTTATCCTTCATTCATTCATTCATTCATTCATTCATTCATTCATTCATTCATTCATTCATTCATTCATTCATTCATTCATTCAATTATTCATTCATTCATTCATTTATTTATTCATTTATTCATTCATTCATTCATTCATTCTTTCATTCATTCATTATTTTATTCATTCATCCATTCACTCGTTCATGCATTCATCCATCTATTCTTTCATTCATTCTTTCATTCATTCATTTATGCATTCGATCATTTATGTATTCATTCATTCATTGATTCATTCATTCATCTAGTTATTCATTCATTCATTCATTCATTTATTCATTTATTCATTTATTCATTTATTCATTTATTCATTTATTCATTCATTCATTTATTCATTCATTCATTTATTCATTTATTCATTCATTCATTCATCCATTCATTCATTCGCTCATTATTCTTTTTTTTAATTCTTACATTTATTTTTCAATTTTGTCATTCATTCATTCATTCATTCATTCATTTATTCATTCATTCATTCATTCATTCATTCATTCATTCATTCATTCATTCATTCATTCATTCATTCATCCAATCAATAATTCATTCATTCATTCATTCATTCATTCATTCATTCATTCATTTATTTATTTATTCATTCATTCTATTTTCATTTCTTTATTTATTTATTCATTCAATAATTCATACATTCATTCATTCATTCATTCATTCATTCATTCATTCATTCATTTCATTCATTCATTCATTCATTCATTCATTCATTCATTCATTTATTCATTCATTCAATTATTCACTCATTTATTCATTCATCCATTCATTCATTCTTTCTTTCATTCATTCATTCATTCATTCATTCATTCATTCATTTATTCATTCATTCATTCATTCATTCATTCATTCATTCATTCATTCATTCATTTATTTATTTATTTATTTATTTATTTATTTATTTATTTATTTATTTATTTATTTATTTATTCACTCATTCATTCATTCATTCATTCATTCATTCATTCATTCATTCATTCATTCATTCATTCATTCATTTATTTATTCATTCATTCTATTTTCATTTCTTTGTTTATTCATTCATTCATTCATTCATTCATTCATTCATTCATTCATTCATTCATTCATTCATTCATTCATTCATTCATTCATTCATTCATTCATTCATTAGTTCATTCATTCATTCATTCATTCATTCATTCATTCATTCATTCATTCATTCATTCATTCATTCATTCATTCATTCATTCATTCATTCATTCAATCAATTATTCACTCATTTATTCATTTATCCATTCATTCATTTATCCATTCATTCATTCGTTCGCTCGTTCGTTTGTTCGTTCATTCATTCATTTATTTATGCATTCATGTATTCATTATCACACCAACGGAAGCCGAAGATGTGTAACCGGCCAGGGGTGGCAGGGATATAACAATCAAGTTTTTGTTTTCTGTGTGGTCAGCCTTTTGGGGCCTCTGAGACTGACCTTCACCTCACAGACCCCCCGCAGACAGGCCCCCCGCGGGCAGGATATCCATCTATTGTGGCCGGAATCATATTGTTATTTCTTCTCATATTGTAGTTATTGGTCCAGAGCGAATAGTAGATGGTAGTGAGATCTCTATTTACCTCTCCAAGAAAATACTCAGCTTGAATAGAGGTTATTTGTGAATCAGACTATATATTATAGAGGCTGGTTTTTACAATGCAGTTCCTCTGATTTGCAACCCTTCAGCTGCGAATCATGAAAAGCAAAGTAAAGTGGCTTTATTAAATTGCTAACAAGATTAATACAATAGTTAGTTTAATTATATATTGAAATTCACCCTAGACGCTATAGCGTTTGCTTTTTATTTATATATTCTACTCCATATACAACACAATATAGATTAAAGTGCGTAATACCATGTTGTATTATACATAAACAGGCTTAGACATGTTGGAATACATCGTAAAGTTGCTGGTTTGCCGGCTCGCCGTCTATTGGCTACAATGCCGCTATACCAAAACAACAACATAAATTCAATGATACTTACGTATGTTCCGTTTATTGGCCCAGCATAGAACAGGCTGTTTATTTGAAGTGTTAAATGCTGACCTGAACAAACACAAGACGTAACCAATGTTGCTAAATATTGTGCCGGCGCCTTATACCAACATGTTTGTGGAGAGTGTTTCAGCTGGGACCAAATAGTCGGGTTCACTATGTCAATATCTATATTTCCGTTGATATTTCGTGGGGATATTGCAAACTATCATTTGTTGAAGCTTTGATATATACTGAATCCAAAAACCAATGTTTTCATTTTTTCTGAACAGCCTATGGCGGCCATCTTGGACTTTCAATTTGGCCGCCATGAAATCACTTTTTTTGCGATATTGTCACTTCCAAAGCACTTATAGTTTTCATATTTAAGTTGAATTTACCATTTTTTAGGTCAAGGAATTTTTGAGGTCAAGGAATCCAGCTAAAGTACTTTTAAATCGGTAAAAATGGCTAAACACATGTCTAATTGAACATATTCATGTTTAAAATAGTGGAAGTACATTGTCCAGGTGTATTTGCGCATTAGTCCATGGGCCAGAATTGGTGACCGTGCACCTCGCCCACTACTCTCCATGAGTGGTATCTTATTGTTCAGGACTCCTGGGAATTATATTAGCAATGTTACCAGGAAAAAAGTTGGAACGAAATATGAATTTCAGCCATTTTTCAAAACGGCCATCATGAAAATATAATTTGAATAATATATCTATTTCTAAGTAATATGGAATTATTTTTTTGTGTCTACACATATGTTTTCGGGGTCAAAGAATCGAATGAAACCATTTATAAAAATATTAAGTCCTTCCTATATGGCGAATTCGGAAAAATCCAAGATGGTCTAATCATTTTATGACATTATAAAAATGTCTACATTGGAAACCAAATTCTATTTGTTGGCATTGTATAAAAATAAAATGTTATATTAATGAGGACATGTACGGTTAAAAATAAGAAAGCTTTGTGTATTTGATATTCTATATTATGCAGTTATCGTCCAAAAATGCGTATTGATAGCCTGAGTTAGATATTTAGCCGGCCAATATCTCTAGTTATAGTTGACATAGAGTCACAATTAAAATATCTACACTCATGTTTCAGGAGCAACGAATCGACTGCAACCATTTAAAATATATTGCAACAATACCATAAGGAAAATTTGAAAGAGATCTACGATGGCTTCCAACCAATGTTTACACAGCGAGCCCGACTAAATCACTGAGGTCTTTATATCTGGTTTGTAGCATGGTGTTCTATCTACATGTTCTTGGTCAGTATTGCGGGGAGCCTCCGTGACCGAGAGGTAGCGTGCTCGGCCTCAGACCGCCAGGGCTCGAATTTCGAATCCTGTGTCTGGAGGACAGTGTCATCTCAATCATCTCACCATCCTCAGGAGGTTCTCCTGGCCTTAGCCTATATGTGCACAAAGGTGGCCTTAAGCCCGATTCATTTCATTTCATTTGGTCATCTGATTTACAGATACCAGATAAACGTTTGACCTTGGTTCCTCCTGATTCCATTATCATCATCTGCCAAGGTCATCGTTAATCTGACCACCCCGATGATACCGTAATGAATGCATATGAGAACTAGATAATCGACAAATTGTACCATTAAATGGTTACCCAGCCAATGTCGGCTTACTGTTGGGCCAGCGTCGTAGACGATGGGCCAGCATTAAGCCGACATTGGTTCAATATCTCGTGTTTGCTGGGTGGAAATGAGGATACATTGACCCAATGTTGTTTGAATGTTGCCACTGCTCCTCTGATCTGAAATGTAGTAATATAATGTTGTAGCGTGGACCAATCAGTGGGTTATTCGAATCTAGTTTGTGTTCTGTCCCGGTATTCTCGTGCAAGCTACGCAATATTGTAGGCTTCTTATTGGTCGTGATGGCCATTTCGACCAAGCCGAAGCCTATGGTATCTCGTACCTTGTACGATAATACCAGCTCCGTGCTCTCTCATATGTCATCTGACTCACAGATGCCTGATACACGTGATTCATTAAGTCTTTGCTTCTTCTCCATGATTTCATTATCATCGTCTGTCAACGTCAAGGCTGACCTAAACAGAGCATAATGCTGGATAAACTGATGGCCGAGTAATGAAGGCATATGACCACTACCTCATCTATTATTTTAGATGTGTGTGTCTTTTGAAACTCATGGCATCCCAATCAGCATCACATGGAGTTAACAGACGATGATTACTAGACCGAGCTTGACGTGAACAGCATGGTTCAACGTCAGAGATTGACAGCATAGCAAACGCTGTGGTTTTCTATGCTGGTGGTCAGTGTACGCTGAGACCGAAAATTTCATGGATAATGTGAGGGTAGCTCTATTTAGATGATAAATTCACCTATAAAGACAGGGCTTCAAGTCCCCACGTTAAGGCATTATTCTAATGAGATGTACATCTGTCATTACAGAATGATATAATAATAATTGATTTAACAATGACGCAGTAATTCATTGCGCACTCGATCGGATGCGCACCGTATTTTTGGGGCACAACTTTACGAGTGGCAATGCTTACAGACTCGCACACAAAGTCTGTTATTACAGACTAGACGATTACCTGACTCCTCTAAGCTATATACAGGCCTAGCATCATGAGGCTTAATGTCCGATGTTAACAGACAATTACCTGACTCCTCTAAGTGATATACGGGCCTAGCATCATGAGGCTTAATGTCCGAAGTTAACAGACAATTACCTGACTCCTCTAAGTGATATACGGGCCTAGCATCATGAGGCTTAATGTCCGATGTTAACAGACAATTACCTGACTCCTCTAAGAGATATACGGGCCTATGGCATCATGAGGCTTAATGTCCGATGTTAACAGACAATTACCTGACTCCTCTAAGTGATATACGGGCCTAGCATCATGAGGCTTAATGTCCGATGTTAACAGACAATTACCTGACTCTTCTAAGTGATATACGGGCCTAGCATCATGAGGCTTAATGTCCGAAGTTAACAGACAATTACCTGACTCCTCTAAGTGATATACGGGCCTAGCATCATGAGGCTTAATGTCCGATGTTAACAGACAATTACCTGACTACTCTAAGAGATATACGGGCCTATGGCATCATGAGGCTTAATGTCCGATGTTAACAGACAATTACCTGACTCCTCTAAGTGATATACGAGCCTATGGCATCATGAGGCTTAATATCCGATGTTAACAGACAATTACCTGACTCCTCTAAGTGATATACGGGCCTAGCATCATGAGGCTTAATATCCGATGTTAACAGACAATTACCTGACTCTTCTAAGTGATATACGGGCCTAGCATCATGAGGCTTAATATCCGATGTTAACAGACAATTACCTGACTCCTCTAAGTGATATACGGGCCTAGCATCATGAGGCTTAATATCCGATGTTAACAGACAATTACCTGACTCCTCTAAGTAATATACGGGCCTAGCATCATGAGGCTTAATGTCCGAAGTTAACAGACAATTACCTGACTCCTCTAAGTGATATACGGGCCTAGCATCATGAGGCTTAATGTCCGATGTTAACAGACAATTACCTGACTACTCTAAGAGATATACGGGCCTATGGCATCATGAGGCTTAATGTCCGATGTTAACAGACAATTACCTGACTCCTCTAAGTGATATACGAGCCTATGGCATCATGAGGCTTAATATCCGATGTTAACAGACAATTACCTGACTCCTCTAAGTGATATACGGGCCTAGCATCATGAGGCTTAATATCCGATGTTAACAGACAATTACCTGACTCTTCTAAGTGATATACGGGCCTAGCATCATGAGGCTTAATATCCGATGTTAACAGACAATTACCTGACTCCTCTAAGTGATATACGGGCCTAGCATCATGAGGCTTAATATCCGATGTTAACAGACAATTACCTGACTCCTCTAAGTAATATACGGGCCTAGCATCATGTGGCTTAATATCCGATGTTAACAGACAATTACCTGACTCCTCTAAGTTATATACGGGCCTAGCATCATGAGGCTTAATGTCCGATGTTAACAGACAATTACCTGACTCCTCTAAGTGATATACGGGCCTAGCATCATGAGGCTTAATATCCGATGTCAACAGACAATTTCCTGACTCCTCTAAGTGATATACGGGCCTATGGCATCATGAGGCTTAATGTCCGATGTTAACAGACAATTAACTGACTCCTCTAAGTGATATACGGGCCCAGCATCACGAGGCTTAATATCCGATGTTAACAGACAATTAACTGACTCCTCTAAGTGATATACGGGCCTAGCATCATGAGGCTTAATATTCGATGTCAACAGCCAATTACCTGACTCCTCTAAATGATATACGGGCCCAGCATCATGAGGCTTAATGTCCGATGTTAACAGACAATTACCTGACTCCTCTAAGTAATATACGGGCCTAGCATCATGAGGCTTAATATCCGATGTTAACAGACAATTACCTGACTCCTCTAAGTGATATACGGGCCTAGCATCATGAGGCCTAATATCCGATGTTAACAGACAATTACCTGACTCCTTTAAGTGATATACGGGCCTATGGCATCATGAGGCTTAATATCCGATGTTAACAGACAATTACCTGACTCCTCTAAGTGATATACGGGCCTAGCATCATGAGGCTTAATATCCGATGTTAACAGACAATTACCTGACTCCTCTAAGTGATATACGGGCCTAGCATCATGAGGCCTAATATCCGATGTTAACAGACAATTACCTGACTTCTCTAAGTGATATACGGGCCTAGCATCATGAGGCTTAATATCCGATGTTAACAGACAATTACCTGACTCCTCTAAGTGATGTACGGGCCTATGGCATCATGAGGCTTAATATCCGATGTTAACAGACAATTACCTGACTCCTCTAAGTGATATACGGGCCTAGCATCATGAGGCCTAATATCCGATGTTAACCGACAATTATCTGACTCCTCTAAGTGATATACGGGCCTATGGCATCATGAGGCTTAATGTCTGATGTTAACAGACAATTACCTGACTCCTCTAAGAGATATACGGGGCCTATGGCATCATGTGGCTTAATATCCGATGTTAACAGACAATTACCTGACTCCTTTAAGTGATATACAGGCCTAGCATCATGAGGCTTAATATCCGATGTTAACATACAATTACCTGACTCCTTTAAGTGATATACGGGCCTAGCATCATGAGGCTTAATATCCGATGTTAACAGTCAATTACCTGTCTCCTCTAAATGATATACGGGCCTGGCATCATCATGCTTAATATCCGATGTTAACAGACAATTAACTGGGCTTCTATAAGTGATATACGGGCCTAGCATCATGTGGCTTAATATCCGATGTTAACAGACAATTACCTGACTCCTCTAAGTGATATACCGGCCTAGCATCATGAGGCTTAATATCCGAAGTTAACAGACAATTACCTGACTCCTCTAGGTGATATACGGGCCTAGCATCATGAGGCTTAATGTCCGATGTTAACAGACAATTAACTGACTCCTCTAAGTGATATACGGGCCCAGCATCGTCAGGCTTAATATCCGATTTTAACAGACAATTACCTGACTCCTCTAAGTGATATACGGGCCTAGCATCATGAGGCTTAATATCCGATGTTAACAGACAATTACCTGACTCCTCTAAGTGATATACGGGCCTAGCATCATGAGGCTTAATATCCGATGTTAACAGACGATTACCTGACTTCTCTAAGTGATATACGGGCCTATGGCATCATGAGGCTTAATGTCTGATGTTAACAGACAATTACCTGACTCCTCTAAGAGATATACGGGGCCTATGGCATCATGTGGCTTAATATCCGATGTTAACAGACAATTACCTGACTCCTTTAAGTGATATACAGGCCTAGCATCATGAGGCTTAATATCCGATGTTAACATACAATTACCTGACTCCTTTAAGTGATATACGGGCCTAGCATCATGAGGCTTAATATCCGATGTTAACAGTCAATTACCTGTCTCCTCTAAGTGATATACGGGCCTGGCATCATCATGCTTAATATCCGATGTTAACAGACAATTACCTGACTCCTCTAAGTGATATACGGGCCTAGCATCATGAGGCTTAATGTCCGATGTTAACAGACAATTAACTGGGCTTCTTTAAGTGATATACGGGCCTAGCATCATGAGGCTTAATATCCGATGTTAACAGACAATTACCTGACTCCTCTAAGTGATATACGGGCCCAGCATCATCAGGCTTAATATCCGATTTTAACAGACAATTACCTGACTCCTCTAAGTGATATACGGGCCTAGCATCATGAGGCTTAATATCCGATGTTAACAGACAATTACCTGACTCCTCTAAGTGATATACGGCCTAGCATCATGAGGCTTAATATCCGATGTTAACAGACAATTACCTAAACTTCCTTAAGTGATGAATAACACATCTATCACGATGTACACGATTTGCCGCATAAATAATGCACTTAAACTCATCAATCATTGTGGGGACGAGATAATTGACATAAATAAGGCACTTAATGTGGAGACAATAAATATAACTGACGAACCTAATAATGGACGATTAGGCCGATTGCTTATTTGTCAAATTAGATTCACACAAATAAATGTAAAAGTTGAAATCCGAGTAATTGTCATCAATACTACAAGGTGATTTCGTGAGTAAGAGCGTAAGTACGTGAATGTCTGTGTGTGAGTGAGCGAGAGAGTGATTTAGTGAGTGCGTGACTGAGTGAGTGAGTGAGTGAGTGAGTGAGTGAGTGAGTGAGTGAGTGAGTGAGTGTGTGTGCGAGCGAGCGAGCAAGCAAGCGAGCGAGTGAGTGAGTGAGTGAGTGAGTGAGTGAGTGAGTGAGTGAGTGAGTGAGTGAGTGAGTGAGTGAGCGAGCGAGCGAGCGAGCGAGAGAGTGAGTGAGTGAGTGAGTGAGTGAGTGAGTGAGTGAGTGAGTGAGTGAGTGAGTGAGTGAGTGAGTGAGTGAGTGTGTGAGCGAGCGAGCGAGCGAGAGAGTGAGTGAGTGAGTGAGTGAGTGAGTGAGTGAGTGAGTGAGTGAGTGAGTGAGTGAGTGAGTGAGTGAGTGAGTGAGTGAGTGAGTGAGTGAGTGAGTGAGTGAGTGAGTGAGTGAGTGAGTGAGTGAGTGAGTGAGTGAGTGAGTGAGTGAGTGAGTGAGTGAGTGAGTGAGTGAGTGAGTGAGTGAGTGAGTGAGTGAGTGAGTGAGTGAGTGAGTGAGTGAGTGAGCGAGCGAGCGAGCGAGCGAGTGAGTGAGTGAGTGAGTGAGTGAGTGAGTGAGTGAGTGAGTGAGTGAGTGAGTGAGTGAGTGAGTGAGTGAGTGAGTGAGTGAGTCAGCGAGTGAGTGAGTTAGTTACTGAGTGAGTGATTGAGTGAGTGATTGAGAAAGCCTCCGTGACCAAAAGGTAGGGTGCTAGGCCTCAGACCACAAGGGCCCGAATTTCGATTCCTTTTTCCAGAGGGCAGCGTCGTCTCATTCATCTCACCATCCTCAGGAGGTTTTCTCGGCCCAGTTTAGCCTATATGTGAACAAAGGTGGCTTAAAACCTAAAACCCCATTCATTTTATTTGATTTAATTTACAAATAACCAAGCGTTGTTTCAATGGTGGATCAAATACAAACACATGTCGTCTAATAAGGCAAAAACAAGTGCTTTGTAATGTCATGTGACAAAGTAGCCCAATGAGTCATCCAAAAAACTTCATAACAACCACTAGATGTCGCTCATCGTGGCATTGGGTCCCCTATGTTCTGACTAATTATTTGCTTATGACCGTTATCATGTCTAAATTGTATAATAATTCACAGCCAGTCTTTCTTCACTAAATACCTCCATTTAGTAGTCCAATCAAGCCAACGATCACGAATAAATGAGTCTAAGCATTATTACAAGGCAAAACATTTGAAAAAATATTTTTCTAATTCCAGACATTAATTTTAATATAAGCTACATCATCTCTCCCCCAGTGCTTCTTTCAATTTAATGAGGTGCCAGACAAGTGATTCCTTTTTTAATTATTAATGAAGATGAATCACATACAGAATGCATCAGGTAAAAAACATTCAAGATATGAATCAATACGACGGAACAAGGATCGACCACATCATCTGAGAATACGGGTATGGTGGTATTTTTAAAATCAAAATGGATTCATTCATTCATTCATTCATTCATTCATTCATTCATTCATTCATTTATTCATTCATTCATTCATTCATTCATTTTCATCCAATAATTTATTCGTTCATTTATTCATTCATTCATTCATGCATTTTTTCATTTATTTATTCATTCATTCTTTCATTCATTCATTTATTCATTCATTCATTTATTCATTTATTCATTCATTTTTATTCATTCATTTATTCATTAATTCATTAATTCATTCATTCATTCATTCATTCATTCATTCATTCATTCATTCATTCATTTATTCATTCATTCATTTATTTTATTCATTCTTTCATTCATTCATTCATTCATTCATTCATTCATTCATTCATTCATGCATTTACTCATTCATTCATTCATTCATTCATTCATTCATTCATTCATTCATTCATTCATTTATGTATTCATTCATTCATTCATTCATTCATTCATTCATTTTCATTCATTCATTTATGTATTCATTCATTCATTCATTCATTCATTCATTCATTCATTCATTCATTCATTCATTCATTCATTCATTCATTCATTCATTTATGTATTCATTCATTCATTCATTCATTCATTCATTTTCATTTATTCATTTATGTATTCATTCATTCATTCATTCATTCATTCATTCATTCATTCATTCATTCATTCATTCATTCATTCATTCATTCATGCATTTACTCATTCATTCATTCATTCATTCATTCATTCATTCATTCATTCATTCATTCATTTATGTATTCATTCATTCATTCATTCATTCATTCATTTTCATTCATTCATTTATGTATTCATTGATTCATTGATTCATTCATTCATTCATTCATTCATTCATTCATTCATTCATTCATTTATGTATTCATTCATTCATTCATTTATTCATTCATTCATTCATTTTCATTCATTCATTTATGTATTCATTCATTCATTCATTCATTCATTCATTCATTCATTCATTCATTCATTCATTTATGTATTCATTCATTCATTCATTCATTCATTCATTCATTCATTTTCATTCATTCATTTATGTATTCATTCATTCATTCATTCATTCATTCATTCATTCATTCATTCATTCATTCATTCATACATTCATTCATTCATGCATTTACTCATTCATTCATTCATTCATTCATTCATTCATTCATTCATTCATTCATTCATTCATTCATTTATTTATTTTAATTCATTCATTCAGTCATTCATATTTTAATTTATTCATTCATTCATTCATTCATTCATTCATTCATTTCTTCATTCATTCATTTTCATTCATTCATTCATTCATTCATTCATTCATTCATTCATTCATTCATTCATTCATTCATTCATTCATTCATTCATTCATTCATTCATTCATTCATTCATTCATTCATTCATTCATTCATTCGTTCATTCATTCATTCATTTATTCATTAATTCATTCATTCATTCATTCATCCATTCACTGTCTGCATCTCGTACTATAATGAGAGACTGGTTGTATTCGTTTCCTTCTGATAGTTCATCACAGTGAATAATATTTGAATATCATTTGTTTCTATGATACATAAATAAACCTTGGAGTCTCATTTATATTCAGTTTTAAAGTGCCACTATGTTTCAGAGGCTCAGGAGCCCTTCCAATGTGTGCGATGCCTTGAAGCGACTCCGTGGGATGACATCAATCTTGGTGTTTACTTTTGTAGTGAAGCAGCGCATCCCACAGATCATGATTTTATTTATTTAAGAATTTTTAGATTTTTGTTATCAACATTTCTATGAATCCGCAGAAAACCCAAACAATCTATTTGTATACCTAAACTCCGTCTAAAGGACGGTTGAATATTCCTGCAGAATTGGGCCACATGTTGGTGCCGTCGGCCCAGCGTTGAGCAGACAGTCGGTGCTGCTGTGGGAACCCCCCTCGATCATCGCGTACCCAGACCAATAAAGGGCGGCAGCTATTGATGTAACCATGTGGTCTGAGATGGTCAGTTTAGTGGTCTAATGTGGTATATGATGTAAACAAGTTTGTTTATATGACAATATACGTCTTGGAAGAAAAGCTGGTTTCATTTTTTTCGGTGCTTTAATATTGTCTTTTTATGTTTTTGTATTTTATTTAAGATCAGTAGACTATATAGCTCGATATAAATAAAATTTTCATAATTGCAAAATAGAAAACTGTCATCCTAAGGAGTCGCTTTAAGCCAGTTAGAACTCTGTTTTAATAGCATTAACTCTTCAACCGCCAAATTATTCAATCCAAATTTTCATCCACTTGACGCGATCCACAACTTCAGGTGAGTGAAAATTATTCAGATTTGACAATATGGCGGTAAACTGTTTTCAAATATTGTTGATTGATGTCTTTAGCATGTTTAAAAGATGGTACTTAATGTGCTAATAAAAAATGAAAACCCGAATATATGCGGCACCGGCGGTTAAATGGGTAATATTGATGTACACTGTACAACTAAAATCAATAAAATCTTATCTTTCAGTTTTAGTTATAACAGCATTGATTTGTCATAATTTAAACCCATCTCCATGTTTATTAGCCGATTGCTAATTTAATAGTAAACGTCTCACTGTTCAATCCCATCAATAACCTACATATAAAACGATGGAATCGATGATTTCTACATTACGATATCACATCTTAATTCTATCTCTGGCAATTATTCAAATTAAAACGTTCACTTAGCATGTAAGTGCTGCTATCGGCTCTAGAAGCCAGATGGTCGTATGTACCACTTAAGCCAGTGTCATATACGACTATCTCAGCATATCAAAACAGCAAAAAAACTTTTGGGTTTCGAAAAAGCAAGGTGGAGTAACAATTGGTCATATGGCAACCCGACTATTAGAAATGAGACAGATTGGATTTTACGGTGACATTATTTTCTCAATCATTAAAATAATTTAAATTTTAGATGAAAAGAAAATACAACATAAGTGTTGAAAAATGAATGAGACAAATCGTCCCTACATTGTTTATTTTATGTAATCATAATTTGTTTTTTTTGTGTGAAATCGATATATGGATCGAAACAATATATGCAATACGACAACCAGCAGACTCCAACCATTGGCTTAATGATGGCTTGATGTTGGATAACGTCTGCACTACTGTCCCAACATTCTAAGATCAACACATATATGCGTGTATGTGTGTAACTCAAATGTAGGGAGTAACAGTAGTTCTGAATGCTGAAGTATCAGTTTCTACTCACTTGACTTCACATGAATGAAACACGTACGTTTTGACCATGTTCATTAAACTTAATTGCAGGTCAAAGCTAAATGATTTAAATTTTCAGTCACTTAAAGTTGTGTCTCGCTAC
Organism: Flabesymbios commensalis; assembly: GCA_964017125.1. Lineage (NCBI taxonomy): Eukaryota > Metazoa > Annelida > Polychaeta > Terebellida > Flabelligeridae > Flabesymbios > Flabesymbios commensalis. The sequence goes on from OZ024909.1 coordinate 85,636,156, forward strand.
CGCGAACACAACTTCAAGTGACTAAAAATAGCTTAATTTGCTAAATTGTGAAATGTACATGTATATGATTATCGCTAATTTAATGCATATTCAATTTACAAGGCCACTAAAACATAAGAAACACTTAACATTTAAATTTAACATTTAATGCTCATAAAACGTCGATGTAGCTGCTTTGTAGTTGTCACGCGGTGACCGGGGGATTGCTGTTAAGTCACGCGCAGACAACCAGACGTAATGTCCAGATGCTACACACGAATAGACGACCTTTAAGTAGTTTCCTGGGGAATAAACAAACTACCCATTCGCCTACAATTGACCATTGGCTGCTGAATTAGCTGTTTCTATCATCACTTACTTGAAACAGGAGTTGTTAACACAATTCCAAATTTAAGTTAAAGAAATATTTTAATTCAGAAAAAAACGAACATTTCTCACATTAATTATTTTATTAAGTGATTATCCACCACACATTGGGTGATATTTAATTTGAGCGTTGAAGGGCAAAAAGAGGCTGGTAGCTCCTTATGATGGATTAAAAGAGTTTGTTTTACTCCAAATAATCAGAATATTGTTATTTTATTGACCTATCATTTGTATGGCTCTGCTCTCGGCATTATCCCCTCATCGTGCAAATTAGCACTTTAATTATATTAACCCTTTAAGTCCTCATGATGCATTACAGCATCATTTTGCATCCCCGAAAACAGACTTAATTTTCCTACAACAAAGGGTTTCAGAACGGTAATTTCCATGAAACTGGTTTACCAATACATTGTAATTTTATTTCTTTATTCACCCGCTTAATATCATCTCCATCCACTACAAGTCGATAATTGCGACAGCAATTTGCGGCTTGTAGTGGATGAAGATGACAATAGTAAATTCAGGCTTCAAAGGGACAATTACACGACTTGAGATATTAAACTGTGTTACAAAAATAAATTGAAATAAATGGGGTTTTAGACCACCTTTGTGCAAATATAGGCTAAACTGGGCCAAGAAAACCTCATGAGGATGGTGAGATGAATGAGATGACACTGCCATCCAGACACAGAATTCGAAATTCGAGCCCTGACGGTCTGAGGCCGAGCTCACTACTCGGAGGCTCTGCACAATATTGCATCTTTACGAGGGAGCAGTGAAGAAACATTTGGTTTCTTTGAAACTTGAATGCCAGCTAGTGACAGTTAGTGAAAAGTTAATTGGACATTTTGTCAGGCATAATGTTGACCCTGATAGAGTCACGATATTGGTGACATCAACGAACAATAATTTATACAATTGCTCACGTAAGAATTGTTCACGTAGAAATTCGCATGTGAAAACAGTCATCAGATTTCTCACGATGTTAGGTGGACACCGGGTCAACAACGCACTCTGATTCAGATTATTATTTTTGTGTGTGATTATTGTGGCGATTATGTCATGTCCTTAACTCTTGCAACGGTTACATGTTTTATATCAGTCATAGACACTAAAGGGTAGATAAATCATCATAAATGTCTTAGTTAGCTCTTTCCGCTTCATTTTAATACTTATGCCATTATAAATACGTTTACTACTTCAGGGCGGGGATCGACTTTAGACGTCAGAATCTGACTTCTAAAGGTGTCAGATTATGACGTAAAAAGTCGATCCCCGCGCTGCGAGGGTTAAACTACGTTCTGGATTAAAGGTGTAGTCAACTGTTAAAATTCACGGGACAAGGGTCCCCCAGAAGGCAATAGTGCCCGTGGGTAGGCCAAGTCCCTATTCCATAATAATACTAAATACAGTACTGATTTAGCAAAATGGGACAAGCTTTTTCAGTGGGGCTAGCCCCGGCTAACGCAGGCTAGCCCTGGGCTAGCCCCATGTTCTCCCCCCACCCCATTTGGGGCTCGCATGTATGCGCCCGAAGTTATAAAATCCTTTAGCCGGGCCGCAATGTGCGTTTTGGTATAAGTTCATATAACTGGAGCCGCGCTCATATCGCCGGGGCTCAAGCCAATCTAGAGCCTCGGCGAATTGAGTCAACGCCTGTATGTGTTAGTCAGGCGCGCTTCTCGTCTGGTCCAGTTTCAAGCTCGACCGGTGCGCCGGGCGAGCCTGACTTTCCAGGTGCCTGCTTTTTCATCTTCAGTTAGGTCTATCCCAGTGACCGTAGCTTCATAAAACCACCCATTTTCTGAATTTATACACTGAACTGCTTTTCCGATACTAAAGATAATGGCTAAATGCTAAAGGCTAAATGCTAAATGGCTAAGCAGAAATAAATGAGGACTGCAACAGGTCTAGATGTATACGCGTACGGACACTCAATTATTGCACGTTTAGATCAACTCAGAGCTGTTCAGATGATGCTGAATGTGGTCAAGCTGAGCGCGCCCTTTCTTGCCCAGAGCGAGCCTCGCCAGCCCGGCGAGATGACACATGGTTCACAGCATCCATGTTAGCCGCCACACAGTATACTGGGTGCAAGCCCAAGTAGGATTTGGGCGGGTATATTTTCCTGGCCTGAACCGTGTGGGGGCTCGAGCCCATTTCATGCGCTGGGCGCAACCAATTCTGCGCCTGTCTCGCCGGGCTTGCGCCCGGGCTAATGACGGGCTGGCCAGCGTTAACGCAGGCCAGCCACTGATGAAAAATCTGTCCCATTTTGTGAAATCAGTACTGTATGTGTTTCATACCTAAAGCCTCATTAAGAGCAAGTTCTCAAATCACAGCAAGTTTATATATACTTGAGCGACACCTATGAGTTTATAATTCAAAGATCTTGGCCCTTACCCCTACTTGGTCGCTTGCTTGCAAACAAACTGACTGTATTACTCCGGGGATGTTGAAACTGCTTGACCCAAGCTTGTATTGACATGCCCAGTAAACACAAAACATTTGTATGACTTTATGCAATGTTGGACCAACGTCGAAGACGTTGGGCCGGCGTTGTATAAATGTTATACAAATGTCTTGTGTTTGCTGGGCAGGCGGACTTTCTCTCAAACATTGTACATTTATTCAATGTTGGTTCAATGTTGGGCCAGCGTCGCAGACGTTGGCCTAGCATTAAACATCATTGGATCAATGTCCCGTTTAAGTAGTATCTTGTAATCAGTTCAGTGGCTATATTAATGCCGTCAATCTGTACTCAATAGGCTACTGTTGGCCTACACTTGACCGTCCCAGGCATGCGCGTCTTGCAGTTGAATCATTCTTTAACACTGTCAGTCAAAGCTAGAGTCATGATCTTGATCTTTATGACATCGGGGACTCTAATGAACAATAGTTCAGGAAAGGTTTGCTCTCTTTTCTTACTGACTGAAAGGGGTCAGCCTACACAATGGCTATGAAAGTTTGTCTCTTTGTACACGTCATATTATATGCAGACAATGTGATTAGATCACACATGACGCTAGGTTGACAACAGTAGATTGATGTGGATTATTATGTCACCTGGTGCTTACTGTATGTCATGTTCTGTTTAACATATTAGCCGGTTCTTATTATCTGTCATGTCCTTAGCCTATGTTACCGAGCATTAACAGTCTGCCCAGCTCGCTTCAAGGACTGAGTGAAGCCTATTCAACAACCAAATAAATGAGAGGTGGTGGTTGGCTGATTGTGCCACTATTAGTTGGTCTGACTTTTCGTCCGAGATGTCATATGGGTAAGGCTAATTGACAGGAATGGGAGTCAAATAAAGGAATCCAATATTTAATGTGTGCTGAAAAATATGTTTTTTATTTTTGAAATATCATCTTAGCTGTCCCAAAATCGAGTCAAATCTGCTTATGATGGTGAACAAGATTGGTCAAAATATGTAAAATACCTCAAATCACTTGGAGGCCTTAAATATTTCAATTATTTACAATCCATCAAAGACGTTTTAACATAATTGAATAAATAAACTATATAGTGACTTTTAATCTATGCGTTTATTTTACCATTGTGTCAGTTATGACATTTCCTGGCCACCTTTGTGATCAGTAACGCTTTGTAATTTGTCATGTGAATATTCCACTTGTATTATCTTTATAAGTTGGTGTTATACTATATATTTCATTTACTATTAAGACTTATATATGTATGTAAATAATGCTTTGCTTAATTAATTTTCGCTTTGTATATATCCAGCTCATCCAGCCTATGTGATTTATGTTTTGCTCGTGACAGACGTGATTCACAAAAGGAAAATTACATATTTCTGCCAATGTGGTTGATTGAAAGCATATCTGCCTGCTATGCAAAATAACTGTTGGTAATATAGGTTCTGTTTTGATTTTTTTCCATTAAAATAAATGTATATTGAATTGGAATAACTCTGGCTATATCTCAGCCAGAATTGAGCTGACCAGATATGGAGAAAAAAACGATTCCACAATATTAACACTCAAAGCGCTGAATTAATCTGTAAAAAAAATGAAACCAAAGGTTTTTTTCAATTTTAAATCATCATAAATGTCCAATTTACCTCATTGCGATTCATTTGAATACCTATGTTATTGGTCTACGTCCATTACAAATAGTTTTACTCTTGCAGTGCGGGGAATTCTGAAGATTCAAGTTGATTCCCGCACTGTAAGGGCTAAGCTCAAATCTCAAAGCTACTACATGGGTAGAGAGTGTTATTACTTTGTGATGCCCAGTGATGATTTATGCACAAGATGGTTAACCACAGTGTAAATCATTAACCCTTTAACCGCCAAATTATTCAATCTCAGCCAGAGTTAAGCTGACCAGATATAGAAACAACAATTGTATTTTATTTCTTGCACAAATCACAGTTACTACATGGTATAGAGAGTGTTATTACTTTGTGATGTCCAGTGATGATTTATGCACAAGTGGGTGAACCACAGTGGAAATCATTAACACAAGTCCAACGCAAATAAAAGTCAATCTGGCGGGATACAGGATGGTGGTCTTATCGTCGCGGGATACAGGATGGGACTAATAACATCATGGCGTGAGACAGAACGGTGGGCTTGTCTGCATCCAGTTCTACATCCTGAATGAGCATTGCTGATTACGTGGATGTGGATAGACAATATCTCGCTGACTGGTAGTCTGCTATATTCTAGTTACATGCAAAGCAAAGACAAACGGCAACATCAGCTTACCCCCAAAATATATGGATAAAGGTCACGAGAGAGTCAAGTGTGGAGATTATGGCACTGGTTCACTGGTGAATTGAACCAGTGCCGTAATCTCCACACTAGCACGATACGAGTGACCTTTATGCATTTTCTCGCACGATAAATACAAAATATGAACTAGATAGACCTAAATCTATTTAAAAACATCAGGATTTATTTGGAAATTGAAAGTTCCAACAGCGCGGCCTCATCACTGACAAATGTTGACAGGAATCACCTGACATATTCCTACGCTGAGACACAGGGGCTGTGACGTTTGAATAAACAGTACATTTTGAAACTCCACTAAAATATTTTAATTACAAAATTTATTTTACATCTTTTGTGGGCAAATACAATTAAACTTCTGGAAAAATAATCATAGTGGCAGTAACGAACTACTTTGTTTTGGATATATGCTAAATAAATTATTACAGATGTGACAGGTCCAGCGCGTGCCACAGAGGGCGAGTGCGGGATTATCTGGACTTGTACACAAGTAGGCCAATCACTGCCAGAGTGCGAGAATAAACAGTTACTGCTAGTCACCTTTGTCGTCCATTTTGCTTCCAGCTACTTCTTCAAAGCCAAACAGAAGTAGCTGCTCACTTCAAAAATGATTCGAGTAAAACATGTCATGGTAATGTATCATGTTCACGGACACAAACATAGAGACATGTCCCAACGTTGAAAAGGGAGGAACATAATATATTTATTGAAAAAAGCCGCAAGTAGGCTTTGAACCTGTGCAGCAGGCAGCGACAATCGCAAGTCGGCGCACTCTAACCATTGTGCTACGTCCCTTTATCGTGTGGTGTCTTCACAGTAGTAGACACCGATGTTGGGATTCCTTCTAGCAATAGATTGATAGATTCATACGATTGGGATGATTACCTTAAGTCCCGGACATGAATATTCAGATCAAGGGGAAGCTGGGGCGACATCTCGAGGGGAGAGGGGGGGGGGGGGTGCTGCTCGTCTGTTTATGAACCTCGAGATGCTGGCCCAATGGTGGTTTCATGTTTGCCAGTGTCACACATGGTGGCTCAGCATTAAATATCTTATTTTCAGCCAGAGGTATCCAGCAAACACTAGTGTTCATCGTTTTCTATGTGGTCAGCCGTTTGAGGCCTCTGAGACTGACCTTCACCTCACAGACCCCCCACAGACAGGCCCCTGCAGACAGGATAGTCATCTATTGTGGCGGGAATCATATTGTTATTTTCTCTCCTATTGTAGTAATTGGTCCAGAGTGAATAGTGAGATCTGTATTTAGCTTTCCCGGTGAATATAATCATCTAGAATAAAGGTTATAGTAAATCAGATACTTTATCATAAAGGCAGATTTATCCTTTGTAGTTACTTTGGTTCACAACTATTGTCTCGTTGGACATGAAGGTCAAATTAAATTATCGAAGCAGGGAAGGAGTCAATCAGCCAATAATGTGGTCTGACACTTAACAGATGATGCTATGTAATATATTCTAGCTCAATAGGTACATATAACAGAGATAATATATAAAAATCAACACCGAATCCAGCTGTAAATGTATTTAGCTAAACTAAACTAAACTAAACTAAACTAAACTAAACTAAACTAAACTAAACTAAACTAAACTAAACTAAACTAAACTAAACTAAACTGAACTAAACTAAACTAAACTAAACTAAACTAAACTAAACTAAACTAAACTAAACTAAACTAAACTAAACTAAACTAAACTAAACTAAACTAAATTAAACTAAACTAAACTAAACTAGCTGGGAATTGTGACTTATCAAGTAAAAATAATATTTGGGCTAGGTTTTATGAGTTTTTGTGGTGGCCATTTTGAATTTTGTTGAGTTATTTTTTTATGACAGATTGATTGGAATTTCATTGGCAGCCATTCTGAACTGTAGTTACAGACTTCGGACTTCAGACTTCAAATTTCAGAAGTCCCCACTGAGCTTTAGCACTTTTAAATAGGTATATATTTGTTTGTCAAATGGAATGGCATTCAGAGTGCCAGTACACTCATTGACTTGTCTCTCTGTTGACTTAAAGTTGTATCACTATCAGAGACGCTAACCCAACATTAAAACAACATTGATTCAACGTTTTGTGTTTAATTAGAATGCAACTGTTATTTTAATTGTAACATTTAAAATGTTTCAACTATCCATACTAAATACACTGTCTGCGATGCTGGCCTGGAATTGAAACATTGGATAAATGTATTTTTATTATGAAATCTAGAAACTAAAGGGTGGGGTTGGTCTGCCAACAGATGTCTTTTGCAGTTGAACAGCAGCATAGTGATTCAGAAAATCATGGATAAATCCGGAAGAACATGCTGGATGACTTAGAAAAGTCATACTAACCCTCTGGACTATTCTGAGAATGTTGTGTAACTAAACTAAACAAACTATAAGCACTGTTTTTAGAAATGAATATATGAATGAATGGAAATTTAGGCCCACATAGACTAAAATGGACCAGGAAAATCTCATGAAGAAGGAGAGATTGACAAGATGTCACTGCCCTCCTAACACAGGATTCAAAATGTCCTGGCAGTATGAGGCTGCGCCTGCTACCGCTCAGTCATGGAGGCTCCCCACAGTATTAAATCTTTACGAGTGAGCTGAAAAGAATATACATATGAATACTGCTTCATGTCGCTTTCTGCACAATCATGACAATATAGCGACAGAAGGAAGCCCGGAGCCAGGACTATACCCTACTCTTATTTCGAATTACTTTAAGGGTTCTTTATAGTGCACAGTACCATAGGCAGCAGTGTACACTCCAGATCTTTGAACAGTTTGGAGCACTGTATATCAACAACCAGGATGACAAATATCCGTTCCGACCGGGATTCGAATCTGGTACCTCCAGGCCCAGTCGATATACGAATGAGCCATCGGGGCCGGCAGAGAAGAAACATGTGTTCCCTGTAAACCTGAATGCTAGAGCTGTGGACGTACCTGATATCCCTGACTTTCAAAGCAGGGCCACAGTCCTATTTTGCCAAAAAGGTGTCAGTGATAACTGCATACACTATAATCTGAGAAGCAGAGAAGAAACATGTGTTTCCTGTAAACCTGAGAAGGCGTGATTTATTTACAAATGACATTATGAAATGCGCAATACCTTTAATTGTCATTTTTAAAAATACGCTTCAAAAAATAATATTCAACGAGTAGTACATCACTTAAAGGTCTAAATAAAGACTTATGTACAAGCATCGAGAATACAAAAATAAGTCGATTTCAGTTATCCATGTTGTATGTAACCTACGAAAATCTGTCCAAATCCCTTGCTCTGTGAAGTCGCTATAAATACATATTATGCAATTTATCTAAAGCTTGAATTGCTGACGTGACTTCCAGCTATAAATGACGAAAACATGTGTTTAGTTATTAAAAGAGAAAAATAGATATATTCTAAATTGAAATAACAGTCATTTCATTTCTCAATGGTTTTTAATAGGTTTGATACATGCTTGACAAACAACTCCCTTGGCTTCTCTAAGTGATTAAGAACACATCTATCACGGTTGACATGATTTGCCTCATAAATAAGGCACTCAAGCTCATCAATTAAATGTGAAGACGATACAACTGACGAACCTAATAATCGACAATTAGGCGTGAGTGAGTGAGTGAGTGAGTGAGTGAGTGAGTGAGGGAGTGAGTGAGTGAGTGAGTGAGTGAGTGAGTGAGTGAGTGAGTGAGTGAGTGAGTGAGTGAGTGAGTGAGTGAGTGAGTGAGTGAGTGAGTGAGTGAGTGAGTGAGTAGTGAGTGAGTGAGTGAGTGAGTGAGTGAGTGAGTGAGTGAGTGAGTGAGTGAGTGAGTGAGTGAGTGAGTGAGTGAGTGAGTGAGTGAGTGAGTGAGTGAGTGAGTGAGTGAGTGAGTGAGTGAGTGAGTGAGTGAGTGAGTGAGTGAGTGAGTGAGTGAGTGAGTGAGTGAGTGAGTGAGTGAGTGAGTGAGTGAGTGAGTGAGTGAGTGAGTGAGTGAGTGAGTGAGTGAGTGAGTGAGTGAGTGAGTGAGTGAGTGAGTGAGTGAGTGAGTGAGTGAGTGAGTGAGTGAGTGAGTGAGCGAGTGAGTGAGTGAGTGAGTGAGTGAAGGGAGGGAGGGAAGCAACGAGTCGAAAATTACCTTGTGACGACTGACTGCTCATGATTTTGGACTTTCTTAGTACAGTCACTCTCAGCTTAGTGTGGTTGTCTCATGCATGACATGGCATTATCCCTATCGCTGTTAGGTCTATATAATATACATTATTAAGCTGGTTTCACATAAACTAGTGTTAAATGTTCTGCTAATCATATAATACAATTTGAAAGTTGTTTATTTGTCATAATCCGAAACATTTGTTTGCGTTATAAATTCCAGATTAAAATAAATAAAAAATACTAGCTGACCTTTCAAAAGACGAATGTCAACAGTCCCTTAACGCTATCCTACTACCTTCAGAAATCCCTGAATTCAATTGAAAAGTGTAACTTAGCCAAGAATCACGTCTGGAAAGTTAATTGGACATTTTGTCAGCCATAGTGTTTGAGTCTGATAGAGTCACGATTTTGGTGACATGCAATAACAATAGTTGAATAAATTGCTCACGAACTATCGCATGTGAAAACCTTCATAATCTAACGATGTTAGGTGGACAAATAAAATGAAATGAATGGGGTTTTAGGCCACCGCTCTGCACATTTAGGCTAAAATGTGCCAAAACAACCTCCTGGGGATGGTGAGAAGAGTGAGATGACACTGCCCTCCAGACACAAAATTCGAAAATCGAGCCCTGGTTGTCTGAAGCCGACCACGCTACCTCTCGGTCACGGGGGCTCTCCACAAAATTGAATCTTCACGAGTGAGCGGAAAAGAAACATTTTGCTTCTTTGAAACTTGAAGGGCAGAGTGGTTTCGAATTTGAGATCTCCCATATTGCAAGCAGGCGGCTTTATCAATGCACCAGGGCCCCTGCTCTATAGATTTAACTAAAAATGATATATTATGCGTTCATTGATGTTTAAAATATTACATTATATATTGATACTATTACATATTGGTGCATCAAGCGGATCTTGAATAGTGACTAATTTATATAATATCTTTTAACCCTTTACCGCCGGTGACGCATATATTCGGGTTTTCATTTTTTATTACCACATTATGTACCATCATTTGAACATGTTAAATAAAAAATGTGACATCAACCAGCAAGATTTGAAAACAGTTAACCTCCATTCTGTCAAATCTGTATAATTTTCACTCACTTGAAGTTGTGGATCGCGTCAGCGAGACACACCTTCAAGTGGGTGTAAATTCAGATTGAATAATTTGGCGGTTAAAGGGTTAATGAGGCTATGCAACGGAACTCTGCGGGCATTGCTCCCTTTTAACCCTTTCAGCGCGGGGACCGTCTTTATACGTCAGCGTCAGATTCTGACGTATAAAGACGGTCCCGACGGTTGAAGGCTAGAGTGGGGTTCGAGCCCGAGATCTCCGACTCTGCAAGCAGGCAGCTTTAGCACTGTGTCAGGGTACCGGGTCAACAACAATAGACTCTGATTCAGATGATTATTGTGTCATTATTGTGGCGATTATCTCATGTCCTTAACTCTTACAACGCCAAAATGTTCTTCATATAAGCCATGGAAACTATTTTTTTTTCAATTTGTAAATGATTTAGTTAACTGTTTCCGCTTCATTTGAATACGTATGTTATAGGTCTGGGCAGGGGCCCTAGGGTAGTGGTTAGCACCGCTGCCTTCCACGCAAGAGTTCGGGGTTCGGTTCCCGGTCTCGGCGGTTTAAAAGAAACAAAAAATGTTTCTTCCCCATCCACCTGTGAAAGTCAGTATTGTGGGGAGCCTCCGTAACCGAGAGGTAGCGTGCTCGGCCTGAGACCGCCAGGGCCCGAATTTCGAATCCTGTGTCCAGAGGACAGTGTCATCTCAATCATCTCACCATCCTCAGGAGGTTCTCCTGGCCCAGTTTAGCCTAAAGCCCGACTCATTTCATTTTTATGTTATGGTTGTACGGCTACTATGTGTAGAATACTTTACTGCTTCAGTGCGGGGGAATATTTAAACGTCCGAATATGACGTCTACATAGACATCAGATTCTGACGTCTTAAGTCCACCCCCGCACTGAAACGGTTAAACTGCCTCCTGGATTTGTAGATGATCGTTTGAGCTTACACTGTCATTCAAAGCTGGAGTCATGATCTTGATCTTTATGACATCGGGGACTCTTATGAACAATAGTTCAGGAGAGGTGGTCTCTCTTTTAGTACTCACTGAAAGGGGTTACACTATGGCTGAAGAAAGGTTGTCTCTGACTTTTTCTTTGCACACGTGGCATTGCATGCGGGACATTTCATTAGATCACACATGACGCTAGGTTGACAACAGTAGATTGATTTAGATTATTATGTCAGCAGGTACATTGTCTGCCATGTCCTTAGCCTACAAAATCTAAACGACAAGTCTAACTAACCAATAGTGGCACAGCCTATTACTGTATCAGCCAACCACCACCCGTCCTTTATTCGTGCTAAAAAAAAATTATCTTGGAAATATCATCTTAGCTGTGCAGTAACCAAAGCTAATCTGCGGATGATGGTGAGCAAGATTGGCCAAAATCTGTCAAATACCTGAGATATCTTGCAGCTTTTAAATATGAAATTGATAATTTACAGTCAATCATTTTAACATAATTAAACAAAAAAACACTATCTTGATTTTGTCAGTTTTGACATTTCCTGGCCACCCTGGTATTACGTACCAAAGCTTTAGAACTGTTCATGTGAATATTCTACTTATATTATAAGCTAATGCAAGAGTAAACATAAAAGGGACATAATGAAATGTCCAAACAAATTTGCTTTCTCCTGAAATAGTAATCAATGATTTTGATTACTAAAAATGTGTATACTTTGTGAAGTCGTTGTATACAATATACGATGCACTCCAATGTTTTTAAATGGTTGAGGATATACTCAAAATCTGTGAATCATATGACAAACATCCATTTATGGCGCAACAACTACAACAGGAACTTTATATTTTTCAATGTAGAGTTGATTTATCAGATGTGGGAAACCCTACTTTAATGACCTGAAGCACTTCATTGGGAATGACTATGTATATGGTTTGTTCAAATTGAAATCATACACAACTTATATACAACTTATCTTAAATTCGTATCAAACCCATTAAAATCATATTAAATACCATCTAATTTTATGGCTGTGATTAATTGATATCCGACAAAACATAATTATTCACGTCAACCGAGACATGCAAAGCGCAGACTCACATCAAACGATTGCCTTCCGGATTTATTATAGGCAGATACATGTACTGGAATAAAACTCAAATATCATGCACTAAACGTTAAAATTGATCCTTTTACATAATAAATTCTAAAAATGTATATTGTGTTCAAGGAATATGATGAGATGTCCCAACAAATTTACTTTCGTCTGAAATGGTAATCAATGATATTGATTACTAAAAATGTATATATATTGTGTTGAAGGAACAAAATGAAATGCAGTGACAAATGTAGTTTCCTGTATTAGAAGTTGAACTGCTGTTTATGTTTTTAGCAATTATTAATCATTCCAGAAAGCAATATATTTTTTTTTACTCAAGTTTTAGTTTTATTGTATTTTTTCTAAACAAAAGACTCTACTGCAACTTATAATACTTTTCTGTTGCGTAAAGTATAACTACAGTAACTGAAAAATCGCCAGCTACTGTTGTTTGAGTGTAGTTTAAGTGTTGTTGCGGCAGAGTTAATATGATTATTCTCTGTCAAATCTGTGCCATCTCATAAAATCACAATTACAAGTAGATTTATTCAACCCCACATGTTCTCGTGACAGACATGATTCACAAAAGGTAAATAACACATTTCTGAAAATGTGGTTGATTGAAGTACATGATATAGGTTCTGTTTTTGATTTTTTCTAAAAACTAAATGAATGATTGAGAGAATTGGAACACCTCTGGCTACAACGCAGCCAGAGTTGAGCTGAGCCTAAAAAAAAACTAGTGTACAATATTAGGCACAAATCACAGTTACTACACGGGTAGAGAGTGTTATTACTTTGTGGTGTCCAGTGATGATTTATGCACAAGGAGTGAACCACAGTGTAAATCATTAACAAAAGTCCAACGCAAATAAAAGTCAATCTAGCGGGATAGAAGATGGTGGTCTTGTCATCATGGGATACAGGGTGGGACTAATAACAGTGGTCATGGCGTGCTGCAGAATGGGACCCTTGTCTTCATCCAGATCTACATCCTGGACAAACATTGCTGATTACACAGATGCGGACAGACAAAATTCTTGCTGTCCGGTAGTCTATATTGTAGTTACATGGAAAGGAAAGACAAACGGGGATAGCAGCTTACCACCAAAATAAGCAGTTACTGCTAGTCATCTTTGTCGTCTATTGTGAGTCCAGCAGTAATCTATGCTGCCCTGCAAAGACAAACAGCAGTAACTGCTTACTTAAAAAATAAGCAGTTACTGCTGTTTACCTTTGCTTTACACTATATTTGGCAGTCTTTTCAAGTTAGCAGTTCATCTACTAAACAGCAGTAACTTGAAAAGTAAGCAGTTACTGCTGTTTACTTTATGTTGACAGTTTTCTTGTCCATCCAAATGATACGAGGCTGAATGATCATTTAAACTAGATATGTTTCGTAATCATGGGTCAAGTTCTTGAGTTCTTGCGCCTATCCAATCTGATCACTATTCCATCCCTAGGTGTAACCAGGTAACAGTGTCTCTGTTCATTATAGTAATAACAGAAAATGTTTGACCAATGTCGTGTAAGCGCCGTCGACGCTGATAAAGTAAACGCTACTGCCAAATTACCGGGAATACTTTTAAAAGCTGGACGCATTATACATTACACATTATAATATGATATTTTTTTTTAGATTTATAAATTTTATATATTTCTCTCCATGTTTGAAGTATTATATAGGTAAGAAGATACGAGGTGCAGGTTTATAGACTGATATCAAGTCTGAAGACCTATCATCCGACTTGACATGTTACCCCGTGGCTACTGGATCTGTTCATTCGTGCGCCATTTCAACCCCACTGAGAGCATACAATGCTGCAACCATGTCGGCGCACTAAACTCATCGTAACCATTGTCATCTCTGTCCTACCAGGTATATATACCTACTCATTTACACCTGAGTCGAGCAAAAAAATTTCGTGGTAAAGTACCTACCCAAGGACACGAAGATCGAAACAATGTCCCAACGTTGAGAAGGGAGAAACATTATATATTTCATTGAAAACCTGCCCCAAGTGGGCTTCGAACCCGTGCGGCAGGCAGCGACAATTGCAAAGCGCCATTGTGCTACGTGACAATAGCAGACCCAATGTTGTCATTACTTCCAGCAATAGATTGATAAATACACATGAATATTCAGAACAAGAGGCAGGTGGTGCGACATCTCCCGAGGTGTGTGTGTGTGTGGAGGGGAGGGGGGGGGGGTACAGATCGTCTGTTTGTGAACCTTAAGATGTTGGGCCAATGGTGGGTTAATGTTGGCCAGTGTCACACATAGTGGTCCAACATTAAATCCACATTGGATCAACGTCTCCTATTTTCAGACAGAGGTCTTCAGTAAACACTAGTGTTTAGCTTTTTCCTTGTGGTCAGCATTTAAGGCCTCTGAGACTGACCTTCACCTCACAGACCCCCCGCAGACAGGATAGCCATCTATTGTGGCCGGAATCATATTGTTAACGCTACTTCCTCTCCTATTGTGGTTATTAATCCAGGGCAGATAAAAGATTGTAGTGAGATCGCTATTTATCTTGCTTAGTCAATAGTCACCTGAAATCAAGGTGATTGTAAATCAGAGTCTTTATCATGAAGGCAGATGTTGCCATTGTAGCTACTTTGATTCATTGTCTTGTTGGGCATGAAGGTTAAATTAAATCATAAAAGCAAGGAATGAGTCAATCATCCAATATTGTGGTCTGACACATTACAGATGATGCCATGTCAGTTTCGTAATATTTTATGTCAAATTATTTCTTCAAGCTCAATCAGAAAAAAAGAATGATTCAATGGAGTTTTAGGCCGCCTTTGTGCTCACATGGTCTAAACTAACCCTGAAGGTAAGATTCACAAGATGACACTGTCCTACATACACATGATTCGAAATGTGAGCCCTGGCGGTATGAGGCCAGGTACTCTACCTCTCGGTCACGGATGCTCCCCAGAATATTAAATCTTTACAAGTGGGTCAGGAGAACCTCCTGAGTATGGTGACATAAATGAGATGACACTGCCCTTTAGACAAAGGATACAAAATTCGGACCGGAGCAGGCTACTTGTCGGAGGCTCCCCACAAATATAAATCCTCACGAGTGAGCAGAGACGAAACATTTGTTTCCTTGAAACCTGAATGCCAGAGTGGACGAACCCGATATCTCTGACTTTCCAAGCAGGACCCCAGTCCTATTTTAAAAAATAGTGTCAGTGATAACTGCATACACTACAACCTAGGAATGCGTGATTTATTTACGAAATATGAATTGCGCAATACCTTTAATTGTCAGCATTTGCAAATACGCTTTAAATAAAAAAAAATAATTAAATGTACATCACTTAAAAGTCTGAAGAGAGGGCTTATGAAAATGCATCGAGAAAAGAAAATAGACATGCCTAAATTAAATTAACAATTATATCATTTTTCAATGTTTTAATAGCTTTGAGACACGCTTAACAGACAGTTACCTGATTTATCTAAGTGATTAGGAACACATCTATCACGATTTACACGATTTGCCTCATCAATAATGCACTTAAACTCATCAATTGATATGAAGACGATAATTATAACTGACGAACCTAATAATCGACAATTAGGGGGATTTATTGCTGATCCGTCGAATTAAATTCAAATAATTACATGTTTCTATCATCAACTGTAAAAGTTGAATTCCAATAAATTGTCATTATTAATACTGCTTTGCATGAGCAAATGTATGAGTGAATGAATGAAAGAATGAATGAATGAATGAATGAATGAATGAATGAATAATTGAATAAATGAATGAATGAATAAATAAATGGATAAATGAATAAATGAATCAATTAGTGAGTGAGTGAGTGAGTGAGTGAGTGAGTGAGTGAGTGAGTGAGGGAGGGAGGGAGTGAGTGAGTGAGTGAGTGAGTGAGTGAGTGAGTGAGTGAGTGAGTGAGTGAGTGAGTGAGTGAGTGAGTGAGTGAGTGAGTGAGTGAGTGAGTGAGTGAGTGAGTGAGTGAGTGAGTGAGTGAGTGAGTGAGTGAGTGAGTGAGTGAGTGAGTGAGTGAGTGAGTGAGTGAGTGAGTGAGTGAGTGAGTGAGTGAGTGAGTGAGTGAGTGAGTGAGTGAGTGAGTGAGTGAGTGAGTGAGTGAGTGAGTGAGTGAGTGAGTGAGTGAGTGAGTGAGTGAGTGAGTGAGTGAGTGAGTGAGTGAGTGAGTGAGTGAGTGAGTGAGTGAGTGAGTGAGTGAGTGAGTGAGTGAGTGAGTGAGTGAGTGAGTGAGTGAGTGAGTGAGTGAGTGAGTGTCTTATGTACATATTAAATATTGTAAAACTTTTGTCTTGTCCACAAAGAATAATTTGTTTTAGATCAACACACAGTGTTCTAACGTGTTGAGCTGTAAATCGAGGAGAATTGGACATTTTATGCCATGACGGATGAGCTCGATGACTGTAAATAGATAGCAAAACGTCTAGCAGGGAACAAGAGAAATGAACAACGATTGCCTCAATGGTGGATCAGTCCCCTAAACACTTATATTAAATCTGAAACGTTTCTGTAGTAAGCCGAGCTGCAGCCTTCCATGTCTACCAAACACTTGCCCGATATTGTGTGAGGAGCGCGACGTGGGGCCCTGCGCGAAATTAACGTCGATACACTGGTCTCAACCTTAACTCGACGAAGCCGCCATTAACGTGATCGCCTAGTCACATTGAGCAGGGAGAAACAATGCTGCTTGTCTGAAAACCACACACGGGAACACCGGGGTTCGAAACCGGGACGCATGCATGACGGGCGAGGCCATCGCGCCACGTCCCCTTATCTGCCCAATATTGCACCAAAGTATGCCAATTTATACGTACTTAATCGCTAATAAACCACTAGATGTCGCTGAAGCATGACATACGTTCTGACATGGTCTTCCCACATAATCATTATAATTCCAATTCCGTGACTTCCTGATTATTTATATTCATTTTTAGTTTACAACATTGGGTTTCACTCCTCATTGACCCACAATCCAGTCGTCATATGAACCAAATTATTTTAAATACACAGAACAACTGATTAAGAATAAAAACAGAACATTTACACGCGGGGTGTCTAAAGACATCAATCATCATATAAATTACGTCATCTCGCCAACAGAGATTTATTCAGTTTAATTAGGTGCAGACAAGTGATTCCTTATTTAATTAATACTAAAGATGAATCACACAGGTATCAGGTACCAAACACACGTGATTAATCAAGGTAAGAAGCAATACATTAGGACAAAGATCAAACAGAAGGGTATGGTACTGTTCAATATCCATACATTTGAGGTGTTGCTGATTTATCGATTGATTGAATTATTTAATAAATGTTTGTTAATTTGATTGATTGATTTAATATTTGTTTGTTCATTTGATTGTTTGTTCATTTGATTGATTGATTGATTGATTGATTGATTGATTGATTGATTCATTCATTCATTCATTCATTCATTCATTCATTCATTCATTCATTCATTCATTCATCCATTCTTCATTTATTCATTCATTGTCAGCATTGATAGAGAGCTAGAACTTGTTTTTATCAACATTAGTATTGATGAACACTATGCAGGCTCAATAGTGTTTTTTTTGTACTAAAAAACACCACTTTTTTATTCAACTCAATGTATATTATAACGCGCAAAGTCCCAAAATGTACGTTTGCAATAGTTTCAGTCAATAGTCAATAGTGCTGAACCTGGAGATTAAAATTCGCATTTCTCCGAGAGCATTTCACCGAGAGCATTCTACGCAGTAAGATATGAATGGTTATTTGCTGACATGACAAACCAATTAGATTTACAAATGAGACAAAAAAATCTAAGTGTAAGCTGCCATTATTAACGCCATCAAACGTGACAATAATCAAATTTATTTGCTCGTTATTTCAAATAAAATGTGCCGATGAAACATGACGAAAATGTATTTTGTTAATTAGTGAGTGATCCATATTATAATCACCTTGGAGTCATGGCGCTGCCACCGTGTTAATTTAACACTTTACACGCTAGAGACGTGTAGGTGTGTTAATTAGAGAGCTGTCACTGTGTTAATTTAACTTTACACGCTAGAGACGTGTATGTGTCTTAATTAGTGAGTTGTCACCGTGTTAATTTAACACTTTACACGCTGAAGACGTTTATAAGAATACAATATATTCCAATCAACCAATAGTTGTGACATTATATTACCTCATACAGTACTCATCGCTAATCGCGTCTATAGCCGGCTTATTCTCCTCTAAGGAATAATATGTGAATCAGACATGAGCATTATATTATCTAGATGTTTTAATTCAAAACGTACATTGGCCGAATGTTGTTTTAACGTTGGGCCAGCGTCGGAGACGGTGGGCCAGCGTTATAACAACGTTTGGGTTAATGTACCAGTAATAGTTACCCAATTGAAAGTAATGGTTCGCGGTAGCGTGATACGACTTGGCTGTGGGCTTACGACTAAACATGTCGCTCACAATATGCTCGCTCCTCCAGAGGCGTATGGCCTACGTGACCCTTATCTCGCCCCCTCCCCTATACCAGTAATAGAGACCCAATTGAAAGTGATGGGTCGCGGTAGCGTGATACGACTTCGCTGTGGGCTTACGACTGAACGCCTTTAAACAGGGATATCCCACCTAAAAGAGGGCAACGATAACACATTGTGCCTGTGCACGGAAGGCAAGGATAGCGATGCCGACTTGAGCGTAAGTGAGTAAAGATAAATGATAATTTAGGGGTCTTGTCAAGTTA
The DNA here is from genome assembly GCA_964017125.1 of Flabesymbios commensalis. Classification (NCBI taxonomy): domain Eukaryota; kingdom Metazoa; phylum Annelida; class Polychaeta; order Terebellida; family Flabelligeridae; genus Flabesymbios; species Flabesymbios commensalis. Next base: position 85,655,339 of record OZ024909.1, read on the forward strand.
AAAAAATCCAAAAATCCGAGAAAAACTCGGATTGGCCAGACCCCACCCACACACCCCCCTATCCAATTTTTTTTTTCCGGAAACTTGTACAACAAAAAAAACACACAAAAAAACACAACAAATCATCTCGCCCCCCTCCCCTATAACACCAAGGTATCGAGGAAAAAGAAAGTATTTACCACCTGCGGATCCCCGTAAATGTAGATGAGTCATATCGCATTATATTCAGCTGTCGCCTTTTCTTTTAGCAAATTATCTACAAAATTTATAGCCAGAAAATGAATGATTTCAATTGACTCAAAACGAATATACACAAAATGTTCAAAAGTAAAATACATGCAAAATTACGACCTGAAGATCAATAATCACGAAAAATGATTTAAAATGTGAAAGTGTGAAATAGTGGAAAATGAAAGGATATTACAGGAGAAGATATAAAAGCATCATTTATCACAGATGCATGTTTGTGTTTCAATAAGAATGTGTTCCTTCTACTCGAGACATGAATTTATTATCGTTTTTCCATGGGTTTAAATTAGCATTTCTCTGCAGCACTTGAAGGGAAAGAATGAATAATTTACAAGAAAGTGGTAGGAATGCAAATCCTGCAAATCCCGAAGACAAAAATGTGCTTCAAGCAGAAGAATGATAGTGAAACAATAAAAGGAAAATACATTAAAGCCACATTTATTACAAAAGTTTTTTGTGTTTCAAAAATAATATATTAAAAACAATGAGATTTCACTTAAACCTAACTCTTTAAGCGTCAAGCATGACTATATGTCTTATAAACATGTTAATTCACAGTTTATTAAAGTGAAATGAATGCTTAAACCTCAAGATTTGAAAATATTTGGTCGCAAATTTAACAGATATGAGTAATTTTTACTTAACCCACTTGAAGTTGTGGGTGGCGGTAGCGGTGGTATTATGACAGATTCGTGGTCTTCGTCCTCCGCAACACAATCTTTCTTCTCGCAAAGCTGTAATATTATGAGGAGTCTTCCAGCCCTGTATCTATACACTATAATATGAATTCTATTGGAAGTTGTATGTCGCTTTAGCCAAACACACTTTCAAGAGGCATAGACGTAAATTATCGAGCTTAGCGCTTTCTATATCCATACTTTAGATACGTCAATGAAGTTAGTTACTTATTCCTTATTCCCTATTCAATAAGGGATAAGTAACAGTTACTTATTCCTTATTCGAACGAATAAGGAATAAGTAACTGTTACTTATTCCTTATTGAATAAGGAACAAGGAATAAGGAATAAGTAACTAACTTTATTGACGTACTTTTGATTCCACAGTACCTTATTATCTCTTGGTTTTTAGTTTTTATTTGACATTTTAACAGACACATGTTTGATCTTGTTTATAAGGCTGTTGTGATACTTTCTTTGAGATCCTTCCCAGCACATTGTATAGTTTATCATGTTATAGTCATTTATGTTTAGTTGTGGCAAATGCTTATAAAAGATGGGTAGCTACTGTGATCACATGGTCACCAGGGAATGGCTGTTAAGTTCACACACAATTAACCAGGATAATTCTCCAGATGCTAAACAAGAATAAATTACATTCTAGGCGCTTCTGTGAGAAGAAAACTGACAAGGTAGTACGGCTATTTTCTGCGTCAATTGAAGCTGCAATTGCTAAAACCCCAGTCACACATACACGATGCACAGCCCACGTCTAAAAGGAGAGCAGTGCGTGGTGGTGCGTCCATCAATTTTGTTGGGACATGAAAACAGCTGACGAGTTGATGCCGAAAATACAGCGTGTTGTAAATATACAGCGTTTTGCTAACGTTCTGAGCTTTAGCAGGGCAATGTATGCACCACGTATTAATGCTGGTCCAGCATCGTAGATTATGGGCCAACATTCAATCAGGATTTCCTCTGTGTTTGCGTGACAAAGTTATGCTCTGTGTAGATAACAGTGTCATCTCATTCACCTCGCCATCCTCCCGAGTCTATATGTGCACACAGGTGGCCTAATACACCATTCATTTAATTTCATTTACCAGACACCCCCCCCCCTACCACCATTACCATAAATCCATTTTTCATTTTAATATATAATACAATTACCATTTGTAAAACTTACTTATCCCTCCACTAAGATCACAGATTATGTCTGGATGAGATGTTCTCCTTCATCATGTTAATGATCCCTTAAAGTATTAATAAACGATTAAATCAGTCGGCAGACCGGCATAGAGGGAGATTTGTTTTATCCGACTACATTAATCAAGCTACAAAGTCAGATTTATTAATTAAAATATATATTACACATTACCATTTTGCAACCGACAGTCAATGTTTTATTTAACAATTTGTTATTTTCGCAATATTACTGTTCTCCGCAATCCTTCATTTTGACCAGATTTGTCTAATGTGGAATATTTTCAGATTTTACGATACGATGGTAATTGTTTTTTTAAGTTATTGATTAAATGTTACAAAATCATAAGTTTGTATTTTAATTTGCACTGGATGTATATTATTATTTAAAATATTTTTTTTAAATAGTCCAGAGCCTGCATTTTGTTTTTTATATTTGCATTGGATATGTATGAACACCAGGCTTCAATGAATGATCAGTTCGCACATTAGTTTCACTTGTATGAATTGTGGTAATCAGAATGAAGCTTTAATTTGCATTAAAATACAAGGGGGAGGGTTAAATATAGTAATTTGCTTAATACAATGATTAATAATGTTGGACAAAGTCCGCTCGAGGCTTGATGTCGCTTTCAAATAAGCCAGCTTCTAATCAAAGTCCTCTCGAGGCTTGATGTCGCTTTCAGCTAAGCCAGCTTCTAATCAAAGTCCGGTCGAGCCTTGATGTCGCTTTCAGCTAAGCCAGCCTCTAATCGCAGGGATGCTATTCTCTTAGCATTCTCATATGGCAGGTGATTCGTCAAGATGTCAATCTGACATTCTCACATGTGATTGGTCAAGATTGGCATCTCGACCAATCACTTTATGAGAATATCATAAGAATGCCAGCCCTGCTCAAACCAGCAGCCGATTTAGAACATGGTAAACACAAGTCTGTAAGGACAACAAGAACGACGTGTTCAGCGGTCAGTAAAATATTGTAATTAGGTTTAATGGAGTGTACAGTGGTTAAAGCTGCCTGCTTAGAAAGTCGGAGATCGCGGGTTCAAACCCCACTCTAGTCTGAAGTTTCAAAGAAACAAAATGTTTCTTCCTCGCTCACTCGCAAAGATTCTATATTGTCTGGAGGGCAGTTTCATCTCTTTCATCTCAACATCCTTGGGAGGTTCTCCTGGCCCAGTTCAGCCTCTATGTGCACTACGGTGGCCTAAACCCCCATTCATTTCATTTATTTATAATTACACGTACCAGGCATATTTTAAAAGCCCAAGTCTTGAACAAACCATCTTGTTGAAAACAAACTAATTATCCATCTCTCGTTCACACGAGATAACTTCATCAGTTTTATTCCAGAAGTGTCGCTGCACCTATGTATCCTATAAATCATATTAAATCAGTTGCTTTCAGTTAATGAACTTTGAATGAAATAAAACTCTCGTTTGCACTGTTAAAGTAAACCAAAAAATAATTACTTGTTAAGTCTCCAGACGATGAATAAGAATAGATTCACTGATTATGTTAACCCTTTGTCTCCTCAGAAAGGTCATCTTTTATTATGTTAACCCTTTGTTTCCTCAGAAAGGTCATCTTTTATTATGTTAACCCTTTGTCTCCTCAGAAAGGTCATATTTTATTATGTTAACCCTTTGCCTCCTCAGGAAGGTCATCTTTTATTATGTTAACCCTTTGTCTCCTCAGAAAGGTCATCTTTTATTATGTTAACTCTTTGTTTCCTCAGAAAAGTCATATTTTTTTATGTTAACCCTTTGCCTCCTCAGAAAGGTCATTTTTTATTATGTTAACCATTTGTCTCCTGAGAAAGGTCATCTTTTATTATGTTAGCCCTTGCCTTTTCAGAAAGGTCATCTTTTATTATGTTAACCCTTTGCCTCCTCAGAAAGGTCATCTTTTATTATGTTAACCCTTTGCCTCCTCAGAAAGGTCATCTTTTATTATGTTAACCCTTTGTCTCCTCAGAAAGGTCATCTTTTATTCTGGTAGCCCTTTGTCTCTTCAGAAAGGTCATCTTTTATTATGTTAACCCTTTGTCTCCTCAGAAAGGTCATCTTTTATTCTGGTAGCCCTTTGCCTCCTCAGGAAGGTCATCTTTTATTATGGTAACCCTTTGCCTCCTCAGAAAGGTCATCTTTTATTATGTTAACCCTTTGTCTCCTCAGAAAGGTCATCTTTTATTCTGGTAACCCTTTGCCTCCTCAGGAAGGTCATCTTTTATTATGGTAACCCTTTGCCTCCTCAGAAAGGTCATCTTTTATTATGTTAACCCTTTGTTTCCTTAGAAAAATCATCATATATATCTTTCACTATAAGTTTTGAAGCGCTACGGCGATTCACACCTTATAGTTAAAGAAAAATATGAAATTTTGGAACATATATAAAAAAGAATTCTTATATAAGATTCCAATTCCGATTATTTGTATTCGTTCGTTTACGATTGCTTTCATACATTGGAAATATGTTTTTTTGACGAATTACTTGGCAAAGTGTCAGCCAAATCTCATTAACATTAAGATGGTCTATAAATCACTGCGAGTGGGTGCATTATATGGCGCTACTAGCAAGTAAAGTGTCAGCTTAGTCTCATTAGCACCAAGATGGTTTATAAGTGATAATGGGGGGGGGGGGGGGTGGTAGTACAACACATACATCAGAATAATGCATTGTTAATTCTTTGTTAGCATAAAGATGATATATAAGTGATAGTGGGGATGATAGTAAAATGAAATGAATCGGGCATTAGGCCACCTTTGTGCACATATAGGCTAAACTGGGCCAGGATAACCTCCTGAGGATGGTGAGATGATTGAGATGACACTGTCCTCAAGACACAGAATTCAAAATTCGAGCCTGGCGGTCTGAGGCCGAGCACGCTACCTCTCGTTCACGGAGGCTCCCCACAATACTGACTTTCACACGTGGATGGGGAAGAAACCATTTTTGTTTCTTTCAAACCGCCGAGACCGCCCCCGCCCTGGGGATGATAGTACTACACATACAACTGCATAATTCATTGTTCAACTGACATAAACTCTTTCACCACTAATCACAACAAGGCTTTGTTCAAAATTTATTTATCCAATCACCGATATTGGGAGTGAAATGCATACATAAACATCACGATTTTGAAATGTTTAGTGTCAAACTAAACAAATAAAAGAAGCTATTATATTATATATTATTGTAGCGGACGAAGATATAATCAGAGAACTTGGCGGGAAGGGTTTAATTACAAACGACTATTACGTATTCTCATGACATCCACGTCACAAACGGCTATTATGTATTCTCATGACATCCACGTCACAAACGGCTATTATGTATTCTCATGACATCCACGTCACAAACGGCTATTATGTATTCTCATGACATTCACGTCACACACGGCTATTATGTATTCTCATGACATCCACGTCACAAACAGCTATTATGTATTCTCATGACATCCACGTCACAAACGGCTATTATGTATTCTCATGACATCCACGTCACAAACAGCTATTATGTATTCTCATGACATCCACGTTACACACGGACATTATGTATTCTCATGACATCCACGTCACAAACGGCTATTATGTATTCTCATGACATTCATGTCACAAACGGCTATTATTTATTCTCATGACATCCACGTCACAAACGGCTATTATGTATTCTCATGACATTCATGTCACAAACGGCTATTATGTATTCTCATGACATCCACGTCACACACGGACATTATGTATTCTCATGACATCCACGTCACAAACGGCTATTATGTATTCTCATGACATTCATGTCACAAACGGCTATTATGTATTCTCATGACATTCACGTCACACACGGCTATTATGTATTCTCATGACATCCACGTCACAAACAGCTATTATGTATTCTCATGACATCCACGTCACAAACGGCTATTATGTATTCTCATGACATCCACGTCACAAACAGCTATTATGTATTCTCATGACATTCACGTCACACACGGCTATTATGTATTCTCATGACATCCACGTCACAAACAAATATTACGTATTCTCATGACATCCACGTCACAAACGACTATTACGTATTCTCATGACATCCACGTCACAAACGACTATTACGTATTCTCATGACATCCGCGTTTGTTCTTTTGACAAATTCGTGACATAATTAATCATTATATCCGTCTGATAGAGTTCAACAGAAGATAACAATCACCGTGTCTTTGTCATGTTTGCTACACGATTCCACACACAATCGGTCGTCTGCAAATCTTTACTAGGTACTGAGGTCGTGAGGTGGTGAGATGGTGAGGTGGTGAAGTACTGAGGTAGTGAGGTACATGTGGTAGTGAGGCAAGCATATTAGTCACAGTCTTATCAGTGCATGATACAGCAAATCATTAAACAAACAAACAAACAAACAAACAAACAAACAAACAAACAAACAAACTAACAAACATAAATTGCCAATTTATGTCAAGATATCCAACTTCCTTGCGGATTTAAACGAGACCAAATTGTGCAATGTGTGACGCAATACTTTTAATTCGCCCTGAACTGATGTTGAAGAACCAATTAGAGATATGTTGTAGAGTACATGAAAATAAACATACAACCTTCTACTTTTATAGATATACGAGAATTAATGTTATGTTAATCACAACGAATCCTAAAACACAAAATCATTAAAAATTTCATACCAATATATTTAACTGGTTTTAAAGTATTTTAGTTGCTTCTGCACCATAAATAGTGGGTACCATCAATTATGTGTGTAATTAACTCAGCTCTGGCTATTTATAACAATGAGAAAAAATACCTTGGTGCTTACATGCCACTGTAAGCCCAACGGGCAGTTATATAAATGCTGCGTATGAGTTATTAACCATTTTAGCCCCGGGATCGACTTAGACGTCAGAATATACCGTCCACAGACGTCAGACTCTGACGTCTAAAGTCGATCCCCGCACTGAAACAATTACAATATTTATAATGGCCGCAGATCAACATAGGTACTCGAATGAAGCATTACGAGTTAACTAAGACATACATGACGAACTGAAATTGTAAATTCATTTGGTCTCCATTGTTTATACGCAAATATTACAGCGTTATAAGGGTTGATTCCCGTATGGTTCCTGAATATAATCAGGATAAATCACAAGGACAGAAATAATATCAATCTGACAGAAAGGTCGGCATTAACCGAGAAAATGACAAATGAAGGAGTGAATTGATAGTGATATCAATCAGTAGCCGATGTCCTAAAACTGTCCATTTATCATGACTCTTAAATGCCGAAATAAGAACAAACACTGTTTTTTTTATTTATTGAACGACGAAGCACCAACGAAGTTTTGAAATAAAAAACATGAATTATAACAAAAAATATGTAGATGTAGCATGTGTGCTGATAAAAAATATAGCACATCCGTCAATCATGCTGTTAGCATGATGGTCAAAGGGAAGAACATTATTACGGGGGGGGGGGGGGGGGATTTAGACCAGGTTGACAGTGCTCCAAAACCATGTCAACATTTTCAAATCGATCTAAAAAACTGTATTTTTGAGGTTTAAAACCCTGTCAGCGTTTTAAAAACAAAATGACCGGGTTCCAAAACGAAAGTGAAATGTATATTTCGTTAATTATATTAATTACGGAAATAAGTAATTTAGAATGATTGATAAGCCTAATCGTTGGTGCTAGGTGTGGAGGGGTCGGCTGCATGGGCCTGTAGCAGATAGGGCAGTTGTCACGCCTCATTGATGTGTAAACAATGGATCACGCCGACGTTCACACGACCCCTTGTGTTCTAGGACCCATATAAGTAATATAACGTTTTAAATGCGAGAATATATAATATATGAGTAAGTTGGAACCCTGTCAGATTATTTTCTGGATCCGCCCCTGACTACTTTTTCATAAAAAATCCTGACAATATATGCTCGCACTGAAAAGTCTTGGCCCCTGGACTCGTCTTTCATGGTCAGGGGCAACCCTGGGCAGACGATTCTGTTTTTTTATAGAAAGGAATATTTTATAATTGATGAAGCTTCATGGATTGAGCGCCCCACGAGCAACGTTTTCTAATTTTGAGCAATATTTAATCCTTTTCACCCGATTTATATTTGACGATCATTAATTTAACCAAACATGAGATATAATGATCATGTACATTTTACATTCAATTAAAAAGCTCAAAAAGGTCAAATGTCTTCGTTAAAATTTTCAGTAACAGAAATTATTCAAAATATCTATGTAACAGTGTTGAAGCTGACCAATTATAGCCAACCCAGCTTTTGGGGATGTAGTCAAACAATAACAACTACCACTGATCGACAACAGACATGATAATGGTTGGATTGGGTGTCTTGACAAGTTAAAAAAATTCAAAAATCTGAGAAAAAGTCGGATTGGACAAATACCACACCCACCCACCACCTTATCCATTTTTTTTTTTGGAAACATGTACAGTGAAAAAATAACATAAAAAAACAACAAAAAATCTAAAAAATAAATAAATCCGAGTTGGGGCTTGACTCACCCACCCACTTCCGAGTTTTTCTCGGATTTTTGGATTTATTTTAATTTGGCAAAACCCCTTAGGTAAAGTTGAAAAGATCATTTAATGTCATTGTCATTTAATATCAGGAACATGCTGGGTTCTCAAGCATTCACCCAATGTCGGTTCAAAGTTGGGCCTTCGTCTGCGACGCTGGCCCAGCATTTGGTAAACCTTTTGTGTTTGCTGGGAGCACTCTTATATTACATTATATAGATAAATACAGCCCAAGATGAACAGCTGATTAATAGTTTGTCAATGCACCAATTAAAATAAGTAAAAATAAATGGCGTTATCACATATATTATTAGTTTATTATGACATGCCTGCATTGATTAAGGGCTAGGGTATTATTAGTGCTATTCCGGTGGTGAAGTGAGTTGGTCCACATTGTATGTTTTGTCTCGGAGATCAAAATATCCTAGTATAAAGAGTGCCTCTGGTTCACTAGCTACCACCACCAGCAAAATCAGGAGGAGTCCATGCGACCTAGTTAACCATGGATAATAGAGGTGTGTACGTGCTTAATAGACATTGAACAAATATACACCAAAGTCAGACGTCAATCTGATGTTGGTAGAATGTTAGGCCAGCGTCGTAGACGATGGCCTAACATTATAACAACATTGGGTTAAGTTGCACTTACCTTCATGTATTCATTTATTCATTTATGTTAATAAATGTTAATAAATGTTGCCTGCTTTCTTCTAGGCATATTGGTTTTCATGAATTCCTGACTAACACCAATAAATAATACTATCACGTCATGAAGCCAGTTCAATCCACCAACATCATACTACAAGATATGTGTTGTATAATAACAGAAATATATGTCATTTGCAGTAGTAGCTGCTAAAAAATATACCCCTTTACATTGGTGTTGTACATGTCGAGCGTTCAAAACGGCTAAAATTCTGCCCTTTCTGGGATCATCCGAATCTAGACATCCCTTGTGAAAACTAAAATAAATATCACAAAGGTAAAAGGTATCGCTTTCCTGAATTTTCACGTCTAAATTGTCCATTTATCATGACGCTCAAATGCCGAAATAAGAAAAAATAGTTTTCAGTTTTAATTATGGAATCATTAAACTACTAACAAGTGTGTCGAAATTGAAAAAATCATGATTTTTTACAGTAAATATAAAGATCTAGCATGTGTACTGATGAAAAAAAAGCACATTTGTCAATCATGCTGTTAGCATGATGGCCCAAAAAAAAAATAGTATTACTTTTTAGGCGAAAAAACATGAATTTTTCATGACAATTCATGTTCGTTCTAAAAATTCATGACTTCTGTCATGGCAGTGGTCTTCCATGATCAGGGGCAACCAAGGGCAGACGAATGTTGCGGATCTGTTTTTGTCATAGACATGAATCATTTATAATTTATGAAGCTTCATGGATTGAGCGCACTATGAACAACAGAATATGTGGTAGTAGTGGCAATTGTATTTACATAAAAAAATATAATTGACTCATTTGACATGAGACATTGATGTTCTTCAACGACATGTCAACATAATAAATATAATTATAGAAACATGCACAATAACTCGCATGGAAGTTGAACCAGAAAACTGTTCAGTATGGTTCGTACTGTTTCTTTACTTAATCTCCCACACATTTCAGTTTGAGCTAGTCCTTACACTACATCACAAGGGCGGGGGCCCTGGGGTAGTGGTTAGCACCGCTGCCTTTCACGCCAGAGTTCGGGGTTCGGTTCCCGGTCTCGGCGGTTTGAAAGAAACAAAAATGTTTCTTCCCCATCCACGTGTGAAAGTCAGTATTGTGGGGAGCCTCCGTGACCGAGAGGTAGCGTGCTCGACCTCAGACCGCCAGGGCTCGAATTTCGAATCCTGTGTCTGAAGGACAGTGTCATCTCAATCATCTCACCATCCTCAGGAGGTTCTTCTGGCCCAGTTTAGCCTATATGTGCACAAAGGTGGCCTAAAGCCCGATTCATTTCATTTACTACATCACAATTATCTCGTTCCGAGCTTTCATTTCAGTTATTATTGGATAGTGTATGAAACCATGACACATTTTGAGAATTGCAGCAGGTGAATAAAATGAGCAAATTTACACTGCTTAGATAACGTCAGATTATGCAGGCTAAAGGCGAACCCCGGCTGAAAGGGAACTAGAAATTATGAGAAGTGCAAGGTGTTTCGATTGATTCATATTCTTATAATTTCACTGAACAAATTTAGGTTTGTTGTTCAAGTGGCAACTTTGGGCAACTTTTTTATTGGCATAAATTAATCATTAACATTATCTGAATAATCTGCATTATGATCTACGGTAAGCAAACGTATATGGTTGCTATGCTAATTTATCAATTTACACAATATACCATGTTGGCGGTAATTAAATTCCCGTTCTAATGATGTATTGCATGGCACAGTGGATTAAAGGGTTATATCTACATGGCTGTCTCTATAGACAACAAGGCAAGCTAGTTAACATGGTCAATGGAAACGACTAAATAAAACATAATTATTGGCCATATCTATATTTGACTTATGTTTTCTGAACCCAGATGTGTATTTGCTTAAAACTGTGTGCTATTTAGATTTGTACATGACATATATTTATTTAAAAGCCAGAATATTGCCTCTTTTTGAAAATGTGTGCATTTAGCCTGGGTTGAAATATGAAACATTGAACTTTGCTCGACATTTGAGTGCAAATTGTTTCTTCCGCTTGTTTTTGCATAATTTTGTTGTGCTGAATTCGAATATGTCTGTTAACATTCCATTTTTGATGTCATTCACCTTCAAATAAGCAAACCACAAAATAAAACATGTTGTATCCTCAGGAACATGTTTGTCATGACAAGAACATGCTGTGTCCTCAGGAACATGCTGTGTCCTCAGGAACATGCTGTTTCCTCAGGAACATACTGTTTCCTCAGGAACATGATGTGTCCTCAAGAACATGCTGTTTCCTTAGGAACATGCTGTTTCCTCAGGAACATACTGTTTCCTCAGGATCATGCTGTTTTCTCAGGAACATACTGTTTTCTCAAGAACATACTGTGTCTTCAGGTACATACTGTTTCCTCAGGAACATGCTGTTTCCTCAGGAACATGCTGTTTCCTCAGGATCATGCGGTTTCCTCAGGAACATGCTGTTTTCTCAGGAACATGCTGTTTTATCAGGATCATACTGTTTCCTTAGGATCATGCTGTTTCCTCAGGAACATGCTGTTTCCTCAGGAACATACTGTTTCCATAGGAACATGCTGTTTCCTCAGGAACATGCTGTTTTCTCAGGATCATGCTGTTTCCTCAGGAAATATACGGTGTCCTCAGGAACATGCTGTTTTCTCAGGATCATGCTGTTTCCTCAGGAACATGCTGTTTCCTCAGGAACATGCTGTTTTCTCAGGATCATGCTGTTTCCTCAAGATCATGCTGTTTCCTCAGGAACATACTGTTTCCTCAAGCATTCACCCAATGTCGTGCAAAGGAAAACAGTATTAACATGGGCGAGATAATACAAATTAAAGAACATGAAATGAATGAACAAATGAAAGAATAGATGATTGCACGAATGAGAAAATAATCGAACTGGTGAGCTGAGCGAAAACATTCGAACACACAGAAAAAGACAAGTACAAGTATTAATATAGAATATATAGTTTATAAGACATATGAGGTGGTATGATAAGTGTAAACATAGTGCAGCTAAATGTCATTAAGTCTCTGATTCTGATTGTCAAACGTGAAGTGAGATTGTCATCATCGTATACTTGTCTCAGAGATCTATATATCCTAGAATAAAGACATCCTCTGATTTGATAGCAAGCTACCTCCACCAGCAATATCACAAGTAGGCCTAGTCCACATGCCACCTTACTAACCATGAATAATGGAAGCATGTACTTGCTTAATAGCCATTCAACAGATAGACAGAAACTTCAGACTTCGATCTGATGTTAGTGTAATGTTAGGTCAGCGTCGTAGACGATGATCTAACATTACACCAACATTGGGTTAGGTTGCACGTGCCTAATAGCCATTGGATGTACTTCCGTGACATTGTTATCATGACCTTTATCTTTCAATAGAGGACAGGAAGAAAACTACGTACGCACTCAATTACCACCATAAACTACCAAACGTGCTCAATTACCAGAATAAATGGGGGGGGTGGACATTTGAATGAATGAATGAATGGATGAGAAAAAGAATGAACTGATGAACGAGCGAATAGAAATGAATGAGTAAATAAACGAATGAGTGAACGACCGAGTAAATGAATGAATAAATGAATAACTGAATAAATGAATGAACGAGGGAACTAACGAACGGACAAATGAACAAACGAACGAAGTGTCGTCTTGTTAATTGATCCTAGCTATGAGATGGTTGACTGTATATATATGACCCTGTGAGGACAACTTATTTTCGGATACTTGCAGCTGGATTCCACCGTGACCCATAGGGATTGCCAAGTCGTCTACAAAGACATCTTTGTCTTATATTTTGCTATAGTGTTGGTGATCTGTGTTTGTGTTAACATTCTAAGGTTAAAATGTGAGTTTTAGTCGATGATTTACTATTTCCTTTTAATATCTAAAAATCTGTCTTGTTAAATTATTTTGATAGCTGATCTTGTTTTATGACTTATATCTGTGATAATATTATAAATATATATGACTTATGTCATATGAGCGAAATGTGTTTCCATTATAGCTTCTTGATTAAGTCATTTACTCTTCTAAATTCTGAGTGTTATATTATAAATAAGTAAACTGTCTGTCTGTGTAAAGACGTAATTTTAAGTGTCATATTCATTTAATGGTTTACATATTACTAGTGCAACAAACACACGATTTGTATGGATGGTTCTAGAATCTCTGGATTCTCCCAACAATACTGAATTCGTTTTGGAGGGAAGAACAGAGATTGCTGCTGACGGCTCGCGCCGAATGCGAACCGCTCAGTATAAAAGGGGAATGTGTGTTTGGCGCGAGATGGAATAGTTAGTACGAATATAGTTAGTACGAGTCAGAATCAGAGAGAGAGAGAGAGAGAGAGAGAGAGTACCAGATATATATAGAGAGATTGAGATGATAAGATATAGTGTTAGAGACATGAGTTATGAACGTGAATGTGAATGTATGAACACTGACGAAGAGGGGAATATGAATAAAGTGTGATCAACAGTCTACCATGTTTTTAGTTGCGAACCCTGAACTTTAGAAGCAACGAACGAGCGAGCAAACAAACACACGAACTGACAATCGAACAAACGAAAGAACGAACGAACGAACGAACGAACAAACAAACGAATGAATGAATGAATGTCATTACTTTTATATTTTAAACAAAAACTTTTATTTTTTTCAAAGACAACATACTGTCCCAGGTATTATAGTATGGTATTATAACCCCTAAGTTTATAACAACTGAATGACGGTCATGTAACAGGCTAAGCCTAGTTACAAGGATTTGCCCGTCGCTACGTCTGCAATACGTTGTGGGGGTGCCTATGGCTGACTAGATCCAGCGTCATAGACGGTCGGATAACATCAAACTAGCATCTGTACAATGCTTTGTGTTTGCTCGGATTCTTGGTCCACAATCGCAATTGTTCAAATGCATCTTCTTAACTTTCATGGTTACAGGGAAGTGAGTATGTTCTACTTGAGCATCATTCACATGTCAGCACTCAGCTGATGGACAGAGAGCCAGACGACGACTTGGACGACGCTTCGGTGCTCATTTATATGCTATAACAGGTCTGGTCTATTTATGAGTTGTTTTTTCATTCATCTAAATTTGGTATTTGCGTGATATGAAGGGCAAAGTTTCAAGGATCAGCGCTTGCATTAGTTTTCAACATTTTTAAATTTTGATATCCATTTGTATTCATTCATTTTGTATACTGTATGTCGCCATTGACGACACTAATACAAATTTTATTTATACATATGTATATAATGATGAGATGATAAAATTGTGGTGATCAGCTTTAATGTATTTTTAATATGACTGTAGACGAAAAACATATATTATTATGCACCAGTAAATTTAGCTTTTTAATCCACTAACAACATTGTTGATATTAATGATAAAATAATTGGCGTTCGTGATTGAAAGGTTGATTATTTAATGTGATGTCAGCTGTGGTGAATCAATTCATGCTAACGTTATGCTGACTGATCAGTGGCTTGGTGGATCATTCTGCTATTAAATGGGCCTTGTTATGATAATGTAATTATTCAATTAAATCAATGAGTAATATATAACTTAAAATTCTCCAACGCAGAATTTTTTCCCTGAACAAATAAATTTGAAAAAGTCTTACCTCTTTCTAAGTGAAGACATTAATTAGCGACCAGCTTTTTTAAAGATATTGGAAAAACTGTTTTTATTTTAATAATCGACTAGATATTTTTCCAAAGATGAATGACACACCATATAATAGCCAGCATAGATCCAGCAATAACTCCTCAACTTGTCATGCCCTGATCGATTTACACGAACAGCTCATCAAGTCGACAGATAAGAAACTATGTATTTTTTTCTATTTAATCACAATGGTTTTCGATACTATAGCCAGAAAATGAATGATTTCAATTTAAGCAAAACGAATATACACAAAATGTTGAAAAGTAAAACGAACGCAAAATTACAACCTGAAGATCAATAATCACGAAAAATGATTGGGAATGTGAAAATGTGAAATAGAGGAGAATGAGAGGATATGGCTGGAGAAGAAATAAAAGCAGCATTTATCACAGAGGCATTTTTGTGTTTCAATAAGGATGTATTGCTTCTACTCAAGTCATGAATTTATTATTGATTTTTCATGGGATTAAATTAACATCTCTCCGCTGCACATAAAGGGAAAGAATGAATAATTTACACGAAAATGGTAGGAATGCAAAATTTGTCATGAAGAACAATAAATCGCACACTATTTTTCAAGCAGAAGTATGATACAGTGAAACAGTAAATAGGAAATTCATAAAAGCCACATTTATTAGAAAAGCCTTTTGTGTTTTAAAAATAATATATTAAAAACAATGATATTTCACTTAAACATAACTCTTTGAGCGTTAAGCTCGACTACAGTCACTCTAACCTCACTCTTTAGGCGTTAAGCGCGACCACAGTCACTCAAACCTAACTCTTTAGGCGTTAAGCACGACTACAGTCACTCTAACCTCACTCTTTAAGCGTTAAGCGCGACTACATTCACTCAAACCTAACTCTTTTAGCGTTAAGCGCGACCACAGTCATTAAAACCTAACTCTTTTAGCGTTAAGCGCGACCACAGTCACTTAAACCTAACTCTTTAATCGTTAAGCGCAACTACAGTTACTCTAACCTCACTCTTTAAGCGTTAAGCGCGACCACAGTCATATAAACTTAACTCTTTAAGCGTTAAGCTCGAGCACAGTCACTTAAACCTAACTCTTTGAGCGTTAAGCACGACCACAGTCACATAAACTTAACTCTTTAGGCGTTAAGCTCAAGCACAGTCACTTAAACCTAACTCTTTAAGCGTTAAGCTCGAGCACAGTCACTCAAACCTAACTCTTTGAGCGTTAAGCTCGACCACAGTCACTTAAACCTGACGTGTGCGTGTTAGCAGGGCAATGAATGCACCACGTATTAATGTTGGTTCAGCATCGTAGATGGTGGGCCAACATTAAATCAGGGTTCGAAACCCACTCTTGCCTTCAAGTTTTGAAGAAACAAAATGTTTATTCCCCGCTCACTCGTAACGATGCAATAATGTGGGGAGCCTCTGTGACCGAGAAGTAGCGTGCTCGGCCTTGGACCGCCAGGGCCCGAATTTCGAATGCTCTGTCTAGATGGCAGTGTCTCTCATTCACCTCGCCATCCTCCCGATGTTCTTCTGGCCCAGTTTAGTCTATATCTGCACATATATATGGCCTAATAAACCATTCATTTTATTTACCAGACAGCCCCCCCCCCCTCCTCTACCACCAGACATCCATTTGTCACAAACATAATATAATTTATTATATAATATAATTACCATGTGTAAAACTTACTTACTCTTCCACTGAGATCCATTTGTCACAAACATAATATAATTTAATATATAATATAATTACCATGTGTAAAACTTACTTCTTCTTCACACTGAGATCTCAATTTTTGTCGCGATGAGCTGTTCTCTTTCATCATAGTAATGGTCCGTTTAAATATTAACATACAGTTAAGTCAGTCTGCACACCAGCTTAGAGGAAGATTTATCCGACTACATTAATCAAGTTATAAAGATAGATTTTTAATTTAAATATATATTACACATTTCCATTTTGCTACCGGCAGTCAATGTTTTATTTAGCTATTGGTTATTTTTATAATGTTACTATTATTTAAACTCCTTATTTTGCCTAGATTTGTCAAATGTGGAGTATTTTCAGATATTACGATACGATGTTATTTTTTTCTTAAACTATTGATTAAATGCTACAGAATCTCAAGTTTCTAAAATTTCCTTTTTGTATGTATCAACATTTAGCTATTGGTTATTTTTGTAATGTTACTATTATTTAAACTCCTTATTTTGCCTAGATTTGTCAAATGTGGAGTATTTTCAGATATTACGATACGATGTTATTTTTTTCTTAAACTATTGATTAAATGCTACAGAATCGCAAGTTTTCAAAATTTCCTTTTTGTATGTATCAACATTTAGGCAGCGCTTTTCCAAAAAAACATGTGTTTTTATTCTGCCCAGCGCGCGCATTAGATTGTTACCGATTTCCAAAAAAAAACAGTTAATTTCGGGAGATAAAAAAAATCGGGAAAAAAGTTTATTTCAGGAGATAAAAAAACATTTTTCCAGCTATGTTTTTTCTGCTGTTTTTTTTCCCTCTCTCTCTCATTACCTTTTGTTAAAAAAGGTCAAAGGTTTTTTTTATTTCTGCGCCCTCATGAACTTTTCTAGAAATGTGTCGAATGTTTTTTATTTGGTCGCCCTCATTAACTTTTCCAAAAATAGGCTCAATGTTTTTTTTCTTAAGTGTTTTTTTTCGCCTTCCCGCATTAGATTTTGGCTTTTTGCTGATAAAAAATAGATTAATTAAACACAATGGCCTATGCATCTGCTAAATTTCTTTATATTGACATTTTATTGAATGAGTTAGTAAACTTTAAATGAGATAAAACTTATATTAAATCTTAACTTATATTAAATCCACGATAGTAAATCCACGATTATGTGTATCATTTCGTGTGAAATGACTTTCATACATTGGAAATATGGCCTATGGCAAATTATATGGCAAAGCGTTATTCAAATCTCATTAACATTAAGCTGGTATATAAGTGATTGGGAAAGGAACATTTTTTGGCACCTCTAGCAAGTAAAGTGTTAGCCAGATTTCATTAACATTAAGATGGTCTATAAGTGCTATGTGGGTACAACATATTATACAACTGAAAGATTAATTGTTCAGGTGACATAAATTATTTCCCACTAATCACAACAATGTTTGATTCAAAATTCATTTATTAGCTGATTTAATCACCGTTATTGGCACTGAAATGAAACATCCAGATTTGGAAAAGTGTAGTGTCAAATTAAACAAATATGAGTATTCTCAAATATGAGAAGTTTCGGGTTGCGGTAGCGAGACAAATTCAAGTGGGCAAAAATTACACCAGAGAACTTGGCGGAAAAGGTTTAATTAAAAACGGCTATTGTGTATTCTCATGACATCCACGTCTGCTCTTCTGACAAATTCGTGACATAATTAATCATTATATCCGTCTGATAGAGTTCAACAGAAGGTCACCATTAGCGTGTCTTTGTCATGTTTGCACCGATTCCATGATCTGTCATCTGAAAATCTTTACTAGGTACTGATGTAGTGAGGTACTCAGGTAGTGAGGTAGTGAGGTAGCGAGGTATTTATTATTATTTATAAAACGTCAACCCTTGACGTCGTCCTGACGCCAAAACGACAAGGCTGACGGCGAAGGGCTGGTTATAAACTCTATGGATTCCAGATTCGTATAAAACAGACTCCATGATTCTGGGTCAAACGTCGTATTTATTTCCTCTCCACTGTGTAGAACACATAATATCAATCATACAGTCAAATAGTCAGTTCACCGTGTCTAACATGACAGGGAAACACAATGCGTAGATTTCTAGCCTACTTCACAAGTTAGGCGTGCACCACTCTCTGGTCGCCATCGCTCGACCTTTTATATGCGACGCCATAATCATATCTAATAATAATTACATCATGGATTTAACATCTGATCATATTTAAACAAAATCCCAACATTGAGTTAACATACATTTCGTGGCGAGGCTGCCAGTGACTCACTCTTTGATGGATCTGCTGACCTTTGGCAGACCATCCCGGACAGTTCGGTAAAGACTGAATCCAATCATACTCCAATCCATTGTTTGACGGTGTCCGATTCTGGCCAGGTCAACAGTTGCTTAATATCTGCGTTTTACTACGCATGACTTTACATAGGCCTATCCCTCAAAGTTAAAAAACGGATTATGTTCTTTTAAATCCAGCTAACACATATTATACTTAGACAGACAACAGTAATTAAAGTTTTGTGTGTAAGATAAAAATTTCTTGAGTAACAACAAGTCTGCGCAACACTGCAGAGCGAGCACCTCCGTGATATAACAGTCCCATAATGTCATTATGTCACACACTCGGGACAACGGTGATTGGTCAGCTCTATGCTAGTATATAACAATGATACAATCATATACAACATACAGACACAACAATGATACATTACTGAGATGCGCATCACACAATGTTACATGATTGTAGGCACTACACTTGGTCACCTGCCCTCTCTGGTCGCGTGATTGCGATCCAATGGTCTCCAGCTGTTGTGGAAGTGGGAGGTTTGACTGCCTCCTTCAGGAGACCACGGCGAAGTTTCCACAACTGGGCTGCCAGAGACTTCCACCATAGCAAGAACGCACAACCAATGACTAGAGCAACCGGCGACAACAAAGACAACGGTAATGCTCAGCGGGACGAGGAACGACGGCCGTACGTATCCAATGTCCAGCTGGGCACCCGAGCAGTTAATTTTTCAAGGGTTATGTCTTCAATTTGTGGTAATGCTTGCCAGTCCGGGTGCTCGAGGCGTGTTTGTAGGAGCTCTTGCGGTACAAGGGTGGATATATTCAGTGGCAGATGAGTAAGAATAGCTGGTGTTATCGCCAACTGAGCCTGCAGATGGGCCACCCCTGGGAGTGTCCAATCTCGACCCTGTACTTGACAGTCAGCAGCTACTCTTAATATAAATATACCTATTTCCATATTTTGTCGTATTTCCGGTTTTCAACGACAATGTATGGAATATGCCTCTCCGTAGGTACTAATAGCATACACAGGGTTCTAACTAGCCTAAAATATCAGCGTATCGGTCAAGGCGCCAGCCGAGACCCTTAAAATCAGCGAGGGGTCAGGGGGCCGCTTAGGCCCCCGGAAAATTTGTAGATAGTAGCTGCTCTGAGATGCTTTCTAAAGCCTATCTCTACACTTTGATACATGGCTCTCACGGGTCCTTGAAAACGAGGAAAGTCCGTGAATATAAAAAAATGAAATACAGGACTTGAACATTCATTCATTCATTTTTTTGTAAAAATATAAAGAAACCGTGAAAAATCGGCGATTTTCATTACCCTGTGATGTTTTGCTGTTGATCGCGACAAACGTCACTCAGTGGCAACAGTGATTAAATGAAGGAAAAAGCCACACTTAAAAAATCTCGTCATCTGTCTCATATATAGATTCGATGCTTTTTTTAAAGACTTACTTTGCAGACAAACCACGGCACAGCAGCTATCAATTAGAAATCCGTAATCGCCAGATACACGGCAATAGCTTGTGTGTACATGCACCTTTCGTTTTTCTACTTATAGATTCTGTAGCATTTAAAGCTAGTAATATGCCTACATGTGCAGGATAGTATATTTTTACACATCTCCATATCAGCATTAGACATACACTGTCTAAATTATTAATGCGTCTAGGTTGTATCATATAGAGAAGGTGGTAGATAAATTTTAATATGGTGCAAATAGTTCACGCAATATATAAACCCTAACAGGCAAAGCATCGTGGATGATATTATGCCAGCTCCGCTGCAACTCAAGTATAAGCTATGTAGCATCTGAAATTTGGCAATCATCCAAAGGCGGTCGCGGTATTCAGCAATAGCCCCAGCGGGGCTGAAGGTTTCAGCCACAGATTGACCTCATACAAAATCGTGGGACATTTCTTTGGACGGTCATATCTAAGATTTGGCCTTGAATAATCAGGTCGAAAATATTGTTTTTTATAATCAGTACTGAGTAGCATTTTAGCAACAAGATCGCATGCTGGGCTTATTTTCCGCACAGTTATTAAAAAAGTTACGGGCATTTTTCGGGGCTTGGGGTCGAGATCGCTCTCAGTCACCGCCATGTTGAAAAGCGTCGATTTTTTATGGTGAAACGAATACAGCAATCCACGGCCTCAATGAGGACGTCACGGCTACTGCTTAACCAACAAACACGATCGGTCGCTACACAAATGATGTGTTAATGCTGGCCGGCTCTCTGCGAAGTCGGCGCATCATCAGGCAAGCATTGCGTCAGCGCCTCGTGTTTGCTGAAATACGGCAGCCCCGTAATTTTAAATGGATTATGAAAAGATGGATATTTCCGGGGTATCGGCAGCGTGTCGCTCTTTATTCAGCATATCGGCAGCGTGTCAACGATATTAGTAGCGTAGCGGCAGCGAAACTCAGCGTGTCGGCCCGACGCGCTAAAAGGGCCTGGTTAGAACCCTGCATACATGGCAGGCGCCACTTCCTCTGCATACCCCTCGGGACTTGTCTCACGAGCAGCGGTAAACAAACAACTCGTTGAGTGACGTCACCATTCAGTATACCTCTGGTGCAGAGAAGACGACCCCTGCCGTAAATGGGACCCGAACGACAGATGGCCGGCTCGTTGCCTGCGCAGTCGTGGGGTTCAAATATTCCGCCACGTTGCGTATCAACAGCGACATCTTCGGGTGTTTGTACCTGGAGGGTGTGGCCCGATCCATTGACAGGAACCGGCCACGAGCGGATACGGTAACGAGCGTACCGTATTTTGTTCATCAGAGGCAGTTGGGCTGTAAACACCAAATGTCGGGTCCCTTCCCACACTGGTACTAGCGATACATGTTGATAATACCAAACGAGACCTGGCGAAATCAGACCAACGCCCTGACTATGCTCTAGAATCAGCATCAGCTCGTTAGGAGGCAATATCTCCTCCGTTAGCTGTCCCAATTCTAGGGATGCGCGTTGGCGCTGATAGCGATTGGATTCTCGCAGCCAAAGATTATGTACACTCTCTAGGGCAGACAAAATCCGATCAATCTGGGTGCTCTCTTCCAGAGCAATTAAACTGCCCACGAACCCATCTAGTACAGGGCGGTAAGCTACTAATTCAGCGTACAGCTCCTTGGCAAATTGTTCAACAGCAACGAGGTGTTGGCGATTGAGACATACCTCAGCCCTTGTCTGATTGACCACATATATCAGTTCGTTGGTGGCATGGACAATACGTCTATTTGTTCTTTGGGCTTTGGTAATGTGATGTTTTAACTGAGCCACCTGGTCCTCTGTGGCTGTGCCGAACAATAAAGCTCCAATCTCACCCACAAAATTGAACAAACCTCGTTTAATTTGTGTGTTGGGAAGCATCTGCGAGGGAGGTGTCATCGTAGCCTCCATGTCGCGGATGCGCTGCTCCCAAACATTTCGAGACGTATGCGAATAGTTCTGATGGGTTCCCAGTTTCTCTATGACCAGTCTTAATTTATTCAGACGTTCCTCCATGCGAGGCTCTTTCCTGGGAGCGTCTATGACTACTAAGACCGTGTATGTCCCTCGGCGCACATGTATGTCCGAGGCACGAGTAATTAACAGTCCATCACTCAGCAGGTGTGGAACGTTGTCCGTTAACATGAAGGGCATATGTGCCGCGTGACATACGGCTAACCAGCAAACGCACACACGGAAACTAGCAATTCGCATTTTGCACGTTTCTGGTAATCTGGTGACGGAGGTGAGCAAAATGGTAAACGTCGTTTAGGTGTGCAACGTATCATGTATCTACTGCGCTGCCAGCGATGAGGAACATCGGGCGCAGGCCGTTTTATTAAAGCCCGGCCGTCAATTGCCCAGAGGCGGCTGCGGCGACATAATTTCAGAGGGGGGACATTATCTGGCAAATTGGGGGGCAGAGAATTTCTAGGCTGTTTGACTGCCCATCCTTCCTCTCGGCGAGTTAATGTCAACCGACAGGGGGAGGGGTTGTCCTGTGATGGGGAATACATAATTACCGAGGAGGGCCCTGAACCCACGGAATGTCCAGAGTAGGTGGAAGGGGCTGGGGAACCTGGCGACAAAGGTATGTCGATGTCTGCCGCTGGGGGGGCGTGTGAGTCTCCCTGTAACGTCTGTGAAGGTTCTCCCTCCTGCTGACCGGTACATGCCATCCCGTTCGGGGGGGGGGGGGGGGTTTGTGGCGGTCTAATTATAAGAGCGCCACCAATTACTGCCCGGGGGCGACGCTGAGTACAGCGTGGGCGTGGCGTAATCTCATCCCAGTTAAGGTGGGGGTCCACTAACTTTTCCGCAATTAGCGACGCAAAGTTCACCGCTCTGTTGTTGGCGGAGCCACAGGACAAGACCTCGCACGCGCACGACCTCCCCTGCGGATCCCAGCGGCTAGTTCATGTTAATCGCTCCTTCGCTCTGAGTAAAACCGTGTCACCAACATGAATATCTTTGGCATCAGCACGTTTCGCTGATCGTTGCCTATTGTACTTATGACTATCTGCTGTGGCATGGCGTGCCGTCTGAAGAGCTAATGATAAATCATCCAGGCGGTTACCGAAATGATTGGCGGTGCGTGGCTGTAATAACCGTGTCAGCGGTGTTCGTCCCCGGCGCCCATAAAGTAAAAAGAAAGGTGTGTGTCCGGTGACGTCACTGACGCTCACGCGGTATGCCGCAAGACAATCTCCAAGCCGATCTTCCCAATCTGGGGTGCAATTATTCACAAATTTGGCTAACAACTCTTTCAACGTGTGATTAAAACGCTCGGTTCAGCCATTACTCTGAGTGTGAATGGGGGTGGTGGTGCGATGTTCCAGGGGCAGTTGCTTCAAATATGTGCGCCAGGCGGTGGCTTTAAATTCCTGTCTGTTATCGGTAATTAGGACTTCGGGTGCGCCGTGACGTGGTACGACGTGGTTCACCCATGCCTGCCAAACGCTGGCGTTTGTTTTGTCTTTTAGGGGAAACGCTTCTGCCCACCCTGTGCAATGGTCGATCAATGTCAATACATAACTATTCCCATTATGAGAGGGGACAAACGGGCCTATCAAATCTGCCCCGACTATCTGCATTGGATATGCCGCTAAGGGCATCTCACTCATTAGTACATGATCTGTACGACGTTGGTGAACGCAGCAGACTGGGCACAGTTTTAATAGCTTATCTATCTCACGTCGCAAGCGTTTTGCCGACTGAGCGACTGTAATATGTCAGGAAACTCTTTGTGCTGTGCTTTGCTGACCTCCTCGAGATCAAGGCCATTGTACAGTAATGGCAACACATCAGCAGTGTCCTGCTCGGGGATGGCTGTGGGGTCCACCCAGTCATCGTAATCGATAGTATGTATGCCTGTCTCTGGGGGAATGCGGAATAAGATATCTGCGCGAATATTATTTTTATTCTTACGGTATTGTATTGTAGCGCCATATTCTGATAGTAATACAGCCCACCGCTGAATTTTGGTGTTCTGCATTTCTTTTGTTTACTACTTACTACTTACTAGGTACTGATGTAGTGAGGTACTCAGGTAGTGAGGTAGTGAGGTAGCGAGGTAGTGAGGCAAGCATTTCAGTCACAGTCTTATCAGTGTGCGCTATGATAAAAAAAAAATCATTGAGCAAACAATCAAACATAAATTGCCGAATTTGTGTCGAGATATCCAAATTCCTGGCAAATTTAAACGAGACCAAATTGTGCAATGTGTGGCGCAATATATGGGAAACACGTTTAATTCGCCGTACGCCCTGAACTGCCGTTGAAAAAGACAATTAGATATGTGTTGTACAGTACATGAAAATCCAACCTTTTACTTTTAGAGATATACTGGGAATAATTTCTTGACTTTTTCGTATTTTCAGTTAAGATCAGTAGGCTATATAGCCTCATATAAATTAAATTTTCAAAATTGACAACATTGAAAATGTCTCATCCCAAGGGGTCCCTTTAATTCCAACGAATAAAAAAAACACGAAATCTTGCAAAAGTTCATGTTGGAACAAATAAGCAATGAATGAATTTAATTTATCTTAAAATATTTTAGCTGAATCTGCACCATAATGTACCACCAATAATGCGTGTAATACCTGTGAAAGCTCAACGGGCAGTTATATAACCATTTCAGCGCGGGGATCGACTTTAGACGTCAGAATATAACATACATAGACATCAAATTCTGACGTCGAAAGTGGACCCACGCACAGAAACAATTGCAATATTTATAATGGCCGTAGACCCATAACATGGGTATTTGAATTACGCAGAAAGAGCTAGCTAAGACATATCGTCGCTTCGGAGCTAAAGGATCCTATCTGCCACTCTGACGAGTGTCAGATAGGATCCTTTAGCTCCGAGGCGACGATATATATTGAATTTGAAGTGAAAAAACAACTTTGGGCTTCTTTGTTTAAAAAATATTTCAGCGTGATAAGGTTTAGACTAATACTAGCATGGTTCACTGGATATAAATACATCACAAGTACATATATAATATCAATCTGACAGCATTAACCAAACTAACTGACGAGAATGACGAATGAAAGACTGAATTGATAGTGATATCAATCAGTATCCAGTGCCTTGAACATCAAAACAAGTAACAGATGAAAATGAAAAATGACTGAGTGAATTGATCTTGATATCAATCAGTCCTAAAACTGAATCCTCCGATTGTGTTTGCGTCATAATTATTATTGCACTAAATTCAAATTTTAGTACTGCTGTCTTTCAATAGTTTTAAAAAGTACTGTGTTTCATTTGTTTATTGTACATTTTTGATGCAGTTTATTTAAATAAAATAAAATATATTTTTTTGTAATAAATACTATAACATTTTATAGTAAAGTACAATTTTAGACAAACAATAATACTATGCTGTAAATTATACAATAAACTACATTTTTAAATGTTGTATCTTACTGTAAACATTCAGAAGGTTACTACATAACTGACTGTACAGTACTTTCACGGTAATTGCGGAAAGTAGATATAATAAGCCCAGACTTGATTGATAATTCCCTCTTAGTTTTTCATACTGTTTTGTGGGGCGGGAAATAAATATTTAAGGAGCACAGCAATGTCATGTGTCCTAATATTATATTTTTTTCTTATTCGTGCAAACATCTATTTATTTATTCATGCGTTCATTCATTTATTCATCTATTCATTCATTCATTCATTTATCCATTTATTCATTCATTCATTCATTCATTCATTCATTCATTCATTCATTCATTCATTCATTCATTCATTCATTCATTCATTCATTCATTCATTCATTCATTCATTTATTTATTTATTTATTCATTCATTCATTCATTCATTCATTCATTCATTCATTCATTCATTCATTCATTCATTCATTCATTCATTTATTCATTCATTCTTTCATTTATTCAGCCATCTATTTATTCATTCATTCATTTATTCATTCAGTAATCAAATCACACATTCACTCATTTATTTGTTTCCTTTGTCGTTTGTTCGTTCATTCGTCCAACCGTTCGTTTATTTGCTTGCTTGTTTGTTTGACCGCTCCTTCGCTTGCTCATTCACTCCTTTATTCATTCATTCATTCATTCATTCATTCATTCATTCATTCATTCATTCATTCATTCATTCATTCACTTATTCGTTTATTCATCTATTCATTCATTCATTCATTCATTCATCCATTCATTCATTCATTCATTCATTCATTCAGTCATTCATTCATTCATTCATTCGCTCGTTTATTTATTAATTCATTCATTCATTCATTCATTTATTCATTCATTCATTCATTCATTCATTCATTCATTCATTCATTCATTCATTCATTCATTCATTCATTCATTCATTCATTCATTCATTCATTCATTCATGCATGCATGCATTCATTCATTCATTCATTCATTCATTCATTCATTCATTCATTTATTCATTCATTTATACATTTATTTATTTATTCACGCATTCATTCATTTATTCATTCATTTATTCATTCCTAATTCATTCATTTAATCATTATTTTATTTATTCATTCATTCATTCATTCATTCATTATTTCATTCAATTATTCATTCATTCTTTCATTCATTCATTCATTCATTCATTCATTCATTCATTCATTCATTCATTTATTCATTCATTCATTCATTCATTCATTCATTCATTCATTCATTCATTCATTCATTCATGTAGCATGAAACCTTTTGGTTTTCATGACTTCCTAACTGACACCACCAACAAGTAAGATATACTATCACGCCATGGAGCCAGGTCGATCCACCAACAACATACTTCAAGATATGTGTTGTATAGCAAGAGAGAGATATGTCGTTTGCAGTAGTATCTGCAAATAAATATGATGATAATAAAATTCTGCCCTTTCTAGAACCCCTTGTGAAAACTAAAATAATAATAACAAAAGTAATGAGATCCCTCGAGATCCTCAGATATCCTGCTTAATACTGAAGGTCAGAGAGGGAGTCACACTAATAATAGAAGCAAGGCATTGAAATATCAAAACATGATTTCCCTAATTTTCGTAGAAATTGTCCATTTATCAGGACTCTCAAATGAAGAAATAAGAACAAACAGTGATTTGTATAATTCTTTGCATGGCGAAGAGTTTGCTTTTTTAAGTACATGTATAGAAAGGCAGAGAGCAGTATCAGTAAATATTTGAAAGTAAGCAGTTACTGCCGTTTACCTTTGTGTTGATGGCAAAACCAAACTATAGTAACATCTTACGTGAACAATATACTGTATATTTCCATCTTTATTTCCCTGTTTATTATACATCACATAATACTGTAGTGGAAAAATGTGTTAAACTCGAAAGTGCTGTTTTTAAAACAATATTGAACTCATTACAGTGTCTCGCAGCATGTACTCAAAGTAGTACACGTATTAGTTTAATCGCAGAAAATGGAAAGGTTTATTATAATCATTCGATGACCAAAAGCTCGTTCAACCGAGGATTCAACGCAATAATGCAATAGTGTGTGCGTGCATTGAAGAGGATTCAACGCAATAATGCAATAGTGTGTGCGTGCATTGAAAAACTTTTGCATCCAATGTCTGTATGCTGGACGTATTGCATGCATAAAATATGCTTTGTCATGTTGCGAGTGAGAGTGCTTTTCGAGCGGTATGATGAAATTACAGAATGAATGAATGAATGCATGAATAAATGAATGAATGAATAAATGAATAAATAAATGAATTAATGTATGAATGAATGAATGAATGAATGAATGAATGAATGAATGAAAGAATGAATGAATGAATGAATGAATGAATGAATGAATGCATAAATAAATAAAAAGATGATTGCACGAATAAGAAAAAAACAGCGTGAAAATACAGAAAAAGACAAGTACAGGTATAAATATACAATATATAGTTTATGAGAAATATGAAGTGATGTGATAAGTGTAAACATAGCAAAGGTTAATATCACTAAGTCTCTGATTCTGCTGGGTTAGGATATTATTAGTGTTATTCTGGTGTGAAGTGAGGTGGTTATCATTGTATACATTGGCTCAGAAACCTATTTTTATATCCTAGAATAAAGGGAGCCTCTGGCTCAATAGTATCACCACCAGCAAAATCAGGAGGAGTCCATGCGACCTAATTAACCATGGATAATGGAGCCATGTGCGTGCTTAAAGGGACTAGCCCAGGTCTAAAATCATCAAAAAATCAGTGATTTTATTTTGGCTTCTTCATATGACCATATGATGTATTTCATGTCCATAGACTAGAACTGCAAAAGTTTTTAATTTTTGTACTGCGCATTCACCAGCTAGGCTAGATATAGAGACGAACTTTCTGATTTCTAATTATTGACAACCATGTCAATAATAAGAAATACGGGGATTTCGTCTCTATATCTAGCCTAACTGGCAAATGTGCAGCACAAAAATTTAAAAACTTTTGCAGTTCTAGTCTATGGACATGTTTACATCATATGGTCATATGTCATAAAAATACAGAAAAAAACAAGTACAGGTATAAATATACAATATATAGTTTATGAGAAATATGAAGTGATGTGATAAGTGTAAACATAGCAAAGGTTAATATCACTAAGTCTCTGATTCTGCTGGGTTAGGATATTATTAGTGTTATTCTGGTGTGAAGTGAGGTGGTTATCATTGTATACATTGGCTCAGAAACCTATTTTTATATCCTAGAATAAAGGGAGCCTCTGGCTCAATAGTATCACCACCAGCAAAATCAGGAGGAGTCCATGCGACCTAATTAACCATGGATAATGGAGCCATGTGCGTGCTTAAAGGGACTAGCCCAGGTCTAAAATCATCAAAAAATCAGTGATTTTATTTTGGCTTCTTCATATGACCATATGATGTATTTCATGTCCATAGACTAGAACTGCAAAAGTTTTTAATTTTTGTACTGCGCATTCACCAGCTAGGCTAGATATAGAGACGAACTTTCTGATTTCTAATTATTGACAACCATGTCAATAATAAGAAATACGGGGATTTTGTCTCTATATCTAGCCTAACTGGTAAATGTGCAGCACAAAAATTTAAAAACTTTTGCAGTTCTAGTCTATGGACATGTTTACATCATATGGTCATATTAAGAAGCCAAAATAAAATCAACGATTTTTTGATGATTTTAGACCTGGGCTAGTCCCTTTAATAGGCATTCAACAAATAGACAGCAAACGTCAGATGCCAATGTGATGTTGGTATAATGTTAGGCCAGCGTCGTAGACGGTGGCCTAACATTATACCAACATTGGGTTAAGTAACGTTGTACGTGTCATTGAAACGTCAGACATCGATCTGATGCTGGTATAATGTTAGCCAGCGTCATAGACGATGGTCTAACATTATACCAACATTGTGTTAAGTTGCACGTGCCTAATAGGCATTGAATGTAGTTCCGTGACAATGACATTGTTATCATGACCTGGATCCTTTAAAAGAGGACAAGAAGGAAACTACCAAACGTGCTCAATTACCAGAATAAACTACACACGTGCTCAATTACCAGGATAAATGGGGGGGGGGGGGGCTGATGAACTGGGTACCTGGAAATTTCAATGAATGAATGGATGAATGAATGAATGAATGAATGAATGAATGAATGAATGAATGAATAAATGAATGAATAAATTAATGAAGAAGTGAAAGAATGTATGAATTTATTTAAGGGTGAACGAACTAATAAATAAAAGCATAAATAAATCAATAACTAAATAAAGGAACGAATGAACGAACGAACGAATGAACAAACAAACGGAGAAACGAAAAAACGAACTTACGAACGAATGAATGAATGTATCAATATCATTACTTTTACATATTAAACAACACCTTTTTTTTACAAACAACATAATGTCCTAGGTATTACAGTATGGTATTATAACCTCTAATTTAATAACAGCTGAATGACGGCGTCTCGTTGGTAGATCTGGTTATCTGACAGGCTGAGACAGGATCTCGTCTGCAGCACGTTGTGGAGGGCGCCTTTTGCTGACCTGATCCAGCGTCATAGACGGTCGAATAACATTAAAATAGCATCTGTACAATGTTTTGTGTTTTCTCGGATAATTCGTCCCACAATCGCAATTGTTCAAATACATCTGCTTGGCTTTCATGATTAAAGTGAAGTGATTCTGTTCTCCTCGAGCAGCATTCACATGTCAGCTCTCAGAGCGCCAGATGGAGGACGATGACATGGCGACGCTTTGCTTCTCACCTATATATTGCTATGACATGTCTGGTCTATTTTTGTGCTGGTTTTTAAATTCATCTATTTATCCATATTTGCGTTAAATTAACGCAAAGTGCCAAGGAACAATGTATGTATTGACTCCCTCAACTCGCGATTTCAAAATAGTTTCCCCTGTTTTAAATTTTGATATTTATTTGTATTCATACAATTTGTATATTGTATGTCGCTATAGGCAACACTAATACATAATTTATTTATATATATATATGTATATAATGATGAAATGGTGAAATTGTGTTGATCAGCCCAAGGGTATATTATAATATGACAGTAGACGAAAAACTATATTATTATGTACCAATGAATTCACCTTTCAAATCCACTGTCAACATTGTTAATAATAATTGTAAAATACTTGGCGTTCGTGATTGAAGGTCGATTGTTTAATATGATTTCAGCTGCAGTGACTTAAGAGCGGACACGAAACGCATGACTTTGTAATCTGATTAACTGCAGTGTCTGATCACATGGAACAAATAATCGTCACAGATAGAATAGAACCCATTGAAGCCTTTGCTTTTAAAAAACGAAGAAACGAACAAACGAACAAACGAACAAACGAGCGAACGAGCGAACGAGCGAACAAACGAACATATGAATGAATGTATGAATGTCATTACTTTTACATATTAAACAATTTTTTTTTTACAAACAACATGATGTCCCAGGTATTATAGTATGGTATTATAACCTCTATTTTAATAACAGCTGAATGACGGCGTCTGGTTGGTAGATCTGGTCATGTGACAGGCTGAGACAGGATCTCGTCCTTCGATGTGTCTGCAACACGTTGTGGAGGGCGCTTTTTGCTGACCTGATCCAGCGTCATAGACGGTCGGATAAATTAATATAAAACATCTGTACAATGTGTTTTGTTTGCTCGGATAATTCGTCCCACAAGCGCAATTGTTCAAATGCATCTGCTTGGCTTTCGTGATTGAAGGGAAGTGATTTTGTTCTATTTGAGCAGCATTCACATGTCCGCTCTCAGCTGATGGACAGAGCACCAGATGGGGGGCGACGACATGGCCACGAACAGCTGCATTAAAAGGTGACTTTCCCTGTGTTACAAGGGTGGCTAGCAGGTTCTACTGTATATGTTTAATAAAAATGGTTCCCGATACTATTGTTCATTCACTTTTGCTGTATAAAATAAATACATTTTATAATTATGATATTATAAACTCATAGCTTCTGCACGGTTGAGCAGTTATTCAAAAGAAAGATATTTGAAAATTCCGATTAAATAAATATCTGCTACTACGTTCTATATACTGGTAGTAGGCCAAGTACAGTAACAAAAAAAAAGAGCAAATGAGCGAAATGCACGAAGTAATGAATGAATAAATTATAGCCAATTTTGTACGCATTCATGCCAAGCTGGGCCAGGAGAACGCCAGGAGAATCTCATGAGGATATTGAGATGATCAGATAACGCCAGGAGAACATCATGAGGATTGTGAGAACCTCATGAGGATGGTGAGATGATTAGATAACGCCAGGAGAACATCATGAGGATGGTGAGAACCTCATGAGGATGGTGAGATGATCAAATAACGCCAGGAGTACCTCAGGAGGATGGTGAGATGATCAGATAACGCCAGGAGAACCTCATGAGGATGGTGAGATGATCAGATAACGCCAGGAGAACCTCATGAGGATGGTGAGATGATCAGATAACGCCAAGATAACCTCCTGAGGATGGTGAGATGAATTAGATAACGCCAGGTGAACCTCATGTTATGAATCTCTAGCATTCTGAAGTTGCGTACATTACCTTCAGGAAAAAACATATTGAAACATATATACGAGACCTAAGCCCCTGCGTGACATTCGGTAGTGCTGACCACTACACCAGAACACCCACCTTCTGTTTCCAATCATAAGGCAATATTTTTCCCAGCTCGCTCCAAAATATGAGAATTTTTTAAAGTCTCCTGCGGTCAGATTGTATAATATAAAGTAATAGGCAATCATATTCCTATCACGCTAGAGCAAATACCTTTAGCTCGGCAGTGCGCCTTGCAAAATCAAATAAGCGCTGCGCGTAGATGGCGAGGAAATGTGCAGGTCTGGAGGTGTATAACAGAACATGACATGTAATCAAGGGTGCAACAAATGTGAAAACCTGAATACAGACAATAAGACCACTTGACGTTGTGGCGAGACACAACTTAAAGCGAGTTAAAAATAGAAAAGATAACTCAGCGGTTAAAAGGCAACTCACTCACTCACTCACTCACTCACTCACTCACTCACTCACTCACTCACTCACTCACTCACTCACTCACTCACTCACTCACTCACTCACTCACTCACTCACTCACTCACTCACTCACTCACTCACTCACTCACTCACTCACTCACTCACTCACTCACTCACTCACTCACTCACTCACTCACTCACTCACTCACTCACTCACTCACTCACTCACTCACTCACTCACTCACTCACTCACTCACTCACTCACTCACTCACTCACTCACTCACTCACTCACTCACTCACTCACTCACTCACTCACTCACTCACTCACTCACTCACTCACTCACTCACTCACTCACTCACTCACTCACCCACCCACCCACCCACCTACTCACCCACTCACTCACCCACATACCCACCCACCCACTCACTCACTCACTCACTCACTCACTCACTCACTCACTCACTCACTCACTCACTCACTCACTCACTCACTCACTCACTCACTCACTCACTCACTCACTCACTCACTCACTCACTCACTCACTCACTCACTCACTCACTCACTCACTCACTCACTCACTCACTCACTCACTCACTCACTCACTCACTCACTCACTCACTCACTCACTCACTCACTCACTCACTCACTCACTCACTCACTCACTCACTCACTCACTCACTCACTCACTCACTCACTCACTCACTCACTCACTCACTCACTCACTCACTCACTCACTCACTCACTCACTCACTCACTCACTCACCCACCCACCCACCCACCCACTCACTCACCCACATACCCACCCACCCACTCACTCACTCACTCACTCACTCACTCACTCACTCACTCACTCACTCACTCACTCACTCACTCACTCACTCACTCACTCACTCACTCACTCACTCACTCACTCACATTTCACGGTTTAGATTTTGGACTTCATAATTTAGAGCTAAGACATTAGAGTTCACATTTTCACAGTTCAGACTGCGGACTACAGAGCTCAAACGTAAGGATTTAAATTTCGACATCAGAGTTCAGACTTCAGAGTTCGGACAGAGTCAGGACTCTGAATTCTGAAGTTTGAATGTTCTCTATATGATGTTAATAACAACTCTGAAATCCGAAATCTGAACTCTGATTTGCGGGAAATAGAAATAATGTTTTGGCAAAACGATGTTTTGACGTTATCAACGGCTGTGCCATTGGCCTCACGTAATTTTCTCTTAATTTTTATATAAAATATAGGTATAAAGTCGGTGTGACGTTTGACAAAAACTTCTGGCTTATTGGTTTGTTGGGCGACGATTTCAGAATCAATGATCTCCCGGGAAGCGAGAGATGATTTTCACCCTATGCTGGTTAAACGTTAGGAGAACGTTTGCAACGTTGGACAAACGTTCAACCATATCCGGAACGTATGCCTACTGTGATTGGTATTTTTTTGCATCTAAGCAAAATAAATAAATAAATAAATAAATGTAGGATCAATGACGGATAATGAGAAACCTTTACTATGCCGCTTTTATTTTTATCGGCGGTAATGGAAAACCGAAGGCCTGTTTTTCGCCTGTCTGGGAAACACCTATTACGACGCAAAAATGACCATGATTAACGTATGGTGCCTTAGGTGAAAACGATTTCACCAAATCTCGGTGGCCACTGCTGTTAACACTTGTCCTGATGAATTGTGTGCTCGTAATTTTCATTCATTCGAAGCCGGAATTGCTAACGCTATTTCCAGCTTCAAATGACGAAAAATATGTATAGTTATGAAAAATATTAAATTATTGGATTAACTAAGCATCTACCAAATAAATTAGATCAAATTTAGTGATATATGTATTGATCTAATATATACTTGACACCCTTGGCAATTACTCATAGCATTTTAGATCCATTTGTAGAAATTCAGCTGATGATTAGCAAAGTAAATAGAACGGAGATCCCAGCAAACATGAGACGCTCAACCGATGTTGGTTCAATGTTGAGTCGCAAACAGTTGGCCAGCTGGGCCAGGAGTCCTATTAGGCTCGTACATATGAGTGACCGAAACTAAAGAAAATGACACGAAAATTAATATGAACAAAAGTTTTGTGGTAGATATGTAAGAGGACCTCAGGTTTTTATGTTTTTAAATGCTGTAATATGTAGCTCATGTATGTTTTTGTATCATTATGTCCACGGAGAGATGGCGATAGATTACTTCCTGTATCCATTTATTTTGCCACGAGATACCAACAACAGTAATTGTTAATCCCTATCTGTTTCTAGTAGTATAGGCGAGGGTTCTGATGCCTCATGAATATGAAATGATATATCGTGATGACATGTCGTTTCTTTTGTAACATTTCATGATCACAGACTGTCAGACATTCACACTTAGCGTGTTGTTCAATGTAAATAATAGAAAACCACACATGGTGGTTTCTCAGTAAACAAGGCAGTTGGTCAGATGTTTATTTAACGTTGGGCCACCGTTTTGTTTTGCTGCCCAACATGTCGCCAACGACTATAAAATGCAAACGAGTTATTTCAGTGCAGTATGGGGAACACAGCATAAGGTTTCATTGGTTGGACATGTAATTATATTCCATAGCAAATAATAATTAACACTCTTAATGCGTGGACCGTGATTAGATGTTAGAACCTGACGCCTATAGACGGTCCCCGCAATGAAATATTTAAAAAAATATATAATGTCGTAGACCCATAACATAGGTATTGGAATGTATTTATCTATTTATTTATTTGACTTTGCAGTTGAACACATAAAAAAATGGTACAATGTCATTAATATTATTATTATTCATTGACCAATATGTTCCATCATCTTATCAACTTTGGCCTGTCAAAGATGTTAGTGGATTACAATTATATACTGAAATAATATATAATAGTATACTATAAAACCAAGGTTCACCAGTTATATGTGTTGTCATAGTTATCATGTAAGACAAAGTCAGATTCAGTGTTTAAAATAGTACTGTAAACTTATTTGGAAAATATACACAGTGGAATATAAATTATGTGATATGTAAGCATGAAATAAACCACCATCAGTTTCACGCACCAAAAACCAGAGATTAAAGGCCCCATGTAGTCCTCAGACCTACTCTGCAAAATGTCATTTTTCAAACTATTTTAGATAACTTTTTAACTATTAGAGTGCTCAGCCCCCATTTTTAAACCACTGGGAACGATTTTCCCAAATGCAGAAGTAGGGGGGCGGAGCTAATTCGTGACGTTAAAAGGTGGAGACATGCTTGGCTGGTTATAATACATGTACATGAACATGCGGCTGATGATGTATTGTATGATTTTATAAAACTAACCAAAGTCAACACGGAACGCCGGTCCAACGCTGCCTGAATGCAGGTGCAGCAATATAATTGGTGGCCATTACCGCGATCGCTCCTGGCCAGCATCTGGCATTCACTCGCCCCTTGTTCACCCTGTCGATATGGGCATATTGATTTGAATAGAAATCTAGTTCAGCTCATGTACAAATACAACATGAAAGAGACATGAGACATGAAACATATACACGATGCAGTTTCAATGTTAATTCAGATTCAATGATGGGCGTTTTTTGTTTGTGAAGTCATGAGGTGGGAGATCCGCCCAGTCCAAAGAATATGCACATTATCAGTTTTATTTTTGAAAATAACTGAAAATTAGTGGACTAAAATAATCTGCTAAGTTATGAGACAGTTCATTGTGATATATACTTTAATTATATTGATGAACTGAAATCACTTCACAGGGCCTTTAAGTAGCTACAAGGTGTTCTACACCACATTGCAAAAAAAGGACACTCTGGAAAGCTTAGAAACCTAATTAAAACCTCTAAGCGCTGTAGTTATTACTTATATACATGGACATACAACTAGGGTATATGTAAACAAGTGGTAAAAAGGATATGGTACTTTTAATTTTAACATCTATACATACAGACATCCTAAATTCAACGTTTTTCTATTACCCTAGAATGCATCGGCTGACGTCAGCTCATAATTATAGCTGTCGTGCAGCTGAAGCATGAGAAAAATGAAGCGGAAAGAGCTAAGACATTTATGATGATTTCGAATTGAAAAAAAATATTCCAGGGCCAGTATATATGTTTTTATATGTAGGCCTATGTACATGTGTATAAAATATGTATGTATGATCTTAATGTAAACATGAACAACTTAAATAGCAGCACTGTACATTAATGTATTATGCTTCTGTACCTCTAATAATGTACATACCCGGAATCATGTACGATATATTGTGGTAATAAATTTGATTTGTTAATATCTTAAGATTTAATTAGCACTTCACGTCCAGGTGATGTAGAGGTTCACGAAAATGTATACAAAGTAAAAACAAAGCATACATATTTTATGTAATGGATACTAGCATGGGTCACAAAATAAAAAGAAAGCATATGTATTTTATGAGATGGATAATAGCAAGGGTCATAAAGAAAGCATATATAATTATATTTTATGCGATGGATAATAGCATGGGTCACGATGATGATTCATACAAAGTAAAAGGAAAGCATATAGTTATTATGTAATGGATAATAACACGGGTCAAGAGAGAATATCCTACATGAATCTTGAGATTTATTAAACTCCACTTTTCTGAACACTTTATTTGTAACATTGTCCTCCATGCTGGTGTAGGCGTTATACTTAACGACCTGTTCATCCGGTACTGACAATAGTAAACCACGAAGTATAGATTCTGCTACTATATCGGCATCAGCGTACAGGGGTCCTAGATATTGTCCATCTTTGTCTGATTGTATGCAACCGTAGCCAATAATATCATCACCTGAAGTGGCAACCAAGGTTGTTACAACATTCGGGTTTACCCAGTTATCTAAAAAATGATCTCTCTGTAATCCATGAATAGAACGATCATAAACTTTCAATTTGGGTAGAATATCTGGACAAAACTTCTGAAGTAAAATCCCGTCTGGTTTTGCTTTATTGTTTGTGTTAATCTGCTTATGATTAGCGTTGGCTACATACATTCTGTTGATAGAAGTGCCGGTCTGACAACCTGTCCATGAGCAAAATCTATCCAGTTGAGGCAACAGCGAATCTGCTGTAACATTCATTATCTTGGAGTAGTTCAGTGTGGATTGCAGTAATATTTTTCCCAACTCATATTTCTGGTAATCTTTCTTCACGGCGAACGTGTGACAATATCTCAAGTTTCCCATCAGCGTGTTGGATATACATTCTGTAAATACACAGCTGCAACAAGATAATTACACATTTAATGTCACTAGCTTTGTCACTAGAAATTAATGTCTAGTAATAAGATCAGTGGCGGATCCAGAAGAGGGGGCGCCCCCCCCCCCGTTCAGGCTCGCTGTGGTGAGTATAAGTTTCTGTCTGTCTGTCAATTGGTTCCGCCACTGAATATATTATGTGTGCTCATCTAGCACATAAAGCACTTTTGTCATTTATGCCAATGTTAACCAATCTTTTTGTTTTTTTATTTATACACTGAACGTATTTCTAAAACATATTATGTAAACCACGTGTATTGTACATAATGGTATATTAAACAAAACCAAGTTTACTGCTTACAATGCCATATGAGACATTGGCACACGGCTGAGAAAAATGTCCTGTTTTTAAACATGTGTAGCACGCTGTAACAGTGGAAACATTTTGTGATAGCTCAACATAATCTGACTGAATTAATCTGAGTAAAGATTGTTTTACGTCGCTTTCTGCACAATCTTGGTAATATCGCAACAAAAGACGAAATTGTGCCCTATTCCTATCGCATGACTTCAAGCGTCCTTGAAGTGCATAGTGCCATAGACAGCACAGCATATTCCAGACCTTTCAACAGTTTGAAGCATTTTATATGCACAACCCAAATGACAAACATCCCATCCGCCCGTGATTCGAACCAAGCACCGCTAAGTTTCGAGCCACAGCTAGATCAAATGACCCAAAGTTGTTTAAATGCTGGTGCATCGTCTTCGACGTCGGCCCGGCATCAGAACAACGTTGTGCCATGATCTCATGTTTACTGGGTTGGTAGTGTGATGTCCTTACCTACAATTTCTCCATCATCCTCTTTTACAGCCGCAAGCATTCCTTCTGGATCGTACTCATAACAAGACAACATGGAATTATAGGTTGGGATGCCATCCTTCTCAAGTAACAATCCATAAATGCTTGGCAATTCTACACGCTTGAGTGGACGGATATCAAGGTTGGAATCATTCATAGCTGCAAATTTGGAAATTGCAATTAAACATTAATTTCATTCACCCAAGCTGTGATTCAAACTGCTAAGGCCACTATGTTTTTTCTTAGTTTTAGATGAATACGCAAATTATATTAAGGGCACGCATTAAATTAGGGCCGCACATTACCCACAAAAAACATATCTAAGCCTCCGAAAAGTGCTCGAACCTCCAATCTGGAGCTCACAGAAGTCAATACAATTTTTCAGAAACATCGATAGATCATACAAATGCTGCAAGCGTCTAACCAGAAGCCCTTAGCGGGTCGCCAACAGCAGTGAACTAACATAGACTGGCACCTCGCCACATCCTCTCGATACCATGCACACAACAATCCACACATGCACAAAGTGCAGCAGAGAGTAGATCGAAAGCCGGACAATCGCAAATGACCCATAACAACAGTTAACCAACATGGACCGACAACTCACCTTGTCTCCCTGATCCCTGGCCATGCACACAGCAATCTACACACACATGAGGTGCTGGCCACTGCACAAAATAATGTACACACTCACGAGGTGCTGCAGATCCAAAATTTGCCCATCTCAGGCGACCCACAACAACAGTTAACCAAAATGGACCGGCACCTAGCATATCTCCTTGATACCTCTCTATGCACACAACAATCCAGACACGTACAATGTGCCAAAGAGAGTAAATCCAAAGCCGGCCAATGCTGGCCACTGCTCACTGATACCCTAGGGTGTGCTGACGGCACACACTGAGACAGTTCAAAGGGTGTGTGTACAACACTTAACCTTTATGTCCCAGGCTCGCAATTGACCATCCTGAACCAAACACTTTAAAGCAAGTTAATACAATACATGTTACACTGAGGAATTATAATTTTACTTTGTGGGGGCAGACAAAGCAGGGAGTGTTCTCTTACACGATCATGAAAATGATACTTACATAACTTTGTAGTCGGTATGGCAGAGAAATATCTAATTCCGCTAGCGGCCATTCGATGACCGCCACTCATGGATATGCGACAGAATACTTGCATGATGGTGACTTCCGTGAACAAACTACAAACAACAAAACAGATGGCTTTGTAAGTGATGTACAACCTCTGAATACATACAACCACACTTCTGAGAAGGAATAACACAACCCCCCAAACAACAGAATTTAATGTTAGTTCCACAACACCATTTGAACATTCCAATGTTAGGTAATCTACTTTGGGTTTATTCTCATAACAAAATATTCCAATACGCTGTACTTAGGCGTCCCCTAATGTGATATACCACCATAAGTCAAATTGTAATCACCTGAGTTATATGGTCAAGGCAAATCACTCATTGGTGCCTTTATCAACAATAAAAAGACAGACAAAGCTTGTAAGTTATGGTCCGTATGCTATTCGTCAGGTAGTTTAATTTTGTTTCGATGACTAGGTTGGAATTGACTAGAAAAAAGAAGACCGCATTACTACCATGAGTAAAGTGTCTTACCGAAAAAAAAGTCTGACTGTTCCTGACAAGTGACAGTCGAGTAACTATTGTCTATATTGTTGACGTATCTTTTATATCCTACTATTTTATACGTATTTTGTATTCTATTGCTAATGCACCCCATGCAGGTATTTATGAGATGATAACAGTCACATATCAGACAACGATTAAATTTTATTTCATCATGTTAATTACTATGGTGTTGAACATAAACACAATGCTTACACTGTTTTGACCTGGCCTGACGTGACTGGCAAGTAGCAAGAGCATGTTTATTGTCATTGCCGATATTTATCGGACTTTCTATTATATATATATATATATATATATAATTGTGATGCTCAAATTTCGCTCAATAAATCTCTCAATATGGTGGCTGAAATCAATATTCATGATAATAATTCTAACATATTCCTTGAGATATCGCTAATGACCTCTCGTACCTCTCAAATTTCTAGTAGAATTAGTTTATTATCCATCAGTTTATTTTCTATCAGTAAAAACATACACAATGCTTTAGAGCAACCTTGCTCATCATATAGAGCCTAGGAATGTGTTGTGTATCAGTTTTGATGATCTATCATAGATATCAATAGGAGATTGAAGACCCAATTCATTCTCAACATCAATAATTTTATCGATTAATTAAAAGTTTTAAAACGATAATAGTTGTAATTAGCGTTTTAAGGGTTAATAATCTATTATCGACTATGTATTATCGATTATGTATAGGAACTTATGCCCGAGGAACTCTACATTCTTAGCTATGAGAAAGGTCGAGACCGAAGGCCAAAGCCTTTTTCACAGCTAAGAATGTAGAACTCCGACTTACTGATTTAAAAACACATTCGACCATAATGAAGATCCCTCATAATCAACAACTCGGTCACAACTGCTTGATTATAGTAACATAGGCCTGCCATGATAATTGGTCTGTAGGCCACTTGGTCAACAATAACTCTGCTTATAATGTAGGGGTCGGTCACAGAAAATAATGTAGTGTTGTGTTTTAATACATATTGAATTCACGCTGCTACACTCTTGCTATTACTCACCTTACTGGGTGAAAAATCAGCCAAACTGCTTTAGATACAGTCAGTCATGTAGTATAGCCTCCAGTCACGTAGTATAGACATTGGTGTAGTCGGAATTATTGACTGTGTCAAGGCTTTCGATCAGCCAGGCAAGATAATTATTAAGGCACCTAATACTAACAAATACATGTAAATGATTTTATAGGGAGGTTTATGTATAGCTACGATTAACAATACATAAAGGTAAAGTTATGTTACTTGGTGATGAGGGCAAACAATTTAATACATGTAAAATGAGGCTATTCTAAGTAATCATAGCAATAATTAGTGTTGATACTTAAGTATGAGATAAACATTATATGTTTCCTGTAGCGAGTCTGTACAACAAATTGACACAGACAGACAGACAGACAGATATTTTATTGACAGAAAAAAGTCATTACAGACGTATTTGTCATAGAAATGAAAGAGATATATGTACATGTATATACAAGATTGTTAATTTGCTAAAATCATATGACAATATACATGGTATGACATACACAACTAAAATCATGTTAGGTGGCATTGCCAAAATAAAAACTGGGTATAACATAAATGACTACTACTTAAAATAAATTAAAAGTCATTGCCAAGATAACATAGAGGTCTATTATTTTGTTTCCCGCACCAAAACCAGAGATAAAATAGCTACTATGTATGACATACTAATTATATATAGTAGCAAAAAAGGCACTCTGGAAAGCGTAGAAACCTAAGATATATACAAGTGCATAATTATGCTACAGAAACTGTTGTATGCAATAAGACAATGGTAAAAAATATGGCATTTTTCAAATTAAATTTAATATCATGCAAGTACCATAAATGTGGCATAAACAGGTAGCTCCGAGTCATCTGACCATGCAAGCATAGTCGCTATGAGCTCGGAGATTCTCTGATATTGATTAGTGGTGCAAACTTAACGACGTAATAACAGTAGTAATGCCGGTTAAAAATTATTTGTGCAATTTACACAGGACATGGCCCTCGCACAAAAACATTACAGGTTATTTTATTTCACTATTTTGTTTCTTTCGCACTGTTTCAATCACGACCTAGTTAGTACCACATACTCGGAGTTACAATCGAAGAAAAACATTCCCGACCTCATAGAGAAAATCAGTTGACTTAGCATCTCTGAAATCCTCCATAAGGCCCCACCTCGTCTGATAACAAAGGCGACGAAAACGTCCCTAACCGGCCTTAAAAAGCCAAATGATAAGGTCCGAGAGCAACAACCGTCCTGATATGTGGTAATACCCAAGTCATGAGGGCATGATAATATGGATAATATAGCGACAGGTGACAGATTTATTATACTCAGTATTTTAACCCTTAATTTGCTTAAAACAACCATAAATAAATTGCGCTAGTGACTTCACCACTGTTATGTCTCTAGATGTCATAATTTGTAGAAACATTTCATTTGTCGGTTGTATATTGATAATTGCAGCTGCAGAATCAAACAAGATTTCGCGTAAATTATTCATAGCGCTACAGTGGAGAAGAAGATGTATTTCGTCGTCAATTTCGTTTAATTCACACCTTCTACATATTCACTGATTTTTTGGGGTGATTGGATTGTTGAATCGTCCTTTTTCTATATTTAGATCATGTGAGCTCATTCGATATCTCGCCATTGCTGTTATGAGGTGTTTCCCCCTTATGTGTAAGATATATGGTTCAACACAGAAATATTTTTTTACTAGTACATAATTATGTGCGCAGCTCACTCGAGCTCTCAATATCTTTTCTCCACCACTGTGTAAATATTCTAACTATTGATTCTTTAAATGAAAGTATGAATTTATTTGTATCCTCAATATTCTGCGATTCCCAAGTTTGAAATGAAATGAATCGGGCTTTAGGCCACCTTTGTGCACATATAGGCTAAACTGGGCCAGGAGAACCTCCTGAGGATGGTGAGATGATTGAGATGACACTGTCCTCCAGACACAGGATTCTAAATTCGAGCCCTGGCGGTCTGAGGCCGAGCACGCTACCTCTCGGTCACGGAGGCTCCCCACAATACTGACTTTCACACTATTGATTCTTTAAATGAAAGCATGAATTTATTTGTATCCCCAATATTCTGTGATTCCCAAGTTTGATCAAGCCTGGTTCGTTCGAGGACAGAGCGAATACGGGAACACCAATTCGTGAAGCCAATGGCATCTTGCTCCAGTAGCATATTGTATGCATTTCTGACTGAATGGCTCTGAGATAGTTTTAGAATTCTACACCAATAGTTTACAGCTTTTATGTGCTGCCGGATGATCAGTGGAAATCGACCCGTGTCTCCATATATTGCAGTTGTAGGTGTTTGCTTTCTAACGCCAAGAGTAGATTTAACAAATTTTAGATGGATTTTTTCCAGATCGTTAACGTCATCGCCTGTATACCATATATCACTTCCATATTCTAGTATGGGCAGTATTTGGCAATTAAATACCTTGAACGCAATAGTGGGTGACAATTTACCGACCACAGGACGGGACTGTTTACGTAGAGCAAAAATTGCTTTCCCAGCTTGGGAAGCAATATGAGAAAAAGTTTCTTTTACCACGTTATTAGCGGACTTGGTGCTATACACCACACCAAGGTATTTATATTGTTCAGTCTTTTCTATAATGTTACCACCATAGTAGAAGCTTCCACATACTGTTGTGTATCGCTCATTAAAGATAAGAACTTTTGTTTTAGGAATGCTTACTATGATATGCCATAGGGAAGCATATGAATACAGGGCAGTTAGCTGTCTTTGTAATCCATCGGCAGATTCTGAAAAAAGGACAAGATCATATGCAAATAACAGATATACCATTAGTAAGGTGTCCACAGCGATACCTTGATCTTGGTCAAATGATGCGGATATATCTTGTGAAAATTCCGTAAATAGTTTGGGACTGAGCATACCGCCG
The DNA here is from genome assembly GCA_964017125.1 of Flabesymbios commensalis. Lineage (NCBI taxonomy): Eukaryota > Metazoa > Annelida > Polychaeta > Terebellida > Flabelligeridae > Flabesymbios > Flabesymbios commensalis. The sequence continues at coordinate 85,700,083 of OZ024909.1, forward strand.
TGTAGAATCCTAAATTTGCTTTTTAATATGTCACTGATACGCGAGTCCCATTTTACACGGCATTCTTCTTTAGAAAACATGCTTTTCATTATGTTTAGCAAATTGCCGTCTATTCCCCTGTTCAATAATTTGTAGTATAATGCTGTTCTATCAATATAGTTAAATGCTTTTGTGAAATCGACAAAGCATGTATACAGGGGTTTAGAAAGACGCCTTTGTTTATTTATGATGGCACATAGTATGAATATATTGTCCGACGCATTGAGGGCTCAAATGTCTCACATAGCCATTCATATATAATATTACATTCCACTTATTGCCATTTTTTTAACATGGTTGATTGTTGACCCATATGGTATTGTCTAAAAAAAAATACATAGATAGATAGATATTGTATGTACATAAATAAAAAGTCTTTACAGACTTATTTATCATAGTAATATATCTACATGTCGGCAAGATATATCAAATATATCAAATAAAACTTCTATAGCGCCTATATCCTCAGCGGACCGAGCTCAGAGGCGCACAAATCCTTAACGTGATCATGTGTCATAATCGAGGCCAAAGCAGGTTCGTCAAAAGGGAGCCGGGCTGCTGAGGGACTATTGGCACAAGCAGGGCGTTCCATAAGGCTGGACCAGATATAGAGAAAGCTCTTGACCCAGTCTTAGTCTTTATACGAGGAACAACAAATCTATTCGAATTAGTGGAGCGTAGATATTTTGAGCATTTTGGCCGAACAAGTAAATCAGCCAGATAGGCAGGTTGGTTTTCTTTTAGGGTTCGAAAAGTCGCACATATTTTAAAATGAATGCGACAGGAAGCCAATGTAATCGTTTTAGAATTTGAACGGAACGACTAAATCGTGGGGCGTTGGTTACCACTCTTGCCAGGCAGTTTTGAACACGTTGTAATCTAGCGATATCCCTTTCTGGCATATTGTAAAAAAGTGAGTTACAATAATCTAACTTACTACTGACGAGTGCCACTGCAATTTGCTTGGCAAGATCTCAAAACAGACTTTTTCGAATTCGACGCAGGTCAAGAGATTCCTTAGCGTTTGAAACTGATAGAGACATGTAAATTTGAGTATCATCGGCATAAAGATGGTGGTTTATGTCAAAACTAGAGATAATAGCGCTGAGGGGGGCAGTGTATAAAGTAAAAAGCACTGATCCTAGCATAGAGCCCTGTGGAACTCCCTATGAGATTGTGACTTTATCTGAAAAAGTGTCCTTAATTTTTATGGACTGGAGCCTATTTTGAAAATAAGAAGAAAACCAAATTTGAGCCTGGCCAGACATTCCATAACAATCAGAAAGTCTATCTGTTAATGTAGCATGGTCAATGGTGTCGAAAGCGGCCGACAAGTCAAGCAAGGTTAGAGCCGTAACTTCACCCTTGTCCATACTAATAATGATATCGTTATGTACTTTCGATTCTGTAGAATGATGTTCCTGTAGGCCGATTGTAATGGATTACACAGATGGTTATTTTTTGTATGAGCTTGCAGCCTATTGGCTACTATCTTTTCTAAGATTTTGGAAATGAAACTTAAGTTGGATACAGGCCTGTGATTTTTCAGCTAGTTTTTAGAAAGATATGTTTTTTCAGTAGTGGTCTTACATGAGCTTCTTTGAAATTTTGAGGAAATGTACTAGTTTCCATTGAAATGTGAATTATGTCAGTGATGGGAGTTATTAATATGTCAAGACAATTTTTTAGCACGCTTGTAGTAATGGGATCCAGATCACATGATTTTGACGATGAGCTCAAAATAAGTTTTTTAATTTCATCTTCTAACGCACGTTCAAAAACGTTCGTTTGTGATCTAATTTCTCGTTTTTGCTCTTGTGGAATATTCTGTACTTTATCTGGAAATTAGGAACGGATAGTTTCAATTTTATCCACAAAATACCTAGAGAAATAATCACAAAGTGATTTTACTGATGTGAATTCTGGCAGAGCAGGAGGTGGAATTCTATGCAGAATGTTATTTATTGAATTCCAAAGGCGACGGGGATTTTCCGAATTTCCTGCAATAACATAAGCTAAATATTTCGATTTAGCTTTTGTCATTATTCTATTACATTGCTGTTTGTAACGAGAACGATCTAGATGTGTGCGAGATCTGCGCCATGTTCGTTCGAGATTGTGTCGAAGGGTTTTAGCCTTCATTATTTCCGGAGTTAATGGTTTTCTGGGCAGAGTCTTTGTACTTACAGGAGCGTGTTTGTCTAAAATAGAGCTAAGAACAGAATCATACTGCTGACATAGTGCCGAGAGATCTTTCTCTGGTTTCTTTATTAGATACGAACTGAGAATATCTGAGTGAAACGATTCATAATCAATTTTGTTTATTTTACGAAACGATATTTTTTCTTTGTTCCATTTCGTCTCACAACAGTCAATATCTGATATGACCGCAAGATGGTCCGTGATACCTGCTGCCGAAAAAACTGATTTGATACAATTAGAAATGCGTTTGGTGATTAGCAGATCTAGCCAATGACCATGAACATGAGTTGGAAAATTAACATGCTGCTTCAGATCGAAACATGTGAGGATTTCATTGAATTTGTTGGTGTTTCCATTTGAGTTATCTGGATGTAAGTTGAAATCTCCCAATATATATAAATTGTCGTACAGTTAAATTATGCTCTCTAGTAGATCTTGAAATTCATTAAAAAATTGACATGTACCGTTTTGAAGCCTATACAGGCAGACAACGAAACCATTGAACGAATTGTTTCCGATACGTGCAGAGATCGCTTCGAACGTTTTAAATGATGGCAGAGAATGAATGTCAGTTTTGAATTGGTCAGACACTAGTATGCCTACAGCTCCTCCTGCCCGCTGATCTGCGCAAGGTTCGTGAAAAAACGAATAGCCAGGAGGTGAGATATCACCTATCGTTGATTTCGTTTCATCATGTTTTAACTATGTTTCTGTCACTGCCACAATGTCCAATTTGCAATTTTGATTCTTTCATTTGGGCCGGAGGGACCCGGATTTAAGCTGTCATCTCCTGCCAGTAGAAGTAAGATAGCCAATTTAAAAGATGGTCGAGAAGATGGTAGTGGAAGTAATTTCCGATTGAAACATACATTTAAAAGAGGTAATTTTGCTTTGACCAAATTAGAGAACATGATGTTTGTTAATGATGGAGGTTGGTGACAATTTGTTTCAAATATTGTTGGGCCACAGGAGGCCACTTGTTCGTCCTTATGTATAAATGACACTGCTGTTATGAAAAGAGTGAATATGAAAAAAGGAGACATGATTTTAGAGATGGGTCGGTGTTTAAAAAATGTGTTGATGAAAAAATGTGTTATGAAAAGAGTGAATATGAAAAAAGGAGACATGATTTTAGAGATGGGTCGGTGTTTAAAAAATGTGTTGATTGACAGCGGCTGCAATGCAATCTAGGATACCTGCGGAGAGGATGGTTATGGCTGAAACTAGACCGACACTGTTTTCAATTGGATAAAGACGTACTTGTTTGCTATGTTATGTGATACTAAGATCTTCGCCAAGACAAGACTTACTAGAGATGCAAGTATTTTATGTGATATAGCTGATTTTCATACTCAATACGGTGAACAATATCAATTTGTTATAGCAGCTGATATGAACGCGTTTAGATTATTTTATGATGAGCAGCACTATGTACCATAACCAGATGATGATCATGCTGATGACGACCCACCGAGCAATGGAAAATATAAATATTGTGGAGAGGATTTTATTGTGAAAAGTGAAGGGGAAACTATCTATTTACACCTCATTATAAATCCTAAAAATACATGTTTTTTCGGTTAGCGATCAGTTTTTTTCTAAGACAATGTAGTTTGTTGCTTTTTAAAACAAAATCGCCTGGTTCTGAAAAGACGGATCACCGATAGATAGCATGTGCCTTTTGGATTTATAATGAGGTGTAAATGGATAGTTTCCCCTAAAGCTGTGGATGGATTTGTCGTGAGTTGTGCGGTCTCTAAGAATATGTAAATATAATATATCTATATACTTCACTTTTCATTGCTTTCACTTGAAACCCATACTGCAGATAAATCAGCCCTGTTAAAACAGTGTAGTCAACTGTCAAAATATGCGGGACAATGTGGTCCCCAGAATGCAACAGTGGCCCCTGAACATTCCACAATGACATATCATCCCACATCCACAGTTATCAGCCAAGATAATAATACTATATGCGTTTCATACCCATCGCCGCATTAAGAGCAAGTTCCCAAGTCATATAAACTCCATATACTTGAGCGACATCTATAAGGAAATAATTCACCATTCTTTCATGTGGGCTTTGTGTTTAGACACAAAAGGTTGTATTACCGTGGGGGTCTGGAAACAGTTGACCTCCAGCATATTGACAGTAAGAGCTTTCCCAGCCAGCACGGCACACTCACCAAATGTTCGTTTAATGTCGGCCAACGTCGCAGACGTTGGTCCAACATTCAAACAGCATTGAGCCAATTTCTCTTTGGAGTAGTATCTTTTAATCAGTTCAGTCGCTGATATTAATGCTGTCAAAGTGTACTCTATATGTTGATGTAGGCATAAACTTGACCGTCCCACACATGCGCATTTCACAGCTGTATAAATCTTTAATAGTACACGTGTACATGTACACTGCAGGTGTACAAACACCTCTGCACGGGACAATGCTGGTCAGCGATACTGAAGGCACAGTGCCACAAGTGGCCCATGGTCAAGGCAGTGTACTACCCAGTTCACATGTTATTTTACTGCGCCATTTATTATCCTCAGCTATGAAGGGGCTGCGATTCTTGCTCATGAAATTAATATAATTGTACCAGTATATTTGTAAGGCACTATTCAAACATATAATAATTGACACTTTGAGTGCAAGGAACGCTTTTAAGATATTTCGCATAGCAGCACACTAATTTACTGATTTACTGATATGTATTTGGTGTGTAGCTGAAGGTCTCAGATGTAACACGAATTATGATTGTGTATTTAACCTTATTTCCTTATTATAAAATTAAGCCTTGGCATAGCAACACCGAGATGATTTATATGGTAATCAATATCACCATGGAGGAGGGATGAGTAGGTGGGGGTGGTAATTACTAAATCCTAAACAACTGACCATCAGCTGATGAATGCCTATCACTGAGATCATGATAAAAAACATGTATGTTACATAGTTTTTTGGGCTAATAGAAAACGTTTAGTTCTTTGGCTTAAAACATGCTACTTGTTTAGCTGATATAAAATGTTATTTGTATGGTCAATAGTATTTTGTGTAATTCACTGAAAATGTTCATTGTCTGGCTAATATCATATATGCTACTTATCAGCCTTATCCGTCTAATATATGTTACTGATTAAAACACATGTTACTTGTATAACCGATAGAGTGAGTGAGTGAGTGAGTGAGAGAGTGAGTGAGTGAGTGAGTGAGTGAGTGAGTGAGTGAGTGAGTGAGTGAGTGAGTGAGTGAGTGAGTGAGTGAGTGAGTGAGTGAGTGAGTGAGTGAGTGAGTGAGTGAGTGAGTGAGTGAGTGAGTGAGTGAGTGAGTGAGTGAGTGAGTGAGTGAGTGAATGAGTGAGTGAGTGAGTGAGTGAGTGAATTTCGACAGAAATTTATTGTCAATACCGATTTAAAGCTGAACATGTTATTATCCATATGTAATATATATATAATTTCTAAATTTACATTTATACACGCTACATGAATGAAAGTAATAACAAAAAGAGTTGTAATATAATTGCATTAACATAGGAGTAAAAATCGCTCATTTTAAATCTTGTTTTACAGACTCAGTCCACACTCTTTGATGTGGCGGCACTCAGACATGTGATACGTTGAACCCAATTTAGTAGAGGTCGTCAACTGGATTAAATCGTGTGACTGTATTCAGCGACCCAGCCATTACCTTGTCTTGATGGCGTGAATGTTGTCTGGAACCAGACGGGGGTAGAGGCGGGGGCCTACTTCTATACAAGGACTAATAGTACTAACTGCTTACTTGTAAAGTAAGTAGTTACTGCTGTTTGTCTTTGAGCTCCAGGATTATCTTCTGCCATCGAGTAATGGCATACTGACCGTCGTGCAAAGATAAACAGCAGTAACTGCTTACTTTGTAAAGTAAACAGTTACTGCTGTTTGTCTTTGAGCTGCAGGATTTCTTCTGCCTTCGAGTATTGGCATACTGACAGCCGTGCAAAGACAAACAGCAGTAACTGCTTACTTTTCAAGTAAGCGCTTACTTTTCAAGTAAGCAGTTACTGCTGTTTGTCTTCGAGCTGCAGGATTCTCTTCTGCCATCGAGTAGTGGCATATTGACCGCCGTGCAAAGACAAACAGCAGTAACTGCTCACTTGTGAAGTAAACAGTTACTGCTGTTTGCCATTGTTGTATATTAAGCGCTGCAAAGGCAAACGGCAGTAACTACGTTCTTTTCAAGTGAGCAGTTACTGCTGTTTGCCTTTGTCAGACTTCAGGTAACGAGCCTGTCTCTCATTGCTCTGTCCACTTGTCGTCACAGAAGCCATTAAGATGTCGCCTGCAACCAGCCTCTCCCTGAAGCATTAGAGCAAGAACAACAGGCCATGTGGCTTTTTTTGCACATTTCAGCAAACACGAGACTTTAGTTGACCCTGATGTTGCTGTAATGTTGGGCCAGCGTCGTAGACGATGGACCAATATTGACGCAACATTGGAGCAATGTAACGGGTTCACTGGGATGTTATAACAGCAGTTCTCGCACTCCGGCGCTCCGGCCAACACTACGCTCTAAACAGTAGTTGTATTATCATTACTAATATAATTACTTTTAGCTATTTTTTTCTTTAAGGCAAGATAATTAAAATGTATTATTATAATTATTATTATCCTGATTATCAGAATATAGATGAAAAACCTGTAATTCTGAAATCCGTCAAGTTTTAGGTTTTTTGTCATCTCGCCATGTATAACTTGTTATACATGTCATAATTTTATTCTTATGTTTTTTTTTACCGGCGTGCGTGCGTGCCTACGTGCGTGTATGTACATAAATAAATGAGTATATGTGTATGTAAAGGTATACATGTATGTACGCGAGTATGTATGTGTAAGTGTGTAAGTCTGGTCTATCATAACTCTTGTAGCCTGGTTACTTTTACCTAAACTGTTTTTTATTGTGAATTTATCACATTATTGTAACTAGGGTGAGACATGAATAAACAATTTGTACCGCCAGCCAGAATTTCAAGTGGGTGGAAATTACTCATATTTGTTTATTATGAAACCAAACATTTGCAAATGTGAACATATTTTGTCCATCGATAAAATACATCTGTGAAAAACAGAAAGCATGACAGTAAAGTAGATGTCTGATAAGTTAACACTTAAAGCGCTGAAATATTTTCTTTTAAACCATGGAAATCAAAGGATTTTTTCAATTTGAAATCATCATAAATGTCTTAGTTAGCTCTTTTTTTTGTTTTATTTTGCGATTATATTTGTCCTTGTATGATTTTTATAGCGTCAAAATCCAACCACGGGCTTGTTCAATGCCTCTTTCCTGGACTGTAGTGGAATACCACTCTCAGTCCCACTGGGCTAGACTCAGATAATGTGATGGAGGGTTAGAATTGATGGTGTCAGTCAACACATGATGACTGGTGTAGGTTAGGTTGACTCAGATAATGTGGTGGCGGGTTAGAATTGATGGTGTCAGTCAACACATGATGACTGGTGTAGGTTAGGTTGACTCAGATAATGTGGTGGCGGGTTAGAATTGATGGTGTCAGTCAACACATGATGACTGGTGTAGGTTAAGGTTGACTCAGATAATGTGTGGAGGGTTAGAATTGGTGGTGTCAGTCAACACATGATGACTGGTGTAGGTTAAGGTTGACTCAGATAATGTGGTGGCGGGTTAGAATTGATGGTGTCAGTCAACACATGATGACTGGTGTAGGTTAAGGTTGACTCAGATAATGTGTGGAGGGTTAGAATTGGTGGTGTCAGTCAACACATGATGACTGGTGTAGGTTAAGGTTGACTCAGATAATGTGGTGGAGGGTTAGAATTGATGGTGTCAGTCAGCACATGATGACTGGTGTAGGTTAAGGTTGACTCAGATAATGTGGTGGAGGGTTAGAATTGATGGTGTCAGTCAGCACATGATGACTGGTGTGGGTTAGGTTGACTCAGATAATATGATGGAGGGTTAGAATTGATGGTGTCAGTCAGCACATGATGACTGGTGTAGGTTAAGGTTGACTCAGATAATGTGGTGGAGGGTTAGAATTGATGGTGTCGGTCAACACATGATGACTGATGTAGGTTAAGGTTGACTCAGATAATGTGGTGGAGGATTAGACTTGATGTTGTCAGTCAACACATGATGACTGATGTAGGCTAAGGTTGACTCAGATAATGTGGTGGAGGGTTAGAATTGATGGTGTCAGTCAACACATGATGACTGGTGTGGGTTAGGTTGACTCAGATAATGTGGTAGAGGGTTAGAATTGATGGTGTCAGTCAGCACATGATGACTGGTGTAGGTTAAGGTTGACTCAGATAATGTGGTGGAGGGTTAGAATTGATGGTGTCAGTCAGCACATGATGACTGGTGCAGGTTAAGGTTGACTCAGATAATGTGGTGGAGGGCTAGAATTGATGGTGTCAGTCAACACATGATGACTGGTGTAGGTTAAGGTTGACTCAGATAATGTGGTGGAGGGTTAGAATTGATGGTGTCAGTCAACACATGATGACTGGTGTAGGATAAGGTTGACTCTGATAATGTGGTGGAGGGGTAGAATTGATGGTGCCAGTCAACACATGATGACTGGTGCAGGTTAAGGTTGACTCAGATAATGTGGTGGATGGTTAGAATTGATGGTGTCACTCAACACATGATGACTGGTGTAGGTTAAAGTTGACTCAGATGATGTGGTGGAGGGTTAGAATTGATGGTGTCAATCAGCACATGATGACTGGTGTGGGTTAGGTTGACTCAGATAATGTGGTAGAGGGTTAGAATTGATGGTGTCAGTCAGCACATGATGACTGGTGTAGGTTAAGGTTGACTCAGATAATGTGGTGGAGGGTTAGAATTGATGGTGTCAGTCAACACATGATGACTGGTGTAGGTTAGGTTGACTCAGATAATGTGGTGGCGGGTTAGAATTGATGGTGTCAGTCAACACATGATGACTGGTGTAGGTTAACGTTGACTCAGATAATGTGGTGGAGGGTTAGAATTGAGGGTGTCAGTCGACACATGATGACTGGTGTAGGTTAAGGTTGACTCAGATAATGTGTGGAGGGTTAGAATTGATGGTGTCAGTCAACACATGATGACTGGTGTAGGTTAAGGTTGACTAAGATAATGTGGTGGAGGGTTAGAATTGATGGTATCAGTCAACACATGATGACTGGTGTAGGTTAAGGTTGACTCAGATAATGTGGTGGCGGGGTAGAAATGATGGTGTCAGTCAACACATGATGACTGGTGGAGGTTGACTGAGATAATATGATGCAGGGTTAGAATTGATGTTGTCAGTCAACACATGATGACTGGTGTAGGCTAAGGTTGACTCAGATAATGTGGTGGCGGGGTAGAAATGATGGTGTCAGTCAACACATGATGACTGGTGGAGGTTGACTGAGATAATATGATGGAGGGTTAGAATTGATGATGTCAGTCAACACATGATGACTGATGTAGGCTAAGGTTGACTCAGATAATGTGGTGGAGGGCTAGAATTGATGTTGTCAGTCAACACATGATGACTGATGTAGGCTAAGGTTGACTCAGATAATGTGGTGGAGGGTTAGAATTGATGGTGTTAGTCAACACATGATGACTGGTGTAGGTTAAGGTTGACTCAGATAATGTGGTGGAGGGTTAGAATTGATGATGTCAGTCAACACATGATGACTGATGTAGGCTAAGGTTGACTCAGATAATGTGGTGGAGGGTTAGAATTGATGGTGTCGGTCAACACATGATGACTGATGTAGGCTAAGGTTGACTCAGATAATGTGGTGGAGGGTTAGAATTGATGGTGTCAGTCAACACATGATGACTGGTGTAGGTTAACGTTGACTCAGATAATGTGGTGGAGGGTTAGAATTGAGGGTGTCAGTCGACACATGATGACTGGTGTAGGTTAAGGTTGACTCAGATAATGTGGCGGAGGGTTAGAATTGATGGTGTCAGTCAACACATGATGACTGGTGTAGGTTAAGGTTGACTCAGATGATGTGGTGGAGGGCTAGAATTGATGGTGTCAGTCAACACATGATGACTGGTGTAGGTTAAGGTTGACTCAGATAATGTGGTGGAGGGTTAGAATTGATGGTGTCAGTCAACACATGATGACTGGTGTAGGTTAACGTTGACTCAGATAATGTGGTGGCGGGGTGGAATTGATGGTGTTAGTCAACACATGATGACTGGTGTAGGTAAAGATTGACTCAGATAATGTGGTGGAGGGTTAGAATTAATGGTGTCAGTCAACACATGATGACTGGTGTAGGTTAAAGTTGAGTCAGATAAGAGATGTGTCGTGTGGAATGCGTGTTAGTCATAATATAGTCGTACCACAGCTGATTCGTAACAGGGTCGTGCCAGTCGTGGCAAACGTATTTAGTCGTAGAGGCTTCGTGTTATGGTTTCATGCATGCGCACAAGACATGACTGACAGGGCCGTACCTTATCGTATGAAATCGTCGATGATTCGTACTGAACTCGTCTCACAATCACCTAACATTCGCAGAAACGTCTAAATGTACAGTCAATCGTGACTATTTGTGGAACCAATTGACACGACAATAAACCTATTGTGTAAGTCGTGTTTCAAACTTGTGCACATATGAAATAAAAGTAGAGACACATGCATGTTGAATATCAGAAATCGCAAACAAGTAGTGGAAGAACGTGGAACGTTATGTTAAAATTGTATGCTAGAACGGAGTATTTGGATTATTTCTTAGTCATATTTCATAGTGAAGGCGAAACAACAACAAATAACCTGCATTTACTATCTCACATATTATGATTGTTGAATGTCATTTATGTTTGAAAATCTTGTAAATATCATGGCCCAGTATTTAATCAGCATGGGGTCGGTGTCTTTTGTTAGTTGGTAGTTCATCATCTTCATATCTTAATTATGTATACTAAGCTTGTGTATTAGCAATATTCGAATTATTTTTAATTTTTATTTCAGGTTGCATCTGAATAAAATATATTTTCACAAAAATATGCCAGTTTTGATTGGTAATGCCAACTAATAAATATAATGTATTTGTCGTTTTTTTATAGTCAGCATAAATTTTTGACATTCTGACGTCTGAGGTGGATTTCCGCACTATAAGGGTTAGTAGTGGACTAGTTAGCAATTACACACGTTCCACAAGAATAAGGCATAACGTGTCACTGTGGTCTCAATGATCATTATTATAATTGTCTACAGTTTGAAATATAGATAACTTCATGTGTGGCAACATACCAGCATCATTAATAACTCATGCAACCTGCTGTTAGTAGCATATATAATGGTATATATATACGACACACCTGTTCTCTGGTCCACAAAGCCAAACAGCAGTAACTGCTTACTTTCCAAGTGAGCAGTTACTGCTGTTTGTCTTTGAGCTGCAGGATTCTCTTCTGCCATCGAGTACTGGCCGCCGTGCAAAGGCAAACAGCAGTAACTGCTTACTTTCCAAGTAAGCAGTTACTGCTGTTTGTTTGTCTTTGAGCTGCAGGATTCTCTTCTTCCATCGAGTACTGGCCGCCGTGCAAAGACAAACAGCAGTAACTACTTACTTTTCAAGTAAGCAGTTACTGCTGTTTTAGTGTAGCAGCAAAGTGACCAAAATTTTCACCAAAAAACAACATCACTTATCATATACTGTTGGAAAGCTTGCAATCTCAGGAGGGATAACAAGCGCGAATTTTTAAACAAATTTAGCAGTTTGACCCTGTGTGGACCATGGTATAACATATTATGTGACCTATATATTTGCATCATTATTATGAGAATCTGATCTTTAGAAAGACCATTGTAAATATAGCCACCCTTTGCCTGCAATAGCACCAACATATAAATGTTAATATTTTAACAATTTCGTAATCTACAGAATATTAAATTCTCAAAAAAGTAATACAAAATCCCAATTAGTTTTTCAATATGTACATTGAAATTATGAACCTTACATATAAAGTATATGAAAAATATGAATTAACCCTTTGTGTACAAAATTCCAACATATATTTATTTTGATTTGTTTGAAAACGTACATAATACATTTTTTCAGCATTTAGAGCTGGTATTTAATTTGCTATGATGTTATTGATATTTTGATCAGACAAGGTACATAAAATAAGATAAAGAAGATAAGATACATCAAAATTAATGGAAACAACCATTTGTATTCAAAACCACAACAAACATGTCGTTCTATTCGTATTAGATTTATTTTTTAGACATTTGAAATTCTATATCGCATATATAAATATCTGAAAACAAAATTGATATTTGCCAAAAAGTATATCTTACTTAAAATGATTTTCGAGTCATCTAAACTCGTTTAACAAAATGTGTCCTTCGTCGAAAACAAATTAAAATAAATTGTAAATTGCACGTAATCGCACATAAACTAGACCGTATCTGCAAATTATGATAGACATCTTAGGGTATGAAATATATGAGTTTACATTTTCTCAACTACGGTTTTATATGAAGAGCTTGATAATATAACCCCCTTATTTTCGCACTAAGAGCAGAAATGCCTTTATTTGCCATATCTTCTTGTCAATTTTTGGTAGATTTGAACAAAGTTACATTCAATATTAGGTTATAGACATCAAGGGGTCCATTGGACACTGTTTAAAACGCCACTGTTTGAAACGCAAATTAATCATACATGATCATAAGATTATCCTCGAAATCTATTAAAACTACCAAAAAAATATATTCTGTATTCACAATCACTCGTTTCCATCACTTTCGGTTAAAGGGGTGCAATATGGCATAGATGAAGCCATGCGTGTTAGACAGAAATTAGTGATGGAAAATGGTATAAAGGGAAATTTTCATGTTACTTTACATTATATAGATATTAGAGTGGTGTAAGATAGCATAAAGGGCATTTTCCATGTTCCGCCTACAATAGATAGAGGTTAGAATGGTGGAAGATAGCACAAAGGGAACTTTCCGTGTTCCTCCTATATATATATAAAAGATAGAGATTAGAGTGGTGTAAGATAGCATAAAGGGCATTTTCCATGTTCCGCCTACAATAGATAGAGGTTAGAGTGGTAGAATATAGCACAAAGGGAACTTTCCGTGTTCCTCCTATATATATAATAGATAGAGAATAGAGTGGTGTAAGATGACATAAAGGGTACTTTCCGTGACCCTCCTACACTAGATAAGATATTACATGCCCCCTAAGCAAGCAATAATGGCAGAAATAGGAAAATACCCTGTAGCATTTTATTATTATTCTCCTTGTATTAAACATTGGCTTGAAATTATACGTATACCTGATCACAGATTATCCCAAAGTTTGTTATGCAATGTTGAAAGTTCTGAATGAGAGGGCTAGAATAACCTGGGTGTCTCATATTAGATTATTTTGTAAAGCTATGGTTTTAGTTTTGTGTGGATTAGCCAAGGTGTTGGTGATGTAGATATATTTATGGAAATATTTAAAACAAAGCTACAGGAACATTTTAAGAATACGTAGTTTGCCAACCTTAGAAATATAAGTAAATTAGCAACTTATTCAACATTTAATAGAGAATTTGAACCAGAAAGGTATTTAAATTTGAAAATCATTAAGTCACATAGACAGACATTATCCAGGTTAAGATGTTCCAGTCATATGTTACAAATTGAAGCAGGATGACAGAAGATGAATATAATTTCCCAATGCTAAGTCATGCTTATACAGAATTGAGATCGAATTATACATCTTACATCAGATTTATAGAATTGCTACCAGAAACTGAGGAACATAAAATAAAGAAATTAGCTTCATTTGTATATCATACTGAGATAACAAGAAGAAATAACCTAACTAATATGTCTTGATATGTCCTACACAAATGTGTACTGTATTTATTTCAATCACCTATGCATTTATGTATGTATATAACATGTGAAATTGTTTTGTACTATGGACCCAAAGCCTTAAAAATACTAACTGTTACCACTACTACTACTACTACTACTACTACTACTACTACTACTACTACTACTACTACTACTACTACTACTACTACTACTACTACTATTACTACTACTACTCCACATAGTAGAGTGGTGCAAGAAGGTATAAAGAGAATTTCCCGTGTTCCTCCCACATTATAAAGAGATTAGAGTGGGTTGAAGATGGCATGAAGACAATGCACTGTCCATGTTCCTCCTATATAACCTACACTAGATAGAGATTAGAGTGGTGGAAAATATATTATTGCATACTATGCAGGGAACTTTCCGTGTTCTTCCTACGCTAGATAGAGATTAGAGTGGTGGAATATAACAGAAGTTTCCGTGTTCCTCCTACACTAGATAGAGATTCGTGTGGTGTAAGATGGCACAAAGGGAACGTTCCGTGTTCCTTCTACACTTAGTCTAGATAGAGCTTGGTGTAAGATGTCCTGGCAGCGCACGGGTTAATTATATACGGTCCTAACAACGAAAGGGTTAATTAATTGCGATTTTAGAAACACAATGGTCAATTGTATGCGGTCCTAGCAGCACAAGGGTTAATTATATACGGTCAAGACAGCACATTAGGTAATTATATACGGTAACAGCAACACAAGGATTAATTATATACGGTCCTAGCAGCACAAGGGTTAATTATATACGGTCCAGCAACACAATGGTAAATTAATTTATTTTTTATATATTCAGATTCCGTCTCCGCGCCTTTGACCATCAGAGATTCATTTTCTGACGTAAAAACGACGATGTTACAGCGACTGTGTGGCTCGGCATTTTATATTTTATTTATTAGTACGGTACTTACCATTATGATCACACCTGAAAGGGTTAATTAATTAATTAACTAATACCAGCATTGCAAACTTAGACTATCGATACATTTAAACAGACATAGGTCAGTGCATAAGGTCAGTGCATAATTATTTAACCTATATATCTAAATTCAAAGTTTATTTGTTCTCAATGAAATATAAAAAAAATCCAGTGCGCAAAGGGTGTGTCAATTTATTGTATAATTTTAATATTTTCCGACACACATGCAACATTGAAAATATATTTTGTTTTTGTTTTTTTAGTAATGCATTTCACAACATATTCAGATAAATCTATAGGGCTTCAAGCATTTCTATTTTCAGACACCACAGACTGTATTTCAATATGCCCACTTTGGGTATTCAAATGTCTGTCTATGAGCATATGTTCACAGCAAACAGATGTTGTCAAAGGGATATAGAAACATTACTTTATGGTAATAAATAATTACTTAATGCATGCTAGGTTAAGGTTGACTCAGATAATGTGGTGGAGGGTTAGAATTGATGGTGTCAGTCAACACATGATGACTGGTGCAGGTTAAGGTTGACTCAGATAATGTGGTGGAGGGTTAGAATTGATGGTGTCAGTCAACACATGATGACTGGTGTAGGTTAAGGTTGACTCAGATAATGTGGTGGAGGGTTAGAATTGATGGTGTCAGTCAACACATGATGACTGGTGTAGGTTAAGGTTGACTCAGATAATGTGGTGGAGGGTTAGAATTGATGGTGTCAGTCAACACACGATGACTGGTGCAGGTTAAGGTTGACCCAGATAATGTGGTGCAGGGTTAGAATTGATGGTGTCAGTCAACACATGATGACTGGTGCAGGTTAAGGTTGACTCAGATAATGTGGTGGAGGGTTAGAATTGATGGTGTCAGTCAACACATGATGACTGGTTTAGGTTAAGGTTGACTCAGATAATGTGGTGCAGGGTTAGAATTGATGGTGTCAGTCAACACATGATGACTGGTGCAGGTTAAGGTTGACTCAGATAATGTGGTGCAGGGTTAGAATTGATGGTGTCAGTCAACACATGATGACTGGTTTAGGTTAAGGTTGACTCAGATAATGTGGTGCAGGGTTAGAATTGATGGTGTCAGTCAACACATGATGACTGGTGCAGGTTAAGGTTGACTCAGATAATGTGGTGCAGGGTTAGAATTGATGGTGTCAGTCAACACATGATGACTGGTGCAGGTTAAGGTTGACTCAGATAATGTGGTGGAGGGTTAGAATTGATGGTGTCAGTCAACACATGATGACTGGTGTAGGTTAACGTTGACTCAGATAATGTGGTGGCGGGGTGGAATTGATGGTGTTAGTCAACACATGATGACTGGTGTAGGTAAAGATTGACTCAGATAATGTGGTGGAGGGTTAGAATTAATGGTGTCAGTCAACACATGATGACTGGTGTAGGTTAAAGTTGAGTCAGATAAGAGATGTGTCGTGTGGAATGCGTGTTAGTCATAATATAGTCGTACCACAGCTGATTCGTAACAGGGTCGTGCCAGTCGTGGCAAACGTATTTAGTCGTAGAGGCTTCGTGTTATGGTTTCATGCATGCGCACAAGACATGACTGACAGGGCCGTACCTTATCGTATGAAATCGTCGATGATTCGTACTGAACTCGTCTCACAATCACCTAACATTCGCAGAAACGTCTAAATGTACAGTCAATCGTGACTATTTGTGGAACCAATTGACACGACAATAAACCTATTGTGTAAGTCGTGTTTCAAACTTGTGCACATATGAAATAAAAGTAGAGACACATGCATGTTGAATATCAGAAATCGCAAACAAGTAGTGGAAGAACGTGGAACGTTATGTTAAAATTGTATGCTAGAACGGAGTATTTGGATTATTTCTTAGTCATATTTCATAGTGAAGGCGAAACAACAACAAATAACCTGCATTTACTATCTCACATATTATGATTGTTGAATGTCATTTATGTTTGAAAATCTTGTAAATATCATGGCCCAGTATTTAATCAGCATGGGGTCGGTGTCTTTTGTTAGTTGGTAGTTCATCATCTTCATATCTTAATTATGTATACTAAGCTTGTGTATTAGCAATATTCGAATTATTTTTAATTTTTATTTCAGGTTGCATCTGAATAAAATATATTTTCACAAAAATATGCCAGTTTTGATTGGTAATGCCAACTAATAAATATAATGTATTTGTCGTTTTTTTATAGTCAGCATAAATTTTTGACATTCTGACGTCTGAGGTGGATTTCCGCACTATAAGGGTTAGTAGTGGACTAGTTAGCAATTACACACGTTCCACAAGAATAAGGCATAACGTGTCACTGTGGTCTCAATGATCATTATTATAATTGTCTACAGTTTGAAATATAGATAACTTCATGTGTGGCAACATACCAGCATCATTAATAACTCATGCAACCTGCTGTTAGTAGCATATATAATGGTATATATATACGACACACCTGTTCTCTGGTCCACAAAGCCAAACAGCAGTAACTGCTTACTTTCCAAGTGAGCAGTTACTGCTGTTTGTCTTTGAGCTGCAGGATTCTCTTCTGCCATCGAGTACTGGCCGCCGTGCAAAGGCAAGCAGCAGTAACTGCTTACTTTCCAAGTAAGCAGTTACTGCTGTTTGTTTGTCTTTGAGCTGCAGGATTCTCTTCTGCCATCGAGTACTGGCCGCCGTGCAAAGACAAACAGCAGTAACTACTTACTTTTCAAGTAAGCAGTTACAGCTGTTTTAGTGTAGCAGCAAAGTGACCAAAATTTTCACCAAAAAACAACATCACTTATCATATACAGTTGGAAAGCTTGCAATCTCAGGAGAGATAACAAGCGCGAATTTTTTGACAAATTTAGCAGTTTGACCCTGTGTGGACCATGGTATAACATATTATGTGACCTATATATTTGCATCATTATTATGAGAATCTCGTCTTTAGAAAGACCATTGTAAATATAGCCACCCTTTGCCTGCAATAGCACCAACATATAAATGTTTATATTTTAACAATTTCGTAATCTACAGAATAATAAATTCTCAAAAAAGTAATACAAAATCCCAATTAGTTTTACAATATGCACATTGAAATTATGAACCTTACATATAAAGTATATGAAAAATATGAATTAACCATTTGTGTACAAAATTCCAACATATATTTATTTTGATTTGTTTGAAAACGTACATAATACATTTTTTCAGCATTTAGAGCTGGTATTTAATTTGCTATGATGTTATTGATATTTTGATCAGACAAGGTACATAAAATAAGATAAAGAAGATAAGATACATCAAAATTAATGGAAACAACCATTTGTATTCAAAACCACAACAAACATGTCGTTCTATTCGTATTAGATTTATTTTTTAAACATTTGAAATTCTATATCGCATATATAAATATCTGAAAACAAAATTGATATTTGCCAAAAAATATATCTTACCTAAAATGATTTTCGAGTCATCTAAACTCGTTTAACAAAATGTGTCCTTCGTCGAAAACAAATTAAAATAAATTGTAAATTGCACGTAACTGCACATAAACTAGACCGTATCTGCAAATCATGATAGACATCTTAGGGTATGAAATATATGAGTTTACATTTTC
>OZ024909.1:85723745-85846245 GCA_964017125.1 Flabesymbios commensalis
TATCAAGCAGCCAGCAAGCCAGCCATCCAGCAAGCCTGCCGGCAAGCCAGCCAGCCGGCAAGCCAGCCAACCAAACAGCCAGCCAGCCAGTAAGCCAACTAGCCAGCCAGCCAGCCATCAAGACAGCCAACCAAACAGCCAGCCAGCCAGCCAGCCAACCTACCAGTCAGCCAGCCAACCAAACAGCTAGCCAGCAAGTCAGCAAGCCAGCCAACAAGACAGCCAACCAAACATCCAGCCAGCCAGAAAGCCAGCCGATCAGCAAGCCATTCAGTCAGCCATCCAGCCATCCAGCCAACCAAACAGCCAGCCAGCTGTATCTCCGCATCCGGCAGCAATCGGAGACTGAGAGTCCGGCCTTTCTGATGCCCTTGCTTATGTCCTTACAGATGAAATTGCTGACTGCATTACTGACGGCACTGAGAGTGCGGCATTGCAGATGGCATTGCTGATGGCATTGCAGATGTCATTGCTGATGGTATTGCTGATGGTATTTTTGCTGTTGTCGCTGCTGCCGTCCCTAAGTGGCTCGTCATGACCAGCTACCATCAGCCAGAAGCAGCACCACATGTCATTGATGTTGTGGACACTCGGCATTCACATCAGATGCAACGGATGCTTCAAAATACACACTAAGGACACCCCTTCCTGTGACGTCATTTCTCAAGTGATCCATGTCCAACACACACGGTGGCTCTCCAGCAACGTCAAAGTTAGCATAGCTTGTCAGTGCTTGTCAGTGATTTCTGGTGAGTGCTTCTTGTATCAGCAGATGCAGGTGAACTGATATTAAACTTAAACAACAACAAACGACGATATACCAGAAACGAGATGTACCAGAAAGTTTGTTTATAACGGAGAGATACCAGAAAGCTTGTTCATAATCCAGCCAACAGCAGTTATTGTTGCGAAAGTGATTTGTCGTCAAAGTTACACCCACGGTGGCACTCAAGCTAAGTCAAAGTTAGCACAGCTTGGCAGTGCTAAGGATTTCTGGTGAATGTTTCTTGTTCCACAAGATCGAGGTGAAGGGATAATAAATTTAAGGAACAAGAAACCAAAAGTGGAGATATACCAGAGATTGTTGATAACGGAGAGATACCAGAAAGCTTGTCCATAATCAAGCAGCCAACAGCAGTTACTGCTGTTGAAGTGATTTGTCGGCAACACACGCTTTCCTCTGCTTAGTGTCATCTCATTGTATTTGCGTTTGTTGTTAATTGTTGTTATTGCCACGGCTTGTGTTTGCATCAGTAGCTTAATTTGGATTACGTTTTACACAGACAATTTACCACACATAATTGGATAAATACATTGCAATCGCTGGAATATTGACATATATCTGGATTGTACCGCTGTATAGGATTCCTCTTGAAAAAAAGCAAGAAAGGGAGAGAAAGAAAGATCCCCTGGAGTCTCTTGTCAACGTGAGTTATCAAAACATATTGTCATCAAATATATTGTCCCCAGCAAAATAAGATGTTGAGCTAATGTTGGCTTAATGTTGGGCCAACGCCGACGACAGTGGGCTAACATTATCCCGACCTTATCGAGGCGGATATAGTTTTCTTTAAATTGGTAAATTTTGAATAGATACTCGAAATCTTCAAAGCTTAATCCCCAAGATGTTTAGTCAATATTGTGATATAAGCGTCGAGTTTTGGCGTACACTTATACATGCGATAATTTAGACATTTGTTAGGTTTCAGCCAATCTAAATTAACAAATTGATCATTTTAAATATGAGTGTGTGGAGATATAAATTATATACAAGTTTATACACACTGTATGACATTTTTGTGGATCATTGAGAATTATCTTAGACCAGAATGCCATCATTCTTTGCTTCACCTCTAGAAAAAAGGATGGCGTCCACTTTCGTCATATAACATTACACCAGGAGTACTTTTGTTCAAACATCGTATGATTTCCAAAACTTTTAAATGTAATTTTACTGAAATCAATTTTTTTTCGACTGTGAAACAACATAATTGGTCTAACGATTGTGTCACACAATTGTAAATCAACCAGCAGGTGAAATCTTCTCATATTTCTAACAGTGGCAAAAACCAACCATTAAATACAAATAATAATTATACTATTTGACTAGGCCTACTTCGATATAATAACAGCAAGATATCATAGGCGAGGTCAGTAGATAATTATAATAAGAATTATAATAATTAGATACTCTACTCGCAGTATTTGAAACCCACCAAGGCCATTTGATCAAATAACGGTGGTAGGTTTAACCCCTTGACCACCAACAGCGATTATAACGACTATAACGATGATTAAATCATTGTTATTGGGAGCGAGAAGTGTGTTTAACCCTTTCAATCCTGAGTTTACCATTGTCATCTTCATCCACTACAAGCCGCGAATTGCTGTCGCAATTCTCGACTTATAGTGAATGAAGATGACTTGAAATGGGTGAAAAATTAGAGAAAATTGCTTTGTATTGTAAATCAGTTTCATGTAAATTTTCATTCTGAAACCCCTAGTTGTGGGAAAATAAAATATGTTTTCAAGGATGTAAAATGATGCTTTAATGCATCGTGAGGACTTAAAGGGTTAAACATCAAGATTTGCAAATCCTGATCTCAAATTAAGTAAATATTCTTATGCTTGAAGTTGTTGGTCGCGGTAGTGAGACACAGCTTACCGAGACACAACTTTGAGTGGATAAAAAATAAATTAGATATCTTAGCGGGAAAAGGTTGAGTATCGGTGATCAAATTACCTCATGTTTGCAAACTCACCATAGTAAAAATGAACTGAATCGGGCTTTAGGCCACCTTTGTGCACATATAGGCTAAACTGGGCCAGGAGAACCTCCTGAGGATGGTGAGATGATTGAGATGACACTGTCCTCCAGACACAGGATTCGAAATTCGAGCCCTGGCGGTCTGAGGCCGAGCACGCTACCTCTCGGTCACGGAGGCTCCCCACAATACTGACTTTCACACGTGGATGGGGAAGAAACATTTTTTGTTTCTTTCAAACCGCCGAGACCGGGAACCGAACCCCGAACTCTGGCGTGAAAGGCAGCGGTGCTAACCACTACCCTAGGGCCCCCGCCCACTCACCATAGTGTTATTTAAAATTGCAATATTCTTAGTTCTTCCCGCAGGTGAGTCTCACAGATAGGTCCGATGATTCGCTAGGTTCGTCTGTTACTTGAGACTCAAAGATACTGGGGTCAAATCTCAGCCGGGTCGAATATGTGTTATTATGGTCGAGCATATAGTTAATGCTTCAAAATGTCCCAATGCCTGGAGCATACTGTGCTGCCAGTGGTACTGTGTATTATAAAGAAGGCATTCGATAAGAGTAGGACATAGTCCTACTGAGATTCTTCTGTAGCGATATCGCTACTGACATTCTTCTGTTGCGATATCGCTTCTGACATTCTTCTGTCGCGATATTGCTTCTGACATTCTCCTGTCGCGATATCGCTTCTGTCATTCTCCTGTCGCGATATCGCTTCTTACATTCTCCTGTTGCGATATCGCTTCTGACATTCTTCTGTCGCGATATCGCTTCTGACATTCTTTTGTCGCGATATTGCTTCTGACATTCTCCTGTCGCGATATCGCTTCTGACATTCTCCTGTCGCGATATCGCTTCTGACATTTTCCTGTTGCGATATCGCTTCTGACATTCTTCTGTTGCGATATCGCTTCTGACATTCTTCTGTCGCGAGATCGCTTCTGACATTCTCCTGTCGCGATATCGCTTCTGACATTCTTCTGTCGCGATATCGCTTCTGACATTCTTCTGTCGCGATATCGCTTCTGACATTCTTCTGTCGCGATATCGCTCCTGCCATTCTTCTGTCGCGATATTGCTTCTGACATTCTCCTGTCGCGATATTGCTTCTGACATTTTTCTGTCGCGATATCGCTTCTGACATTCTCCTGTCGCGATATTGCTTCTGACATTCTTCTGTCGCGATATCGCTTCTGACATTCTTCTGTCGCGATATTGCTTCGGACTTTCTTCTGTCGTGATATCGCTTCTGCCATTCTTCTGTCGCGATATCGCTTCTGACATTCTTCTGTCGCGATATTGCTTCTGCCATTCTTCTGTCGCGTTATCGCTTCTGACATTCTCCTGTCGCGGTATCGCTTCTGACATTTTTCTGTCGCGATATTACTTCTGACATTCTTCAGTCGCGATATCGCTTCTGACATTCCCCTGTCGCGATATCGCTTCTGACATTCTCCTGTCGCGATATCGCTTCTGACATTTTTCTGTCGCGATATTGCTTCTCACATTCTTCAGTCGCAATATGATATTGCTTCTGACATTCTTCAGTCGCGATATCGCTTCTGACATTTTTCTGTCGCGATATCGCTTCTGACATTCTTCTGTCGCGATATTGCTTCTGACATTCTCCTGTCGCGATATCGCTTCTGACATTCTTCTGTAGCGATATTGCTTCCGCCATTGTTCTGTCGCGATATTGCTTCCGCCATTGTTCTGTCGCGATATTGCTTCGGACATTCTTCTGTCGCAATATTGTTTCGGAGATTCTTCTGTCGCGAAATTGGTTCAGATATTCTTATGTCGCAATATTACCACAATGTACAGAAAGCGATGTCAATCAATATTAACTGACTTCCGCTAATCATGATCACGATGTCTAGCGTATAATTGACAGATAACATAAACAGGCCTAATTTATGTTTTCATAAAGGTAAAAACCGCCCTCATCCACGTGATTATATGTTATCCGATATTCATATAGAGTGTGTTACTCTGTTATTCTGTTAGTGTGATTTATTTTAGCTTGGGAGCCTTTCGTGTATTTCTCTTCGAAAAAAAAGCAATTACGATAGATTTATGGACCTAAATATATTCGCTGCTTTGCGCCTCATACATATTTGGATCCACGAATATATCGATTTTTCCCCTCTTTGATATAAGATATAAGAACAGCCGGAAATTGGCGTTAAAACCACATCCAGATGCGATATCGAAGGATACCGAAATAAGTTCAACTGTGAAACCACAGATCGAAGGATACCGACATACTAGCATGTCTAACCGTGAAACCACGGCATGATGTGATATCGAAACCACAGCCTGGAGAGTTATAAACTACCAATACTTCAGTCAACACAGTGGAGATCAAAGACCTCCACTCTTTCACCAGTTGTTCAGATATTTCGATCAATTCTTCTGCCTGTTTATTACTCTATAGCCATATATTAGGGCACCTTTCACAGTCTATATGGATATAACAGGAGCTCTGCAAACACGAGGAGTTGGTTTAATGCTTGTATAATAATGTGCTATCGTCGCAGACGATATGCTAACAATAAACCGGCATTGGGTTTGCTGGTAGTCGGCTATAATTATGATACCTTAAGAAATAGCACGTTCGTAATAGACGTGCCTATACCCGCCGTCAGATTAACTTGTATCGCATGTTTTTCGCCGATTTCTCGGTCAATTCTCAACTGATTTTGATGAAATTTTCCAAGGACTATTTGTGAGCCACGCGGCGATCACCGTGAAATTTTCATCAAAAAATATTGTATAGTTGTATAGTTGTATAGTTCAAAAGTTAGAGCATTTGACATGTAGTACGACGTCCCTCTATAAACCCATTAAACTGGTTAAATTAAAGTTTGTTTTTAGCCCTGAATTGCATTACATGCCAGATGGTCTAACTTTTTAACTATACAATATTTTTCAATGAAAAATTCACGGCAGTCGCCGCATGACCCGAAAATACTCCTTGCAAAATTGCATCAAAATCGGTTGAGAATTGACTGAGAAATCGGCAAAAAACATGCGATACAAGTTAATCTGACGGCGGGTATAAGCACGGGATGTTGACCCGATGCTGGGTTATGTTGGCCCACCGTCTGCTGCGTCAGCCCATCATTACATCAATGTTATGGCGACGCCTCGTGTTTGTTGGGGTAGAGTGAAGACGACTTTTACCCACACGTGATCGGGTCCCAGTGAAAATTAAATTGCAGGATTTGTAGCATCGATAAAATCATTCGTGCGGTTTGTGATGAAATGCATCGTTTTTTCACAGATTTTCGTTCAAACACTATTTTAACCCTTCAGACGTCAGAATTCGACATATATTGACGTCAGATTATGACGTCTATTGAGGTTAGCTTATAGACGGTCCCCGCACTGAAATAACTAAAAAAAATAATAATGGACCCACATATAGATATTCAAGCAGAGCGGAGAGAAAGATGATTTCAAATTAAAATACAACATTTCATACATATTTTTTCTGCACTCAACGACAGGTATCAATGATAGATATCGCTTGTACCTGCAACAGAGCTTTTTGTTTTCTTTTACCATGCAGCCATGACAACAGGGCTGTTTGCTTTGATCAAGAGTCGATAATTGAGAATCAGATCTTATCATTGCATTAAAAGGGGATATCTATCACCCAGGTGCCAACATGTAGCGCTTAGCAGATGCATGTTTTGTGGGGACTCTGAATAAAGTCGTGTTTTGCTCATTATTTCCTACGCATGGTGTTCTTGTAAGTCGGTCGCTTTGGGAATATCAGCGACATATCAGCACATGGTGACAACTTATTTATCTCACCAATGATATATATCCACCACGATATGTCCATGTGATATAAGTTAAAGCGTTCCGAGGGGCTGAACACAATAAGAACACTAATTGTCTGGGCCCGTATTCTCGTACAAGTTACGATATATCGTAGGCTTCTGACTGGTCGAGATGGCCATCTCGACCAATCAGAAGCCTACGATATATCGTAACTTGTACGAGAATACGGGCCCAGCTGGATATGTTGCTTCTAATATAAAGCCGGTCTCGGTGAGTGCAATTTTTAAATCACATTCACCTCCACCTTCTATAGTTATATTGATATTCAGCTCAGCTCAGCCCAAAATACGAGGTAGCCAGAGCTGAGCATCCTGTCATTGCAGGTGTAATTCTGTGGGAACGAATACATCTGAAGACTGCAGGATGGAGATGAGCGTCACTATCGGGTGGATAACTATTCTTTGCGTCACTATCGGGTAGCGCTACATTCCAGTAACCCTTTTCCAAACAAGATATACTACTTAAATGTTAACCAACTTGAAATTGTCTATCACTACCGCGATTAATAATTTCAAGTGTGTGAAAGTTACTTATATATGTTTCCTTCTTGGTTTTTAAACACTCATTTCATTCCGAAGAACCATGATTTACCCAAATAAAACAGGTTATAAACGACTGCAGTCGTGCTTAGCGGTGGAATGTTCAACATAAGTTTGTGTTCGCCTAGTATGACATATCGCACTGGATTATTTTATAGAATCTGGCAAGGTAAAACATACCTTATACAATATCTTTGACACTTTGGAGGGCAATATCCCGGCAAACACAAGACGTTAAATCAATGCTAGTCTAAAGTTAAAGCAACATTGATTCAACGTCTTGTGTCTGTTGGTATCGTGACTGAGTGAAGGCACATTCAAATTAATTTGATTTGCTGCCGAGAGATAAACGATGTGTTCCGGTTATTACTTTAAACATAAGTAGATTTCATGATTTTATTATAAAAGATGGCTCCATAGAAGATAAAACTAAGATTTTAGTAATGAGATTATGGAATCATACACTGTTTCTGATTATATGAATTTGAGTATATCATAAGATATGCATCATGGGGGGGGGGGGGGAAGGGGGTGTCATGCTTCTCACGCCGGGGGTAAGGGTTCGCATCCCACTCTCGACAATCATTTTCTCAGCAAGAATGGTACATCAACCCAATGTTGTTTAAATGTTGGGCCACCATTTGGTCAATGTATCATGTTTGCTGAGTTGCCCAGGCTTTAAAGCTGTTTTCCCTGCCTTACCGTCCTGGGCGGGGCCCTAGGGTAGTGGTTAGCACTGCTGCCTTTCACGCCTGGGTTCTGGGTTCGGTTCCCGGTCTCGGCGGTTTGAAAGGAACAAAAACTGTTTCTTCCCCATCCACGTTTGAAGGTGAGTATTGTGGGGAGCCTCCGTGACCGAGAGGTAGCGTGCTCGGCCTCAGACCGCCAGGGCTCGAATTTCGAATCCTGTGTCTGGAGGACAGTGTCATCTCAATCATCTCACCATCCTCAGGAGGTTCTCCTTGCCCAGTTTAGCCTATATGTGCACAAATGTGGCATAGAGCCCGTTTCATTTCATTTTTGCCTTACAGTCCTAGCAATGATATTGATGAGATTTGTAATGTCAAAGTTTGAATCCTGTATCTGGAGGGCGGTAACCTGTGATAGTCATCTCACCATCCTCAGGAGGTTATTTGTAGTTTCATCTCGGACTGCTTGCGAACAAAGGCGACATAAAACCTCATACATTTATAGTTCCGTATTGTAAATCCCATCCCATGGATATAGGCCTACTGCCGTCGCAAATTAATCATACATCTTTTCACTTACTTTACGTACCCCATTTCATTCAGAATGTCAGGTGAATAGCTTCCATTTCTGTAATACCTAGATCTGAGTGTGGACTAACTAGTAGTGACGTCACATATTTAATATTTCGAGATTATCTTTTGTTGACCATTTAATCGCCGAGCACGACTAGATGCCCTGGTACTTGATTTTATTATATTTTCTGAGCAGGTTAAATCACAGTTCTTGAGGCTAAAATGTGTGCTTAGACATCAAGATTTGCAAATGTTTGGTCTCAAATTATTCTAATTTCAGCAATTTTTACCAAGTTTAAGGTGTGGGTGGCGGTAGCGAGATACAACTTCACCGGGCAACGCCACTGAAGATCCACAGGATTGACGAGCAGCAACGGATGCGTTGTCTGGTGATGTGCGTTTCTCGGTCCGGCAAGTGTGACGGCGTATTAAACCCTAGAGCGCTGAGCATTTTTGCATAAACCAT
Organism: Flabesymbios commensalis; assembly: GCA_964017125.1. Classification (NCBI taxonomy): domain Eukaryota; kingdom Metazoa; phylum Annelida; class Polychaeta; order Terebellida; family Flabelligeridae; genus Flabesymbios; species Flabesymbios commensalis. Next base: position 85,732,637 of record OZ024909.1, read on the forward strand.
GAAGACCAATTTTTTTTCCAATTTAAAATCATCATAATTGTCTTAGTTGGCTCTTTCTTAGCTTTATTTGAATACTTATGTTATGGTTCTACGGTCCTTAGAAATAATCTTAATCTTACAGTGCGGGGATCGACTTTAGACGTCAGAATCTGACGTCTATAGACGTCAGAATCTGACGTCTAAAGTTTAACCCCGCTAAACGAATTAAAAATGTATAATGGCGTAGACCCATACCATAGGTATTCAAATGAAGCGGAAAGAGCCAACAAGCACACTCGAGCCGCCCACTGAACAGATCTATCAGCGATGACAAAATAATAAACATTAATACAGTGATCATGTGCCTAGATCGTTATCAGAAAGGTTTGCTAGGGCCATTTGTATGCAGGTTCGCCAACAGTGAGCCCGTAACAGTTTCAGATTACCCCTCCCCCCTGTTCAGGTTACCCAGGGGTAATCTGAAACTAGTTTCAAGTTACCCACTCTAGTTTCAAATTACCCACCTCAATTTACCGGTTATCTTTCAAAGATATAAATAAATTATATTTTATATTTTTATCACATGGCATTATGACATTTTTAGAGACAGTTTAATTTCCATAAGTATAACCCTGTGATCTCTGGGACAACTAACGAAAAAAACAATGTTAACAAGAGGTTTAAAATCACTTCAATGTTTTATTTAACCCTTTAATCTCCATGTCAACGAACGAGAAAAATTCTAAGCGCGAGGTCTCGAAAGACTTTAATCTTTATATAACCCTTTGACCCCTATGGAAACTAAAGTGAAAAACTTTGCGACAGGTCTTGAAACACTTATATCTCCATGTAACAATATTTGATTTCTAAGGCAACTAGCAAAAAAAAGTTTTTAGTACGATGTCTGGAAACACTTTAGGCCTAATCTCCATATAACTTTATGATCTCTGGGATCAACTGACAAATAAAATAGTCTCGCGCTGTCAGTGTCGTTATTATCTGTCGATTTATCTATTTCATATGCAACGTTTCCCGCCACTGTCTATTTTCGTAGTACTGTATAATTTTTGTCGGTGATAAAATAGAAAATTAAGCATTTGGGCGAAAAAAGTAAGTCAGCCAGATGTGCAGGTTGGTTGTATTTTTATTGAACAGAAAATTATTGTGCATATTTTAAAATGAATGCGAAACTTGACAGTAAGCCAATATATGTATTCCTTTGACAGAAGTGCTGCCCTGCAAATACACACATGAGTGACTGCTACGTGCTGTTTAGTTTGACCGTCGTTCAGCTATTGCTAACTAGTGACTGTGACTGTCTGTCTGTCTGTCTGTCTGTCTGTCTGTCTGTCTGTCTGTCTGTCTGTCTGTCTGTCTGTCTGTCTGTCTGTCTGTCTGTCTGTCTGTCTGTCTGTCTGTCTGTCTGTCTGTCTGTCTGTCTGTCTGTCTGTCTGTCTGTCTGTCTGTCTGTCTGTCTGTCTGTCTGTCTGTCTGTCTGTCTGTCTGTCTGTCTGTCTGTCTGTCTGTCTGTCTGTCTGTCTGTCTGTCTGTCTGTCTGTCTGTCTGTCTGTCTGTCTGTCTGTCTGTCTGTCTGTCTGTCTGTCTGTCTGTCTGTCTGTCTGTCTGTCTGTCTGTCTGTCTGTCTGTCTGTCTGTCTGTCTGTCTGTCTGTCTGTCTGTCTGTCTGTCTGTCTGTCTGTCTGTCTGTCTGTCTGTCTGTCTGTCTGTCTGTCTGTCTGTCTGTCTGTCTGTCTGTCTGTCTGTCTGTCTGTCTGTCTGTCTGTCTGTCTGTCTGTCTGTCTGTATGACTGACTGACTGACTGGCTGACTGACTGATTAACTGACTGACTGACTGACTGACTGACTGACTGACTGACTGACTGACTGACTGACTGACTGACTGACTGACTGACTGACTGACTGACTGACTGACTGACTGACTGACTGACTGACTGACTGACTGACTGACTGACTGACTGACTGACTGAGCTCTTCTATGCTGCTGGTGTATTCATATATGCAGCAAAATGAGGGTTCTTTATAAAAACGTGTCATGTTTGAAAACTGAAGATATTACCATTTTACAAATTGCTTAACATTCACATAACTGATGCTGTTATGTCATAAATGAATGAATAAATGAATGAATGAATAAATGAATCAATGAAATGCTCGATGTATTGTGATGTCAATTGGGACAAAATTATTTCTTATTATCGGCGGTAGATTGGAATCAGAAAGATAGCCATGTTAATGTCACGCTTATGTGTCAGTTAATGTGCATGGTGTACCATTAGTTAGATATATTCATCCCAGCTTATGGGGATCTAATCAATGGGAAGTTAATGTTGAAGATATTGTGCTGATGACTACATTACCACTGGGAGTAGAGAGTGAGTATAGCGTACTGCCACAACTTCCCGCTGGTCAGCTTTACACATGACGTGTTTGTTTAGGGTTGAACAATTAAAGTGTTACATTTCTAAAGTTATTACTTGATGCCGATGTATGGATGATCATTAAAAATGCGTTACGTATTATAAATAATAATTGTACCCTGGTTTACATTAAAGGGGATTATTCAGCCCTGGTTTCTAAACAAATAACGTTCTTAAGTGCTAAAAATTCCTTAAACATGTATGGAATTGTTCTGATGAATTAACATACACTCTATACTAGTTAAAATAGAGTATTACAAAAGCGAATTGGACTAGAATTGATCAATTTACACAATTTCTCATATCTGAATACACACCAGCGGGTGCCATCTTCGAATAACCGAAAAAGACAAACAATAACTAGAGGAGAATTGTGATTTTTCAAGTGGCAATAATGTTTGGACTACGTTTTGTGCGTTTTTGGCGACCATTTTAAATATTGTTGGGTTAATTTTATTATGAGAGATTGATTGGAAATTTAGATTTATGGATTCTGACTTCTTTGTTGGTTTAATGCTGTATCATTGTCTGTGACGCTGGCCAAACATTAAAAACAATGCGTCGACGTTTCGTGTTTGATGCATTTACAACTGTTAATTCAATTTTTATTTGTAGCATTTGAAAAGTTATATTGTTCGTATCAAACACCATATGTTGGTTCAATGCTGAGCAACCCTCTGCGTCGCTGGCCCCATATTGAATCATTATTGGATATAGGCCTCTGTATTTTAATTGATTAAATGTAGAGGGTGCTCAAAGGGTGCAAGCCGGTCGTGTCGCCTCTGACACTGGGCCCTTATATTGACTGGCCAAGATTCATTCATGGCTTCTTCCGACATGTACATCAATGTGCCAACATTGATCCACATAGTGATCCAGAAAATCCTGAACAAATCCCGAAGAACATGACTTAGAAAAGTCACAGCACACCTCCCCAAAACATAAGGATCATTGTGCCAAGGTTTGAAGTCGATTGAATAACAACTCAGGGAGAAATAGGAACATTATAAGCCCCTGACATGTATATAATTGGCCAAACATTGATTAGCACCTAGTGATCCAGGCAATCCTGAATAAATCCGGTAGAACAACTGTGAATTCTTAGAAAAGTGATAACAATAATCCTACATAACTAAGGATCATTGTGCCAATAAAAACTCAAGGAGAAATAGTGCACGGACATAGAAGATTAAAAAATCGAAATCCAAACAAAACTCAATATGTTTGGACCACGGGATCCAAACATAATAATGAGGAATAATTGTCTCCTCATTGACTTCACAATATTATAATAATCATTTTGTTCATTTGATCATTCATTCATTCATTCATTCATTCATTCATTCATTCATTCATTCATTCATTCATTCATTTATTCATTCATTCATTCATTCATTCATTCATTCCTTTATTCATTCATTCATTCATTCATTAATTCATTCATTCATTCATTCATTCATTCATTCAATTATTCATTCATTCATTCATTAATTCATTCACTCATTCATTCATTCATTTATTCATTCATTCATTCATTCATTCATTTTTCATTCATTCATTCATTCATTCATCCATTCATTCATTCATTCATTCATTTATTCATTCATTCATTCATTTATTAATTTATTCATTCATTCATTCATTCATTCATTCATTCATTCATTCATTCATTCAATCAAGCAATCAATCAATCAATCAATCAATCAATCAATCATTCATTCATTCATTTATGATTTTGTTCATTAACTTATTTACTCATTAAATCTGGTGTAAATCACTTATTTCGGTAGGATAACACATTGCATCATCATAGTTTATGATAACAAACCTCACTGATATTAAGCTCGCAGTCTTTATGTTTCCACTAAACAAAAGCGCAATGAAGTGTCCCGGGAAACAAATCATGTTACGACACAAGATGCACAATATTTTTTTTCAGGATTATTCAGTCCATCAATTGTTGATGTTTTGAATTGGTAGAGCGGAACAAACAGACAAAGATCAATTCTGGCATGCCAAGTCAAATAGCTCTAACTCCTTACTTTTCAAGTATATACTATGTTGATTTTGTATGGACTGTAAAGGAAGAACGTGTTTACTCTGCAAGTATCTAATTTTTGATGATTGTCTTTGATAAGCAGAATTCGCATTTCAAGAAATATTCGGCAGCATTCACATTCCCAGAAAGAATCAAACCAAATTAAATGTCACGGAAATTAATATAGCATTTTGTGATGGATGCTCAACTTTTTGCCCAATATTTTGCTGAGTATTTGAACAATGATTTTTTAAATTTGGTTGATTCACATGAAATGATGTTTTTATTCAGCGACGAGAGAATGGTGCTGAGATGTTCTAAAAACTGCAAAGATTTTTAAATATAAGATCAAAAGCAATGTCACAAATGAATCTGTGAATATGAAAAGTCCTTATAATTCATTCGCAGATCGCTCTTTAATTGTTCTAGTCATGCGCTTTTATAATTTGTTTTATGTACTTTGTCTTTATTGTATCTCACAAATCCTCATGAGTGACCTGTTTTATACAGGGCGGTACTGACTAAATGATTTACTTCTACAAAACGAGCATTGAGGATAAAAATAGGTGGCGTCAGCGCATCTAGTTATAACAATATATCACGAAGCTGTTCTTCGTGAGATCCTCAGAACATTAGAATGTGTCCCAGCACCTCGTTAATATGGTGTGCGTCAGAACAGAGTGTGTCCTAGCACGTCGTAAATATGGTGTGTGTCATTAATAAGCAGTAGTGTATGCCGACCTGTGATACTTAGGATCAACTGACGCCTATAAACACTAATATGCTGTCCTGTCTACATCATAAAATTAGTTTATAAACACTAATCTGGTGTCATGTCTACAGCAGTCGCTCTCTATTATAAAGTGCCATATTAACTCTTGAGGTTCCATCGTCACATATCTGCACAATTCATATAGTAAAAAATGATACAATCCGTCATGGTAAGGTCGTTCTGAGCTTTAATTTCAGATGTTACACTTGAGTATTTTATAAAATCGCCTTAAGATGAGGGAATTGCGCACACTATTTTGTGATATTTCGTACGTGTTAAATTATATACAAAGTACCATAATTATATGACTTATTATTAATTTTAATCTAGTTATATCGACTTTTTTTTATAAATCTTAGAGGTTGCTACGTTGTCCAGAGTGTATACTATTTATAGTAATAACAGTTATTATGTCTCTGGTTTTAGTGAGGGAAACATATATGTATCATGTGTAGCATCATTACTATCTCTTTTAATTATTTTATTTAATACGTATAGGCCTACAAATATTTGCATCATGTTCTATCTTATCATATTATGCACTGTATAACATAATGTACTGCCCATTGTAAGCCTTCGACATACCACAAAGACTATCCATGGCTCCTTACAAGGCGACGATAATCTCAAACAGTTGGTGTGGTATGGTTACTGCGTTTCGTTGATTTCCGTCCCGTCAGAAGCTGTCGTCAATATTGAACATGATATTCTTAGCCGTCTTAGACCATGGTTGCGGTGTGGCATGTCAATTAATCAATGAATCAATTCGGTAACTTTTGTAGCACCCAAATCCTCGGAGATACGAGCTCAGAGGCGCAGAATCCAAATCGAAAAAATGTTGTGCGACGCAATCGAAATGTCTCGCTGCTGCTTCCGGAACACCCGCTAAAGGACCTATACGATCACCACTAGGATCGCTGCTATACATGCAGCTTACGACGTGTGGTAGGTAACAGTCTTTCTGGTGTGGCATGCTGCCGACGTAGAACCAGCTCCTCTGTGATTTACTAAAACCTCTGTAGACTTGTCATGCAAATATTCTTTCTAACATGATGTCATGCATGATATTCTTTCTAAAATTAGAACAGTAGAACATTTGTGTTTAGAAAGCAGGATACCATGCTAGAAATAGTATATGCATGACAGAGGATGACGTAGGTCGCGTTTTGAGCAATCACGGGAGTTGTGGCGGTGTGTGGAAGGCTCAAATCTAAATAGACTTCTCGTCAACAAGTAATATATATCTAGGCCCTATATATCTAATAGCCCTATATGTACATGTGGAAGTAACCAAACGACACACCATTTCTTATTCGAATGTCCGAAAAACCATCTACACAGATTCTGAAGTCAGAAAACGATCCCCGCACTGAAAGAGTTAATGGGTCTGGTAAACTAATAAAATATAAATTTCACAGAAAGAAATGACAGCAGCGGATAAAACTGGAAAGGCTACGCACGGTATGGGGTGAAGCAGTGTGTAATTATATAATGACAGGAAAGTCTACTCATTGCTTCTGGATGATGCTGCATACACGTCGAGCCACTCTAGCTATGCTCTGTGCCAGACAAAAATGATCTCCTGACCAACTGAAGCATCACTCTAATAACCCATGGTTATTAAGACGTGGGGCTGTCACTTTTCGTGTCGCTGCTCATGCTCAGTACTGAGCCAGACACCTATCTCCTGACGAACTGATGCGTCCCTCTAAATAACTCATGGTTGTCATGACGTGCCTGACAACAGGACACCAATTACCATCATTACAGCTCTGCTTTGTCAATAACTATCATAGACCGCTGATCTATTTTTGAAACAACTGCCCATTTACCTTGTAATGTTGGCGCTCTATCTCAGAGGTGTCGCTTGGCAAGCGCTGTTTCAACGACGCTGACTCAGCATTGAAACAGCGCTGAGCTGACCCTCATTATTGATGAGAAGCTATGACAAGTCGACATCGTATAGATTAGTACTGTCTGTTTTGTCATCACATGCAAACCTGATATATATTACTCTATGTTGTTTATAGGTGTAATTTTACAGTGGAAACTGATAACAATCACCAAGTATAGTAGTACTAAGTCAATGAGGAGTAGCAGTTTACTTGTAAGCAGTTACTTTCTCACACTATGTGCAGTGGTTTTCACCATGAGGAATATATTGGTATCAGCCCATATCACACCCGAGCTTTAGTTTAAACTGCAATATATGGCAGTTATATTATGTGTGACTTCATCGTATGAGAAAATACAAATGTTGTTCTTTTTTCCTGCGATATTGTAGAATACAATAATGCAAATTTCCAAATAGACTTCTCATCAACAATATATATATATCACACCTTAGTCATTGGACGAATGCTCTATTTTCCCATATCACACTCAAATGCACACCGTTTGCACATCTTCGCATTTGCCTCCATACAATAGTACAACTCGAGTGAGAACATGCATTAAGTATCAGAATGGACATTCTGATATTAGCAAATTCGATATAGAATAAAGTCAATATAAAATAAAACGCCATTTGTTACAGTAACAATATCGTGGATATGCATTTAAAATCATTATGAGTAGTAGTATTAGTAGTAGTAAATTATTGCTTCACTTTCCGGCAGGCATTATTGGTCCTTTAAGTGAAATTGTGATATGATAAAAACAGTGCAGTTCATTGATGAGATGAGTGATATACAGAATGACGTGAGGGTGGGGGCGATAGGCATGGTGGGTTGTTTAGAGTGGTTTCCCTCACTCCCCCGAAAAGAGATTCTGGGCATGTCTAGGTATTTACCCATAGGTATGCCAAGATTCCCAGAGAATCGTTTTTTTATATAAAACACCGCTCTCTTATCGTCAGGTCGGATAGTCCTCAGAGTAACAATAGCTCACGGTAATTATATTCATTCCATGTGAGAGAACTAATGTCAAAGACTCTAGTCTGTGAAACACATTAACCTTGAACTCTAATGTTTTCACGGCGCTAGCTAATACAATGAATTATCAGGAGGGGGTCTTATATAACATTCATTTCACCTGAGTATCCATTTAAAACGGTCTCCGTGACGACACCGTGAGTAACAGGGTAAGCCGCTTGCAATCCGTCAAAAGATTATGGCTAGACACGCTCAGTCAGCAGCTGTAGACTAGTGCTTCCGTACCATGCTGTACATCATGTAACAGAAGGAACAGATCACTAATGACCCTCCCCGGGGGGGGGGGGGGGTTATACAACTACTAACCATCCCAGTGCCCCAGTATATTATAAAACAGCAGAGAAAAGGGACGCATAGTAAAGTGCTTAGAATCCTTACTGATTACTTTTATTCATGCTAAAGTGACACAGAAGCGATGCAGTAGCATCTATCTTGCATTAATTGATATGATATAAACCCCATCCTCTCAGCAGTAGATGTAGGAATCCCAAGCTGAGATTAAAAGTGTCGGGTACGAATGAGAAAGACGCTCCCTTTGATCTACAGCTTAGGAGAGTGAAAATAAATAAATATATCAGTCTTTCCCCCCCTGAAACCTAACTATTTTTTCTCATATTCTTTGACCCTGAGATTCATAAAGAAAGGTGACAACAATAACTTGTTTAATAATATATCCGAGTGCCTTGGTTCAAACTAAAGCTAAGATGGCCCTGATGGAGAAAACGATGAGTTTTATTCTTTCCCTCGCTAATCATGAGTAAAGTCATTTTAATATATTTTATTAACAGATAATATCACTGTTATTGGTCAATAAATGTTTATACATCAAGACAAACAAAGAAAGAAAGAAAGAAAGAAAGAAAGAAAGAAAGAAAGAAAGAAAGAAAGGAAGAAAGAAACAAACAAACAAACAAACAAACAAACAAACAAACAAACAAACAAACAAACAAACAAACAAACAAACAAACAAACAAACAAACAAACAAACAAACAAACAAACAAACAAACAAACAAACAAACAAACAAACAAACAAACAAACAAACAAACAAACAAACAAACAATCTTGGTCGGGCAGATTGGGTCATAATAACAATCTGATTACCAGTGATAGGGGAGCTCCATGTGATTGGATATAAAGAATATATCAGGCTGGATAGGCAGACGCCAAGTTGTGGTAAATATACAAAAACACAAAGTATGGAACCTGCCAACACAAGGTGTTTTCCAATGCTGTAAAATGTTGAGCCAGGGTCCCAGATATTTGTAAAACATCTCGGGTTTGCCGGCACATTCTACACTGTAATTTATGTAACAACTGAATGGCAGATTTGATTGATAGATCTTTTCAGATGACAGACTAATTCACTTTACAATTGATCGGGAGTAGAATACCATACTTTGTCCAGCCCGACCAAAATTACAATAACAAGAATAGGGGAAGGCTGGTTGTCTATGTCGTATTTGTTTTTTGTGATTTTTGTTAAAGTACATTTCTTGTTTCATTTTAAGGTGCGTTTTTTCTCATATACCGGTAATTCACATTGAGTGAGGGGGTGGGGATATTTTGTATTTGATAAAAACAGCTAGTGGCTTCAGCTATGATAGCTATAAAAATACCCCCGAATAAGAGGCTGCTTATTTGTGATGATAAGGGACCAGCTTGACTCATCATGCTTCAAGTCCTAACCTGAATGATCACTGGTAGAAAGTGTATCATGTGGAAGTTATTAAATTACATGGTTTGTAATTTTGTTGACTGGTTGAATATAAAACCAAACATGAGACGTTCATCCAATGCTGGGTTAATGTTGGCCCACCGTCTACGACGCTGGACCAACATGAACCCAGCATTGGATGAACATCTTGTTTGTTTACAGGGTTTGCATGATTGATTTTACACATTTTAAAAATACAAAAATAGAACATCAATCAGCTTATCCACAAATCACGAATTCCCACCAATTTCAATTTAAGCATCGTTACAGCATAAAATGTGATTTATGCATCAGCGATTTATGATTAAACCCTCGGGAGCCCCGCTGTCGACAATGGCAGGCTTTCTGTGTTTTTATTATCGCTCGTATAAACAATCGTTTGATAGTGATAAATGTCATAACTCTCTGACATTTATAAACGATGTTTGTGATATTTCAACACAAAAAAAGTATAATTGAACTTCGTGTGACCGAAAATTGAAATTCAATATCTCAGGGCTCCCAGGGTGGCCCGAACAAAGCTAAAAAATGATCTGTAAATATCAAGCTTAACCAATGAACGATTATTCACATTGAAAATGAAAAACATTTCTCAGTTGACTGTTTCCGCTTAGTCCAAAAACATACTTTACAACCGATATAAATTGTATTACTATTTCGGTATCGGGACGTTTGACGTCAGATTCTGACGTTGACGCCGATCTCCGCGCGGAAAGGGTTATCTGAAGGTCCCCGCACTGAAAGGGTTATCTGCCAGGCTTGTTCTCGCTGTACGTGACGTCATTAATAACGGGATATAGACAGGTTGAATGGGGGAATACCCCAGGAACTCATACGTCACACATGAAAGGGAAAGCCCCACCTGCTGTGTGGCTGCGGGGGCCCTAGGGTAGTGGTTAGCACCCCTGCCTTTCACGCCGGTCCGGGTTCGGTTCCACGTATCGGCGGTTTGAAAGAAACAAAAAATGTTTCTTCCCCATCCACGTGTGAAAGTCAGTATTGTGGGGAGCCTCCGTGACCGAGAGGTAGCGTGTTCGACCTCAGACCGCCAGGGTTCGAATTTCGAATCCTGTGTTCAGAGGACAGTGTTATCTCAATCATCACACCATCTTCAGGAGGTTCTCCTGGCCCAGTTTAGCCTATATGTACACAAAGGTGGCCTAAAGCCCGATTCATTTCATTTAATTTAATTTGCTGTGTGGCTGACTTGTGCATTGGTGCATTGGTTAGAGCTGCCGGCTGTCACGTCCGACAGATTGACTTGTGATAGCGGACAGATCTGATTGATGATGGCAGAGGCAATGGTGCTTTGGTTAGAGCTGTCGGCTGTCACGTCCGACAGATTGACTTGTGTTAGCGGACAGATCTGATTGATGATGGCAGAGGCAATGTTGCTTTGGTTAGAGCTGTCGGCTGTCACGTCCGACAGATTGACTTGTGTTAGCGGACAGATCTGATTGATGATGGCAGAGGCAATGGTGCTTTGGTTAGAGCTGTCGGCTGTCACGTCCGACAGATTTATTTGTGATAGCGGACAGATCCGATTGATGATGGCGGTGGCAATGGTGTGTATAGCCATATCTTCACACGTCACTCAACTCAACTGAGCTCAACCAAGCAGCTTTTTTATTCAATCACAATTTTGTAGAATCAGCACAATTCAAGTGAAGTTGAGTTGCTAGCTGCTGCTTGTCACGCCGGAGCGCGATTCTCCCGCTCTGATATTCAGGTTGCAAAGGAGTAAAGTGTTTCTTCTCCGTCCGCTCGCAAAGATTCAGTATTGTAGGGAACATCCGTGACTATGAGGTGGCATGTTCGACCTCATAGCGCTCACTCGTAAACATTCAGTATTGTAGGAGCCTCGGGCACGGCGTCATTCATTCATTCATTCATCCATTCATGTATTTAATAATTCACTAATTCATCCATACCAGAACTTAAAAGAATGAAATGAATCCGGCTTTAGGTCACATTTGTGCACATATAGGCTAAACCGGGCCAGGAGAACCTCCTGAGAATGGTGAGATGATTGAGACGACACTGTCCTCAAGACACAGGATTCGAAATTGTGTTTTGTCATACAATATGGCATTTTGCTTTGTCATACAATATGACCTTGTAATTTGTCATAAAATTTGACCTTGTGATTTGTCATACAATATGATATGAGTGAAGTTCAGTAACACGATAAGTATACACCTAATTCATTGACACAATGTCAGACAGTAATCATAGTCAAACGGACTCATTAGCACGATCATTGAAATTTAAACCCCTTTGCCGCCTTTCCATAAAGCAAGAGAAAAATATATCCACTCTCAATGAATGAAATTTCGCCACCACTTGCAGTATAAATGTAGCCTACGTTTTCATATCACTCGTATGTAATTCATCGTACGCATTGTCTTTAGTTTAGACGGAAAAAAAAACATTTTTAAATATCAAATAAACGTGTCTTTTGAGCACCACTTAGACAATATTTTATGTCACTTATAAATACTGATTTTAAAATGATTTGGGGACGATTTAATTACCGCCAAAGTCATCCGTCTATTTCACGATATGTTTAACGTTTAAAGCGGTAAATTAGAGAATCAAAATTTAAACCAACTTAAAGTTGTGTTTCGGTACCGCGACTTACAACTGCAAGTGGGATAAAATATTTATATTTGTACAATTTTAATAAAAACATAATTCAATCTGACAATTTTAATGTTGATTTGTCCTTCATGTTTGTTTGTTTGAAGATCAAATATAAAACATAAAAATCTGCTGTAGACTATTTAGCATTTGAAGGATTAATACGTGTAACAATAGTAGGCAGATGGTTAATAACCAAAATAATAATATGACATCTCTCACTTGTTTTGTGTAAATATTAGCATGTGCATATATATACAGGGTATACCGCTGAGGCATGCTGAGGCACATATTACTATTAAAATTACACACAGATTAATTATCTAAAACTAACAATTAACTACGACACTGGACGAACATCAACAAAGATTGGATGGACATCTTGTGTCTTCTGGGTAGACGCCTCGTACAGCTGACGGATGGTGTGGTGGTGCGACTACAAGGTACAGTTGTGTCATCGGTAGCCAGACGTTCACGAACAAAAATGAAAGTCATCTCTCAATTATTTTTTTTATTAATATTAACATGCACATACATGTACATAGGGTATACTGCAAAGCTGCATATTTCTTTAAAATTACGGACAAACTGCATGGATTAATTATCTAAAATTACCTACGACTCTGAACGAACATCAACAAACATTGGATGGACATCTTGTGTTTGCTGGGTAGACGTCTCGTACAGCTGAGGGATGGTGCGACTACAAGGCACAGTTTTATCATCGTTTACCTCGTTTGTTTGTGCAGAGCTCGTTAGCTTTACGAGAATCTACAACGATAGCCCAATAATAAACAAACACTGCCTCAACATCCTGTGATGTCTGGGTAGGCGAAGATCTTTAGGCGGCTACATACAGGAGAAATGGTGCAGGCAGGTAGGCGGCCACACACCAGATAAATGGTGCAATGGCCAAATTAATAGTTTGTTTCATCGTTTGTTTCAGTCTGTGATTGCTGTGTTAAGCAGGACACGACCCAGACATATACCTCACAGCTGCTAGCTAAGCTTCAGTGGCTCTAATTAAGGAAATCGTAGATTAAAACCTGAATGTAGTGGAACAGCTTTTTTTCAGGAGCAGACAGAGTCTGAACGTCTTGTTTCACAGCATCTGTCACAGTTAAAGCCGTCGTCCACTGTGTGAGGCCGCATGCGCTTACAGTCGGTAATCGAGCAATTTTTTGAAGTATCATCATATACATTTGTATGTGTAAATATGTTTTTTACAGAAAGATTTACAGCATGGGAGCTATGAAATGTGGCATGTGATACCCCTTGTTTTAGTCGAAATTAAAAACAATCACGTGGGATATTGAAAATATTTGGTATCACATCATAATTTGTATAGCTCTCATATAGCTCTCATGATTATAATCGTTCTGTAGAAACTGTTTGACACATTCAAGTGTATGAGACGATACCCTGGTAAATGACTCTGGATACCGATATATATATATAGTTTATGATGCATAGCCTATGGCACAGTGCATTGTGGGCCCCCTTATCCCGTGTATTATGAGCAGTGGTCTCTCTCTTTAAGATATGGAAACGGTTGTCATTTAAATGCAGTATGAGAAAATACAACACTCGTGCATTGAAAAGGTGCGAGCCTTTGGGCGAACACCTTTTTTATGAAAAATAGTCATGTGCCAAGATGATTGATTTCATGATCGATCATAGATTGATCATGAAATCAATCAATCAATCTGAGAGTTGATTGTTTTTCATTAGAGAAAACTCCCATAATCTGAGCATCTACTACACAGTATTAAACTAATTGCAGTAAAAGTTTACATGACTCAGAATATTTTTTGTGTTTTCTACATAAAATAAAATATATTATTACACACAGTAGAGAATATGGGACTTCCTGGCGTGGAAGCCACCTAATAAATATTAGCTTAGGGGCGCGTATATTAATATAATCGCGGCCTCCCGAAGGCTGACAAATTTACCTGCCATATGTCATAGTGAATTGCCTGGCTACATTATTTATTGTGTGTGGCCATTATTCAAATCTGATTGCTATTTCTGATTTCATTATTGTAGGGAGCCTCAGTGTCACACAGAGGTACTGCGATCAACCTAAAGCCGTCAGCTTCGAATTTCGTATCCTGTTTGTAGAGGGCACTGCCATATGGTCCCGGTTTAGCTTATGATTTTAATGACTAATGACATGTAGTGTTTAAACTTTGGTTGAATGAAAGTCGAAAGAAATACATTAAGATGTTACTAAAGGGTTTTGTCAAGTTAAGAAATATCCAAAAATCCGAGAAAACCTCGGAAGTGGGTGGGTGGGTCAAGCCCCAACTTGGATTTTTTTTTAATAATGTTTTTTTTGTGTTGTTTTTTGGTGTTGTACATGTCTCAAAAAAAATGGATAGGGTGGGTTGGTGGTTTAGGGTCTGTCCAATCCGAGTTTTTCTCGGATTTTTGGATTTTTTTTAACTTGACAGGACCCCTAACTTTGATTGAGAAAAGTTGTCATATTAATTTCACAATTACAAAAAACACATACTGTACTGTATCAAATTAAAACTTGTTATCCTACCGACTCGTTTGATTACAACAACCTAAGTAGGCATTAGTACTATGTGTCATACAATGGCCCGATGCAGGATCAATGTCCTAGACTACGTATATGTATTTCTCCTTGTCTAACTCTATCGTTTATGACAGATATTGACGTGATAGTTTACACACTGTGACATGATGAGTTCACCAGGTTCTGGTCTGGTTTACATGCTCCCTGTCCCCCTGTCTCCCAGTTTCCCAGTCTCCCAGTCTCCCTGTCTCCCTGTCTCCCTGTCTCCCTGTCTCCCTGTCCCCCTGTCTCCCAGAGGGGCTGAACCCCTCTTAATATCTCATTCACATCAATCCTTGCAGTAAAAGGGATCATCACCTCATCCTCACATATACTACGTGCCCAATCAGTGGCGTATCCAGGGGGGGGGGGCGCAGGAGGCGTGCGGCCCCATATTTTTTGGCAAATTCTTTAAAAAGTCCCCTATATTGACTAAAATTTTCAGAAAAAAAAAATTCAAAAAAATCTTGGGGGCAAACCCCCAAAACCCCGGGCGCCCGCCATTTTTTAGATCCTGGATCCGCCACTGCCAATGGTGGTTAAATGTTGGACCAAAGCTTCCAGCACTAGCCCACCACTCAGCCACCATTCAGCAACGTTTCATTTCCACACGATGTGATCATGTTATGATTACCGTGATCACATTTAGGCCCCACCAATAAATGTTCTGTATTTCTAAATGTTTAAAAAATAATAGTCTGATATCAAGTCTGAAGACTTATCAGCCGACTTTAAATTTTACCCCCTGGTCACCGGACCTGTTGACGCGTGTGTCATTTCAACTCCACGTTGTCCTGAGATGGGAGAAACATGATAGATTTCTCTGACAACCTGCCCTAAAGATGTATTGAACGGTCAGAACAGATCACTCCCTATATTCAGTGGTTATTTAAATCACATGAAATATTGCCACATCGAATAAAATCAGACGAAACATTGTTAAATGATTGTGTAATGTAGAAAGTGTGCTTAATCCTGTTAGCACTAGCATATTTCTTCTCATTATAAGTCACCTTGACTGAGTCCATTTCACACATTTATTATTTGATAGATACATCTCTCACTACTACGCTACAATAACGAGAAATAAAGCTGTTATTATTGTATCCGTGTTAATTTGTAATCAATAGATCGAAATGAAATATATCCAGAGTAATTGATACCTGTCATTATGGTCATTGTCAGTCCGACCTGTTATCACCCGTTATACAACGCTAAGAGCGAAGGGAGAACGGCATGAACAACCCTTTACACGCTGGGGAAGTATATCATTGTATGCAATACCTGTGACAACCCGTTATATAACACTAAAAGCCAAGGGGAAGCAGCATTAACAACCCTTTACACACTAGGGAAGAATTCTATGAGCCACGGCCAATAAAAGTAATTTTAAAATTATGCAGTCAACCGAAATAAGGACGTTTTACTTTTGTTTTAATATACCATATATAAAAATAAAGTTCAAAGAAAACCATACAATTCAACAGAAATAGGAAGATTTTAGTTTTGTTTCAGATATTAACCCTTTCACCGCTGTAAGCACGACTGCGGTCGTGTTTAATTTGTTTTATTAGAAGGTCAAATAATTGTTATTAGGAATGTAATGTGTGTTTAAACACCGAGATTTGCCAAAGTTTGGTTTCAAATGAAACAGATATGATTAATTTTCACCCACTTGAAGTTGTGGGTCACGGTAGAGAGGCACAAATTCAAGTTGGTGAAAATTGTAATAAATTAACCTCACAGTGAATACAATTATAATTAATTGTCGCAGTAATTAAAGGGTTAAACCAGCGATTAGGTTCTAATGCTGGATCAATTATGGCCCACCATTGAAGACGTTGGACCATGATTGATCTAACATTGGACCCCGTTCTATCATTAGTTGGGATATCACTATTAAGGACAGCTACACTGTTGAATAGGTATGGCCCAAATGACAATGTCTACACAATCATGTCATACCGTCATTGCCGGTGGACAATGGCTGGACCTTCCAGTAATCAAGATACTAAGAGTGAGTCGTAATCGATAGAGAGGTTACTACAATCCATCCGGAGAACATTGTTTGTCAGTCACAAGGTCAACTGACTAACTGGAGATCATTGTTTACTTTATCGATCTCCCTACAATATATAGCGACAATCCCATTACAATATTAAAATAACAATTTCATAATGAAGCTCATAACATTGATGTTTCTGAATGTCAAATCATACTTTTATTGACATCTGTGATTATCTCTTTATTATTTGTTTTCTACAAGAATCTTAAACATTGTCTAACTTTGTCTGGCGATTATTGTCAATTAAATACATAGACACACACCAATTTGCCATTTCGTTAATTGAAATTAATGCAAAAAGCTAAACCTGAAATTCCTTTTTTAAAGTGAAATTAAATAAAATAAGTGCATTAGACAAAATATCTGTGAGGTACAAGGAATCCCCAAAGTCATTCGATTAGGTCTCATATTGGATGACTATCCTTACAGGGCGGTGGTCAACTTTAGATGTCAGATTCTGACGTCAATAGACGGTAAATTTTCCAGTCTAAAGTCGATCCCCGTACTGAAAGAGTAAAACATTTTATTGAGCTTAGACCCATAACTTTTAAATATTTAAATGTAGCGGAAAGAGCTAACTAAGACATTTGTGATGATTTAAAATACATAATACCGTTTGGTCTCCATGGTCTGTACAAAAAAAAATCAGCACTTTAAGGGTTTTTATCAGCAAAATGCTGTCGCAGTCCACTCCTTATTTAAGCTGAATGAAAGCAGCAGTAATAAACAATAAAAACAGAATAAGAAAGTAAACGGTCAAAATATGAGACATAAAATACAGTATGTCTTGTAATGATTATGCTCTGTATGTAACTGCTATAACCAGGGACAATAGATTAAATCACATGGAAATGTCCAGACAGATCGACAATGTAGATTTAGATGATGGTGAATTAATGCGCATATTCGCGCTAATTCGCAGAATTTATATGATATATCCTCTTACTTCTTGTTCACATTAATTATATTTGCATGGTTGTAAAAGAGGTCTCAATTTAGTATGTGATTTCGATGTTCGATCATGGATGCGGGCATTTAAATGTCACACGTGTATGTGCAGCAGGTCATCAGTTACTCCGTACATTGTTATAAGGCATGCCCTGTTATTATGCAACTTGTATTGTTTATCTTTTCATTGCTATGTTTTATTGAATGAAAACATTTTTTTTTTCAATAAATGATCATATACCACCATTTTTAAAAGAAAAACTACTAATAATAAAAAAATATTGAATAATTATATAGCACCAGCTTGAATAGATCATACAGTACATGTGCGAAAAATAGAAATATCGCTAATGCAAAGTTTGATGAACTGAGCATCGATCAGAACGTATGTTCCAACATTTGTTTCAAACATGCTATAAACCTAAAAATTGTCTAAAAACTGAGATTAGTACCCCCCCCCCACACCCAAATATAAAACTATGTAGCAGACTTAGATTTCTTAGCACATTATGTCTTCTTCTTGTATCTTTCCATTCCCACCTCAAAGTCAATGGAAAGAGCTTGTTTTGTATTGAATACCATAATCTCAAAAGCAAACTTAGAGCATGCGTATTCAGTTGGATTATAAAAAAACAACCTAAAAATACTGAAATGTGTTTTTATATTTCAGGCATCTGTAAATGTAAAATGTGTATCACATACTCATTGTTGAGAGTGTATTGGTTCGTGGTTCATGGTTTTACAGTTTCAGTATTGTCGCCCGTCGATAGAGGTGACAGATGCTGGAGCCGAGTGTGTATTTGATAGCAGAACAGAAATCCAGAAATAACCATTTCTGTTGATATGGATCTAGACACTGGGGGAGCATCTATTTATCGTCTGTGGACACATGCATGTATGGATGCCTCATTATTCAGGGGCACAAAGGGGGAAACTGGACTATTTGCCAGACAATTATATCCTATGTTCTCTATTGTAACTGTCCAATGTGTATTTGTCATCAGGGAGATATATCTACGGACGACAGGGACGACTGGGAACTGATTCCAAAGTATATGGACTTGAATCCCGGACAAGATTTGAGTTTGTACGTACAGTGTCCCCAACTTACCAGCTCGTAAAGACTGGCCCCGATGGCTCACTGGGATTGGCTGTGGTTTGTAACCTGACTTTATCAGGCCTGTGTCTCGTCTGGTGTAAGTGTGTGAGTGTGTAAGCAATATTCACTGACTAACTTGCGACTTGCGAATCTATAATGAATACTTCTCCCAAACTAAGAGCGCGATCGGCCTCACAAGTCATAGACCAACTGTAAGATGAACCCTGTAAGCGCTTAGGGGTTTTGTCAAGTTAAAATCAAGACATCCGAGAAAAACTTTGAAGTGGGTGGGTGGGTCAAGCCCAACTCGGATTGTTATTTTTTTGAAATTTTGTGTTTTTTTTGTGATTTTTATGTATTTTTTGTTGTTAGAGCCTACATGTTTTTCGAAAAAATTAAAAAAATTGATCGTGGGGTGGGTGGTTGGGGTCTGGCCAATCAGAGTTTTTCACGGATTTTTAATTTTTTTTTACTTGTCAAGACCCGTTAGCACGGCTGTAATCGTTTGTAATCTGTTTTATCAGCAGACTGAGTCACAGTTAATGAAATGTAATGGGTGTTTAAACATCAAAATTCGCAAATGTTTGGTCGCAAATTAAACAAATCTGAGGAAGTTTCACCCACTGTAAGTTGTGGGTCGCGGTAGCGAGACACAACTTGCAGTGGGTGAAACTTCATGTGCCTCAACTGGATTACTGTTGTTCTTTTGAAATATTACATTTCTTTCGATCAAATGGCCATATCGGCCAATTAAACTGAGAATATTTTATAAAGGTATTGGCACTGAGGCAGCATTCATTATGCATCAGTACCCAAGTAGCTCGTGTCACTGACCCAATGCTGTTTTAATTCTGGACACCGTCTACGACGCCGTCCTAGCATTAAAATAATTCGAGTACATTGACTCTTGATTTGTGGGATTACACATGCATGTATGCATAGCTGATTATTTAGCTATACACCGGGAAAAACATGATCCAGTGTGGGCTTTTTACTATATTACATCTACCCGGTATCACTGGGCCGCCTAATTCATTTACTGCGCGAGGCCCAGTCACATTGACCACCATTTTGTTTACACAGCAAGCTGTGTAAAAACGACATTCGCGCTGCCTAACAAAAAACTCGGATGCCAAGAAATTGAGACGAATATTTCAAGTGCCTATGAAAACTAGGCCATTTTCAGCAGGCGTAAACTTGTGATTGTATTGGAACTATTACATTTAAAAATGGAGATCACTGTGTCAGAGCCTTGCGATGTCATCAGGGTATATTACATCCACACTGGGGTAACATTTCGGTTTTTGCACAGAGAAGAGAATTGGAATATTTGACAAGCAGTTCTGTCCCATCCTTCATACTGTAGATATCCGATATTTCTTGTCAAAGGGACATTGAAACGTCATCAGTATGCCTTCCCATTTTATTACAAAATAATTATTCTCCGCTAAACACTGGCACAATAAGTCCAAAACGGATTTATTTAATTAATCTTTGAACCTACAGCTATGTAGAGATCAGGTGACTTTTTCACCCATTATTTCCAGCCGACCACCAGCCACACTAAGTCTGCAATACCATTTACCAGGAGCCTAATAAATACCCAGACCGCGGCCCGAGGACGGGGGGCGAGGAGCAATTAGTGCTTAATGTTTCTAGGTCACTGACCCCACTTCGGGGATCAATCTATTGTGAACTGACCTTGAAAACATGTCTGACCAATTTGCGCAATTAAAATCCGTGGCGGACCCAGGGGGGGGGGGGGCGGGTCTGGAGCCCATGCCATTAAAAACATGATATATTTCACCGTAACTTTGTTTTGCTTCCATCAGATAAGCTAAAATAAATGTAATAAAAAGTTAAGATAAGATTAATCTTAACCCTTTCACCGCTGGGCGCAACTAGAGTCGTTTTTAATATGTTTTATTAGTCGATCAAATCACTATTATTGGGAACGAAATGAATGTTTAAACACCAAGATTTGCAAGGAGGAGTAGGAATTCCAGCCAACACGACGTTTTTAATTATTCTTGTACATACAATAAGTACATCTTTTTTCCTCAGCTCATATGATTTATGCTGGATGTGATGGACTTGGGAAAACGTATATGCATCTGACATTCCACACATTCCTGTTTCCCTTGTCTTCTGGTAGTGTTAATGTGCATCGCCAAAAAAAAGATAATATTATTTGTGACAAGAGGCATGGAATAAAATGTAGTTCTAACCTTTCTATTTGATTTTTCAGTTAATTGAAATATTTAAACTTTCGTAAGTTTCTAAATTATTTGTCCATATTTGCACTTTTCCGCTGTTGGATATGCTGGCTAGAAAGGTAGACGTGATTATAGCCTGTGTAAGGTAGACGTGATTATAGCCCGTGAAAGGTAGACGTGATTATAGCCTGTGAGAGGTAGACGTGATCATAGCCTGTGAAAGGTAGACGTGATTATAGCCTGTGAAAGGGAGAACTGATTATAGTAACCTGTGCTTCTAGTGTTGGCTGTTCGTGTTCAGCATGTGGTATGAGACAATAATACAAGGGTCTGGGAAGCCAAATGGCAGTATCTGCTTACTCGTAAAGTAAGCCGTTACTTTTTTTGTATTTGAAAACCAGAATAGAAGTGTCGACAAGGTTCACTAGTCCAATGCAGATGAAGTGTTGGGTCACCAACAACGCCGCTGTGCCAGCATTGGCCCAATGCTGGCCCTGTCGTGTCCAATGCGTTCTGCTAGTGTTAATGTGCCAGACCAAGGAGGTTATATATAACCTCCTTGGTCTGGCACAGGCCATCACTATCGTTTCCTGGGCGGATGTACAATGTATTGTACCCCCCCCCCCCTCCTCTCGGGCTCATGATCGTCTACTCTGTAAGCGTGCTAAGCCTAAGCATATTATCTGATAAAGGAATTTGTGACCAGGCAATGAAGGAACAGAAGGTATCTAACATTTAGCTCTTGAGTTAATTGACTATTTTGACGACCAATTAATAAAAAAGTGCATTAATCATTACATTATTTTTTACATTTAAACCATTTATAAAGATAGGGACTACCCGTCCCAAGTCTGGTATTCTACTGTCTATTTTAAATAACAACTGAATGACGGCGGTGATTCTGGTCATGTGACAGACTGAACCACTCTTCGGTTGGTCGGGCGTAAAATACTAAACTTGATCCGGGCATGCAGCCTCCCCACCATATTAAATCTTTACGCGTGAGCGAGGAAGAAACATTTTTTTTGAAAACTTGAATGCCAGAGTGGGGTTCGATCCCGCGACCTCCGCTTTCCAAGCAGGCAGCTGCACCAGGCCCCCTGTCCATTTTGCGCTAGATCATGTCACAATATGGTGTTGTCAGATAACACATTTCCTTCACAAATACATGATTGACGTAATAAGTGTAATATGTACGTTGCCATTATGAAGACCTTTTGCGTCCCACCTGAGCGAAGTGTAATTTGTACGCTGCCATTATGAAGACCTTTTGCGTCCCACCTGAGCGAAGTGTAATATGTACGTTGCCATTATGAAGACCTTCTGAGTCCAACCTGAGCTATTTATTTATATTTTCATTTTAAAGCATTATAATTATTTTAACACTAAATCTGCTTCAGAGAGCATGTCAAATCAATACATATGAAGTCTACATGCCGGCACTAACCCAACATTGGTTTGACGTCCCATATTTGCTGGGTCATGATTCAGGATAAAAAGTACAGCGTTAATGGAAATGCATCCGGTAAAAAGTGTTAGATTGACGACCCTCGAAACAAATCATCAGGTATTGTTCAGCGATGCGCTGTCACGTCTGGTGGCTAACAATGCCAGAGGCGTAGCTGGGAGACGTGAAGCCAAGGCTGGCTTAATGCTGGCCCAGAGCCACAGACGATGGGCCGGCATTAACCCAACATTGGATTCCGTCTGGTGGCTGACAATGCCAGAGGGGTAGCTGGGAGAAGTGAAGCCAATGCTGGGTAATGTTGGCCCAGCACCACAGACGATGGGCCGGCATTAACCCAACATTGGTTACCGTCTGGTGTCTAGCAATGCCAGAGGCGTAGCTGGGAGACGTGAAATCAATGCTCTGTTAATGTTGGCCCAGTGCTGCAGACGATGCAGATTTGATCCCACTTGGCATCCACCACTGCAAGAGCCGCCATCATTTACAGCCGTGACAATGGCACCCTTCGCAAAAGCTCAGCTGATCCGCAATGAGATATAACAGGATACAATAATAGACTCGCAATTAGGAAAACAAGATGGGAAATGGCATTTAGCCCATTGTTAGTTGTCCCAGATATATATTATATATAACAAGATGTTCAGAAATAGAATCAAAAGATTATCATAAACTGTGGTACGGATCTGGAAGACGTTTTCCATGGAACTGTGGTCATGTGCATAAGTAGTACACTAGTACAGCATCTTCCTCCATTATAATGCTAAGGGTATTTCTTACCAGAATTAAATGCAAAGTATATAATAACAAGTCACTCTTTCACAACATGCCAGAAAAGGATATCGCTAGATTGCAACGCTTTCAAAACTGCCTTGCTAGAGTGGTAACCAAGGACCCACGTTTTAGTCATTCCGTTCCTATTCTAAAACAATTGCATTGGCTTTCTTCAGCATTCACTTCAAAATATGCACAAAAATTTTCAGAGCCTAATAACAACCAATAACTTGCATATCTGACTGACTTACTTGTTCGGCCAAAATGCTCAAATGTATAAGCTCCGGAAATTCTAGTAATTTTCTTGTTCTCCATATTAAACTGGGTCAAGAACTTTTTCTATAACTGGCCCAGCCTTATAGAACGCCCTGCCTGTGTACATGCATATGCCCGAACAATGTTAACATTCTGAAATTACTTGAACCTTACCTATTTGATCTGGCTTCCCCACCCTAGCTCCTTGATGGCCCGGCTTCCTGTTAAATAACTTGCTTCGGCCTGGATTATGACACATGATCATGCTAAGGATTTATGCATCTCTGACCTTGATCGACGGAGGAATTAGGAATTAGGCGCTATAGAAATTGTGTTGAATGATTAATTAATTAATTGATTGATTGATTGATTGATTGATTGATTGTTTGATTGATTGTTTAATTGATTGATTGATTGATTGATTGATTGATTGATTGATTGATTGATTGATTGATTGATTGATTGATTGATTGATTGATTGATTGATTGATTGATTGATTGTTTGATTGATTGATTGATTGATTGATTGATTGATTGATTGATTGATTGATTGATTGATTGATTGATTGATTGATTGATTGATCCATTCATTTATTCATTCATTCATTCATTCATTCATTTATCGATTGATTGATTGAGTTAGTCAGAGCCTGCAAACCTACGACTCGCGATCCGGAGGAATCCAGCTCGTGGATCTGGATCATAATCCGGATCATCCCCTAAATTTAATGGATCGTTCATCGATCTTCTTCCAGTCACGATATTTCCATGATGTGCGGAAAGGAAGTAAAGCAATATTCCCACAATCATTCCTAATAATAGTGAATTAGTCGGCTTTCAAAACATTAAAAACGATTATTTAAGTAGTGTTTAATGCTTAAATGGTAAATGAACGTGAAACCTTTTCATCTTTATTTGACTTTGCGAATCGTGATAATAGACAATGGTTTATAGACAAAAAGCTAGCACCTTTCAATCGGTGACATTAAGATGATATCCATTGCTCATTTCTGTATAATGTCGGATGGGAATTTAAGTTAGATAACATTTTCAGAGCTTCACAATCTCCAACTTTTCACCTTTAGACACTGATTGTGTTAAAAGTTACCCATATCTATATTTCGTCACCTTCAATTTATATCTACATGTACCTGCATTTTTAAGTCATGACAGCTAAAATAAATGGTCAAGCAGAGAGATTTTACCGTTCAAAAAACAGCAACTGACACTCCAGATTGCATAGCAGGAATATGAGTGCATAGACTATTCGTTTACGTCACCTTCTGGACATTGTGGCAAGACAGCGAGAAATGGAAGTTCAAACTTGAAACTTTGCCCCACTTTTATTTAAAACACACCACCACATTATATTCTTTTTCCAAACATGACATTCTAAGTCAGGAATGGAGAGTTATTGTTCATCTCATTATTCTTCTACACTACATAGATTCAAACTGTTTTATAAACCCAAAGTTGGGCTGGGTGCTTAAATGTTAAAGTTTTCCATTTACACAAAGTAAATGTACATGTATGCACAGATCAGTATAATGAACGATTACCATACAGACCAATTGTCATGGTTGGTATAGTACTTTATAATGCACACAAATGGACACAGCGTGTACTATAATCGGTCTCGCGAGGTTTTTCTGACCTGGTTTTAAATCTTAAAACCTCATTCTTTCATTCATTCGTTTTAATCAGGTGAACCGGAGCTGTCGATTATGAGGGTCATTATAATCAGGTGCACCGGAGCTGTCGATTATGAGGGTCATTATAATCAGGTGCACCGGAGCTGTCGATCATGAGGGTCATTATAATCAGGTGAACCGGAGCTGTCGATCATGAGGGTCATTATAATCAGGTGAACCGGAGCTGTCGATCATGAGGGTCATTATAATCAGGTGCACCGGAGCTGTCGATCATGAGGGTCATTATAATCAGGTGAACCGGAGCTGTCGATTATGAGGGTCATTATAATCAGGTGCGCCGGAGCTGTCGATTATGAGGGTCATTATAATCAGGTGAGCCGGAGCTGTCGATTATGAGGGTCATTATAATCAGGTGCACCGGAGCTGTCGATTATGAGGGTCATTATAATCAGGTGAACCGGAGCTGTCGATTATGAGGGTCATTATGGTCGGATATCTCGATCTTTTTCACAGCTATGAATCTAGAACTCCTCTGTCTTTATCCTTAACATAATGACTCCAGGAGTTCTTTAGGAAACACTGCATAATGCAGGCATTTCCCAGCAAACACGAGACCTTGAGCCAATGCTGGTTCAATGTTGGTCCAACATCTACGAAGCTGGCCAGACATTGAACCAACGTTGGCATTGTGACCTTCGGTCACCGATAACCCAACCCCCCCCCCCCCCCCCACCCCGCCAGGCTGAGGAGGGCACATAATAGGTTTTGCGTTAATAATCATGTGGGATTCTGAGACAATCATCAGAGCTCAGATGATGATAATGCGGAAATATAACTGTCATCACGTCAGAATCACATTCTATCGCAGGATGTCACCACGTCAACATCACGTTATATTGCAGGATGTCACCACGTCAAAATCACGTTATATCGCAGGATGTCACCACGTCAACATCACGTTATATCGCAGGATGTCACCACGTCAGAATCACGTTATATCGCAGGATGCCACCACGTCAGAATCACGTTATATCGCAGGATGTCACCACGTCAGAATCACGTTATATCGCAGGACGTCACCACGTCAGAATCACGTTATATCGCAGGATGTCACCGCGTCAGAATCACCTTATATCGCAGGATGTCACCGCGTCAGAATCACGTTATATCGCAGGATGTCACCGCGTCAGAATCACGTTATATCGCAGGATGTCACCGCGTCAGAATCACGTTATATCGCAGGATGTCACCACGTCAGAATCACGCTATATCGCAGGATGTCATCACGTCAGAATCACGTTATATCGCAGGATGTCACCACGTCAGAGTCACGTTATATCGCAGGATGTCACCACGTCAGAATCACGTTATATCGCAGGACGTCACCACGCCAGAATCACATTATACCGCGGGATGTCACCACGTCAGAATCACGTTATATAGCAGGACGTCACAACATCAGAATCACGTTATATCGCAGGATGTCACCACGTCAGAATCACGTTATATCGCAGGATGTCACCGCGTCATAATCACGTTATATCGCAGGATGTCACCACATCAGAATCACGTTATATCGCAGGATGTCACCACGTCAGAATCACGTTATATCGCAGGATGTCATCACGTCAGAATCACGTTATATCGCAAGACGTCACAACGTCAGAATCACGTTATATCGCAGGATGTCACAACGTCAGAATCACGTTATATCGCAGGATGTCACCACGTCAGAATCACGTTATATCGCAGGATGTCACCACGTCAGAGTCACGTTATATCGCAGGATGTCACCACGTCAGAATCACGTTATAACGCAGGATGTCACCGCGTCAAAATCACGTTATATCGCAGGATGTCACCGCGCCAGAATCACGTTATATCGCAGGACGTCACCACGTCAGAAGCACGTTATATCGCAGGATGTCACCGCGTCAGAATCACGTTATATCGCAGGATGTCACCGCGTCAGAATCACGTTATATCGCAGGATGTCACCGCGTCAGAATCACGTTATATCGCAGGATGTCACCACGTCAGAAGCACGTTATATCACAGGATGTCACCGCGTCAGAAGCACGTTATATCGCAGGATGTCACCGCGTCAGAATCACCTTATATCGCAGGATGTCACCGCGTCAGAATCACGTTATATCGCAGGATGTCACCGCGTCAGAATCACGTTATATCGCAGGATGTCACCGCGTCAGAATCACTTTATATCGCAGGATGTCATCGCGTCAGAATCACGTTATATCGCACGGTACACGGGTTTTATTCAGATATGATAAAAAGAGCTTGAATGTGATAAACGTCAGAAGCTGCGAACATCAGACGCTGGACAAATACTGGTTCAATAAATCGCAGCTTGTATACCAGCAATAATACAACATTAGACCAACTTGGTGCGTCTGTTGGTGAACTATTTGTAGATTGCAGGGATCAAGGTCCCCCATCCGTGGTTATCACGTTAACACTTGAAGAGTGACTTTTCCGGGTAGTTAGATCTTGCCTTCCGCCATGGACTACTTTGCGGAGAGAAATATTTACTAACAACAGTGCAGGTGTCAATCATTGCTTCTGCGATTGTCGCCCTGTAAAAACCCTTTACACACAGGATAACCTTGGTTATTTCTTTATACTCTATGGGAATGACCTTCGTTGCATCACTTGAATATAAATGACTTGTATCTCACCGCCACTGTGATGGAGCTAACGGCCTCGTTCTCATTCTACCCCACCCTCCTGGGCCCCGGTTCAAGAAGCGGTCTCAGTCTCAGGCTAAATCTCGGGCTCAAATTGAAAAAATGTTCTCATTGGAGAAAGTGAGACCAACACTGGTTCAAGAAACGGTTTCGCGCTCAATATCAATTAAGACAATAATTCAATGAAAATTGGAACAAAATTTTGTACTGTTTCACTAAAAATCGGATACATTTCCGTGTGACGGAATCGTGTAGCACTGTAGGCTAGACTTGTCATATCGCATGATGTCGCCCAATAAATGTGATATAAACATTTAATCGTTTTTGTATTTGATAGGCCTATTGACACATGATAGACGTCTAGTTCAATTAGGCAACCGAATACCGGTAACAAATTAACAAAATTGTGATAAAAAATAATTCCGCCCTCCCGGTCCTTCTACCGCAGACTATAGTATTCTGACCGCCACATATGATACAGATCAGCCTGCCACATGACGGGACGTTAATGTCTATTTTTCCTATTAAAACATACATATTTCCCATAATGTTAGCCAGATATTGCTGTAGCTGAGCTATGATGTATTAAATAAAAGGACAATGGATAAAATGACTAAAATGACTAATGTGGTCACAAGAGAATCAACGTTTGTCCCATCTCGTGGCTGTTACAAATATAATATTCATGTCATATATAGCGTGATAAATCATCTTTACTATATATTGTACTGGACGATTTCTTGAAGTAACCATCTTCGTTTATTGGCAGCAGTTCCTATTCCAGCGAACACGCGCGGCTGACACAATGCCGGCTAAATGTCGGGCCACCGTCTACGACGACGGGCCAATATTAAGCCATCATGAGGTCGACATCTCATCACCTGTGATGCATCCTCTAGCCATCCCGCTGTCAGATAAGTGTCTTAACCCCTTAAAGCCTTTAAGCCCTCACGATGCACCAAAGCATCATGTCACATTCCTGAAAACAGACTTAATTTTCCTACAAAAAATGGGTTTAGAACGAAAATTTCTTTGAAACTGGTTTACCAATACATGGTGATTTTCTTTAATTTTTAAACCACATCAAATCATCTTCATCCACTACAAGTCGCGAATTGCAATAGCAATTCGCGGCTTGTAGTGGATGAAGAGGACAATGGTAAACTCAGGCTTGAAAGTGTTAAAGCCTTATGATGCCTTAAAATAACGTTTTGAATCCTTGAAAAATGACTTTTTTGAATCCTTGAAAAATTTATGATATATATATTATATATATTTTATATATGTGATATATAATATATATATATATGACATATTTTTTATATATTATACTTGAGTATTTCACAAAACAAAGACATTTTCATTCACATTTTCCCATAGATCTTCCCCCACCTAGGAAAGGATCAGTATTCTGCTTGAGTCATTATATTGTATTTTCCGGTCATATATCACTGCCAATGACATAGTAAGATGGAATATCAGAGAAGCAGGTTAAGCCATCTATACCAGGTCCAGTAGAATGTGTGGATACTACCATCCATCGGGAGAAAGGTGCGGAAAGGGCTCCCCTTGATCCGGCCATTATCATCATCTGGTTTTTGAGCGGTTCCCCTTGATCCGGCCATTATCATCATCTGGTTTTTGAGCGGTTCCCCTTGATCCGGCCATTATCATCATCTGGTTTTTGAGCGGTTCCCCTTGATCCGGCCATTATCATCATCTGGTTTTTGAGCGGTTCCCCTTGATCCGGCCATTATCATCATCTGGTTTTGTGCCTAGAAATGACGTATATCAAACTGACCGCACTCAGCCAGCAGGATGCAATCGCCTAAACACTCCAACAGAGACTAACGCGTAAAGTTTAAATTTGGAATGGGAAATACAGGAAAATAAACATCATCACCTGCGTTAGCGTTAATTCACGGATCAGCTTTGCGTTTGATGGGCTACAATTGCAGACAGTGAGCCAACATAAAACCAACATAGAGTTGTCACATCGTGTTGTCTCTGATAAAAACTAGCAATAATGTCTAACTCGCTCAAGATCAAAGTTTGTCTTCTTATTATCATTTACATATAGGATTTAAAATATATATTTATGTAAATACGCATGCGCATTATATGAACTAAAGCTCCATTTTCACGGTGTTCATTTTCATGGATTATATCATTTTATATTGGATTATTGTCAGCAGGTTGGCAGCACAACCATTTGCACCAGAAACCTGGCTAGCAGGAGGCATTCCTACCATAATGTGTAACAAACCCAGCGCACAGGATGCGCTAAACCAGTGTCGACCATCATTGAACCAACATCAGTTATATGTCTCACTGGAAAGAAACATTTATTCGGACTAAATCCTGGCAAAGTCAAAATTGTTAAAAGCTAATTGATTAGATATGTGGGTACATGGTCTAAATAGCATGTTTTGCTCGTTGTTGTTCCAATGATTTCCGAACTTTTATCCACAAAACTCAAAGATAAGATGATATAGATTGAGTCTGATTAAAAGAAGCGTTTGAAATAAATCCATTGCGCATATAATTTCACACACGTTGACCACAACAGCCACCCGAAGGTTGTAGAAGTGAAATATTTTTAGAATAGGTCATAGGTGTGTCGTAGACCTTTACCTCAGAGGTTTTAAATTTTCTTGGCATCGTTTGTAAATAATGGACATCATTAAACCGTCTTGACCAGGTCTAGCTCAAGGAGACCACTTGATAGCTGCATCAACACTGGTAAGTCAACTACCGTATCCACTATGGTATACTCTAGACTACTATATAGGCTACTTTTATTTCGATCAACATTTTTATTTGCTGTTAATTCTTCCAGACAAAAAAATCTAACCCTTGACGCAATAAGAGAAGTTGAGATTACTATACCAAGACGAGATATGGCCATCTTTGTAACAGGTCTGGTCTCCATTTTTGTGGATAAGCCATTCACTCAATCAGTCAGGCTTTTATAGAACTGCAGGCACACATTTTTGGAGCCGAGTTGTCAGACAGATTTAGGCATCCATTATTCTCACCTAGCTTCATAGCACTTCCATGCAAATATCTATCGAAGGGTGGGCATATATTTTTTTTTGTCGGGTAGTATATACAAATTATTTTGTGTGCCTCATTAATATGTTGTACTATTTTTGTATCGGCAGGATTGTATTCAAAATATCAGGCGGAAAATTACAAGATAAAGGTAAATAGATAAATGTGCAGGTTTATTTTCTGATATCAAATCTGAAGACCTATCATATGACCTTTTGCAGTGTCACTGAACCTATTCGCTTGTTTGCCTTTTCAACTCTAATTTGAACAAACAGTCCTGCACTTAATTTTATCACTTTGAACTTATCACATTGTCATTTCTGTCCTACGAGATACTCATTTGCACCTCAAGTTAAGTCACGGAAAGCATGCCTTGCACAAAGACACAAATAATAGAACTATGTCCCAACGTTGAGAGGGGATAAACATATTTCCCTGAGAATCTGCACCAAGCCGGGTTTGAACTCGCCCGATGAGCAGTGGCAATTACAAAGCGCTTCTATCTAACCATTGTGTTACGTCTCTCTCATTAACGGATTTATTTTCAACCACGCAATGTAGCAGCCGACACCAGTCATTGAGATAATGCTAGTGTTGGCCCATACTCCACGACACTGATATAACATTAAAGCAACATTGTTTCAGTATTTAACAATTATTCAACATAAAAGTATTGATTTGCAAGTATTTTTCCTGTTTCATGACAATTTTCATATATCTTCTCCTTTGGGCCAGCGCGACCACATTACTCCAACCTTCCCCCGGCATTTAGTTGTCATCAGAACGACTCATATTTGACAAACGGTTTGCCTGGTGCAAGTGGCGCGTGAGATGAAAATCTGCCATCAAAAGGACAGGAGCTATTGGCAAAAAATCATTCTGTGTTTTAGGCCAACTCATGCGACAACGCTGGGACTTTATAGAACATATAAAGATAAAGATTAAAGATCCAACATTAAACGAGTTATTAATCGTCCAGAGAGCGCTTAGTATATGGCAAGACATACCAGCTTCGTATAATAAGCGCTGTGGGAGAAAGGAAAGCTGCTATCAAACTGAAGGAAAAGCTATCTGCTTGTCTAATATACTGGTTTCTCACACTCTGTGCTGTGGTTTTCACTATAAGACCCATATCGAACTCTTGCTGTAGTTTGTAATAAAATGAATGGGGTCTTAGGCCATTTTTGTGCACATGTAGGCTAAACTCGGCCAGGAGAACCAACCGAGGATGGTGAGATGACATTGCCCTCCAGATATAGAATTCGAAATTCGAGCCCTGGCGGTCTGAGGCCGAGCACCCTACCTCTCGGTGACGGAGGCTTCCCACAATATGGACTCTTTACAAGTGAGCAGGGAAGAAATATTTTGTTTCATTGAAACTTGAAAGCCAGAGCAGGGCCCGAACCCTCGATCTCCGATTTACCAAGCCGGCGCTGTAGTTTAAACAGCAATATATGACATGTCATATGTGACTTGATAGATTCAGAAAATATAAACGTTTTTTTTTGTGAGATATGGGAAAACGTAGCCCATTTTCAATGAATAAGGTGTTCGGCTGAAGGCTGACACCTTATCCATTGGACGAGTGCTGTATTTTCCCATATCGCACTCAAATGAACACCGTTTGCATATCTTAATACTGGACTAACATCACAGACAGTGGCCCAACATTAAGCCATCAAAAAACAAATCAACTGCAGCTTTATAACAGCTCAAAAGCAAGACGACAAAAGGTTCCGTATTCAGTGCCACGTTAATGCTGGTTTAACGTCAATATAATGTCGCAGATGCTGGCCCAGCATTATTCCAAGGGACAAAATCACCTGATATAAAACAGAAGAAGCCATTGGCCAGATGTTGCAGGCTTCCATATCACCCTATTTCATTTAGGCATGTAAAGACTCCTTTCCCTGACAAGTCCATTGATTCGCCATATCTCACGCTGACCATTGCCTGATTCGTCATATTTCACGCTGACCATTGCCTGATTCGCCATATTTCACGGCTGACCACCGGACAATTTATTTTTCACGGTCAAGGACGTCAGTGTCGTTATGATGAGGAACTGGTTTCCGGTAGGTTGGCTGGTTGACGACCATTTGTTGGTGTCCGTCACCTCCATTCATGATGACCACTTGTCACGGTAATGTTCACCCGATGCTGGGTCAATGCTGGGCTAGCGTCGTGGACCATGGCCCAACATTGGACCAGCATCGGGTCAACACCCGTGTTATTCGGCACTTGAATACATCCCAACAAACATAAGACATCATCCAATGTTGTGTCGATGTTGTTCCACCGTCTACGGCGCTGGCCCGCCATTCCACCGACATTAATTTAACGTCTAGTCTTAGCTAAGATTGCCAGTCTAAATCCAGGTCAATAGACCGGAAGAGCAATACGCTTAATCTCCTCACTTCCGCGATAAATATGAAATAAAGTGGTCATTCTGGATTAATGAGACCAGTGAACATTCCGTGTAATCTGGGATTTGAATACATCCCAGCAAACAAAATGTTGGGTCAATGTTGGGCAACCGTCTACGACGCTGGCCCAACATTAAACCAACATTGTATTGCCGTTGCTAGGATTCCCAGTCTAAATCCAGGGCCATAGACCGGGAGAGAGATACATTAAATCCCGGCGATAAAGATGAAATAAAGTGGTCATTCTGGACTAATGAGACAAGTGAGCCACAGCAAACATGAACCTTGACCCAATGCTGGCCTAATGCTGGGCCATCGTGTTCGACGCTGGCCTAACATTAATCCAGCATTTGGGTCAAAGTATCGTGTTTGCTGGGGTGACCTGTCAATGGCCGTAATGCAGTAATTAGAAAGGTACAATAAAACAGGCAGTAAAACATCATAAAAACCGATCAGCTGAAATAAATAACGCCTTTTTATTTACAATCATCGCGCTTCATCTCAACCCTGATAATATGAACCCTTTCAGCGTGGGGACCGACTTTAGTCGTCAGAGTCTGACGCCTTTAGACGTCAGATTTTGACGACTTTAGACGTCAGAATCTGACGTCCATGGACGTCAGAATCTGACGTCTACAGTAGATCCTCACACTGAAAGAATTAAAAACATAATAATGATCGTAGAACTTCGCGGGAAATTCTGAGTAGGTATTTGTCATTCATTTAAAGCTGGAATTCTTCAGATAATTCTCAGCTTTAAATGACGAAACATATTTTCTAGTAAGCTATTGAAAAGACATCTTCAGATTTAAAAAAATTATAATTAGATGAGCAACTACCAGAATTTTTTTCTGTGGTGTTGAATTGTGGTGAGATCATCACATAAAAAGCCCATCTCATAACAGTCTCACCATATAGCAAGGTCACCACATAGTAATTAAGGTCATCGTATAGGGATACAATCATATAGCTAGATCAGCATTATACTAGGTTATCGTTAGTAATATTTATTGAATGTTCCCGATGCTGTCTGAGAAACACAGCCAGTTGCAGCGTGTTGATGTGATGAAGAAAGCATCAGTTTATTTTCAGTCTATTTAGCCAACTGATCCTATGTCTGAGACAGCAACAATGACAAATCTCAATCTGTTTATTCCTAAGGAAATGCCTTGTTTTCGGTTAAAAAGGGAAAGGTAATGGAACGTTCCTGTTCACAAGAGAAGTGATATTTTATTGTCCTTTTGTGGTCACTGAGAGGTGCAGCTAAAAGTAAAACTCAACATGTATTTTCCGGACATCAATGAAGCAGCAGTGACTTCTATTAATGTGGCGATCATGAGCATCGAATCAAATCTACAGAGTAAATATAAATGCGCAGGTAAAGGCGCATGTTTACAGTCTAATACTAATCAGCCAGCTCCACATTTTACCCCCTGGTCACTGGATCTGTTAATTAATGTGTCATTTTAATTACAAGAATACCATGCAATTATACAGACATTTAGGTGCATTGAGTAATTTAGTAATTTTCTCTGAGTAGATCGATATATACTTGATAAGACAAGCCTGTGCATCTGGTACTTTTTTTTGTCATTACACATATAACATAATATATTATTCGAATAATAATACCTGTTCAGTTTTCCTTATTAAAGTAAGCCTATCACATTGTCCTATATCTTTATTCAAGTTACTTGTGTGTGGTATATATGCAGTAATAGGGGGGCGGGTGGAAAGGGACCTTTCACAACAATATTAGCACGGTATTTGATCAACGTCTAGTTTTGGAGGACATTTTAGAAGTGACCAATATCCTACGCTAGAATTGCGTTCGCAGAAACATCTAATGATTAACAGTACAGGTTATAGTGTAATAGATTGTTACCAAATGTATTCCTTTGAGTTGTGAATTGCTGCCAGCGTTAACAACTCAAAGTAGATGAAAAGTGACTCATTAAAAATACATCCAATATATCGAATACAAGCTTAGAACATCCATATATATATATATATACCATTTGTTCAAATACTTGCATTCAAAATATTTCAAGAGGTGCATATTATGTGACTTGTGGTGAGATTGTGTGTTAATAACTTTACACCTCAGTAAAGTTAACTGATAGAAAACAGAAAAAGATCATACCTATCATTTTACAGATAATATCAACCACATCCTTGATGGATGTCATCACCCGTTATTTGATCAGCCTGGGATTGTAGCTGTACTCCGGATGGACGGGGTTGTATGAGAAAGAGGCTGTTATTTGAATTCTTTCAAACACGTGTGTTTTGTGTTGTTTTAATGTTGGGCCAGCGTCGTAGACGGTGGACCAATATCAAATTAACATTAAAACAACT
The DNA here is from genome assembly GCA_964017125.1 of Flabesymbios commensalis. Classification (NCBI taxonomy): domain Eukaryota; kingdom Metazoa; phylum Annelida; class Polychaeta; order Terebellida; family Flabelligeridae; genus Flabesymbios; species Flabesymbios commensalis. Next base: position 85,768,753 of record OZ024909.1, read on the forward strand.
TGTTTGCTGGGATGACAGCATCAGTCAAACAATACCCAGCAAACAATAGACGTTGACCCAGTGTAGATTTAATGATGGTACTCTGTCGCTGATGTCGGCCATAATCAAGCCAACATTGGGTCAACATCTTGTGTTGATATTATGGGAAGTAAAGCCATTTATATTCAAGAGATGCAACGAAGGTCATGTCACTGTATTTAAAGAATCAACTAAGGTCACCCCACGGAGTATAAAGAATCAACGAAGGTCATCTCACTGTGTACAAAGAATCAACTAAGGTCATCCCACGGAGTATAAAGAGCCCTATTTTAACAGCTGGAGAAGCGCGGAAGCAATGATTGACACCCGGCAGAATGAGGAAACAATCAGCGACCAGTGATAACGAATGGAAGAGGACTGTCTGAACGACCTTGACGTTAGAAAGAACTAAAAGAACTAACAAAAATTCTAGAAAGTGTTTAATAATATCCAGTGTCTGAAGGTGATAGGTTCGATCCTGAAGCTGTGAAATATTATTCATTTATATTTCAATTTAGTTAATTTGAGATAATGGACAAGAGCAATTAAATATCATAAGCTACTATTTATTATCGCGATTCAGGATATTAAGTAACAGATGCACCGAGTTGAGAAAACATGATATTTAGAATATCTTCTTGAAAACAAAATTAAGCTTAATTATACATAACTTTATGTACACGTAAATATTTTTTTCCATTTTGTTTATATAACAGTTTTGCAAAACACTACTTTAGAATACAGTGTCATTAACAAAAATCGTTATTATTTTATGTACATGTTGCGCTGTGGATTTTTATGCCAATTACGAGGCTGGTATAGTCACGACTTTGCATTGTCTTTCTTCGAAATATTATCACAATGTGTAGAGATCGAAGTAACTAATGTACTAAAATCCCAAGCGAACACGAGACGTTGATCCAATGCTGGTTTGATGCTAGTCCACCGTCGGTTACAGCAGTTTCAGAATATAGAAATGTTGAGGTATTAATGTTATCCAATGTCTGAATGCGATAGGTGGGATCAGGAAACTGTAAAATGTTATTCCCTTAGATTTCATATCAGTTACTCTGCTGACGTTGACAAGAGCAACTAAATATTCTAAGTTATTATTTCTTATCACGATTCATAATATTCAGTAACAGATGCACCGGATTGAGAAAACAGGATATTTAGAGTTTAGTTTGAAAACACAATTAACCTTGAGTATACATAAGAAAAAATTATTTTGTATATAATAACAATATATTAGCATATGTAAAACAAAAATTAAAACTACATGCTCAATAACAAAAGTCGTTTAATTAACACTTATTCTGTTTTTTAAGCTAATTAATAAACATGGTTGAAATGTACAGCTAAGCCATTCTACATACGATCGTACGTGAATATTCAAAAGCTAAAAATTGTTCTGCAAAGCACAAATTATCATGTCATTGTTACTGATAGTTTAGAAACTGTTGTCAAATGTCGTTGGATACCTACTATAAGGAAGTGGACAAGATCAACTAGATATCATGAACAATTTAACTACTATCAACGCTGTGATCACAACTATGGACTTTCAAGGTAAATTCTAAGTCATATGAAATGCCCCTGTAATCTGTCAAGTGGTTTGCGGTACATACATGAGATTTGTCAATTTATCATAAACAGTAATCTTTTACACTCATTTAACGATGGAAATTGCTTTATTATTCCAGCTTCAAGTGATTGAAAAATACAAAAAAAAACAATTCAGCAACCCTTAGGGCGCAGAGATAATTTATTTAAATTATCAACTTCTTGAGTGTCTGTTTCCCAAGCACGATCAAAACCTCAAGTGGTTGGAAATTACCTATATTTGTTCAATTTGTAACCAAACATTTAGAGATTCTGAAGTTTAAACATTTTATTTCCTTCCCAATATCAGTGATTTGATCGTCAAGTCCAGTACAAGTACTGATACATATAATAATTAGTACCAGTTATATTCCCGTGAGATGGGAATTGCTGCCGGACCTCACAGCTCAATAGAAATCAAAGGTTCCTGATTAACAGTACAAGTACTGATACATGTAATAATTAGTACCAGTTATATTCCCGTGAGATGCGGATTGCTGCCGGACTTCACAGCTCAATAGACATCAAAGGTTCCTAATTAATTATATGTAATAATTAGTACCAGTTATATTCCCGTGAGATGCGGATTGCTGCCGGACTTCACAGCTCAATAGAAATCAAAGGTTCAAATACAGCACAAGTACTGATACATATAATAATTAGTACCAGTTATATTCCCGTGAGATGAGAATTGCTGCCGGACTTCACAGCTCAATAGACATCAAAGGTTCCTAATTAATTATATGTAATAATTAGTACCAGTTATATTCCCGTGAGATGCGGATTGCTGCCGGACTTCACAGCTCAATAGAAATCAAAGGTTCAAATACAGCACAAGTACTGATACATATAATAATTAGTACCAGTTATATTCCCGTGAGATGAGAATTGCTGCCGGACTTCACAGCTCAATAGAAATCAAAGGTTCCTGATTAATTAAAAAAGTTTAAATGTTACTCCATGCAATATATCGAATACAACATTAGAACCTCCCTACTTTTATATAAAGTTTGTTCATATTTTGATCAACTTATGTCAGGTGGTGCATCAGGTTACATCCTGATCAGATTGTTAATAACCTCAAAGTCAAAGTAAAGGTTGAATTCGTGGCTTTGAGTGCAGTGGTTATCCTACAAAGTAAATGGTTTATCTTGTTCAATTTTGACGCTGTGTGTGGCAAATATGTAAAAATAATCTAATTGTTTATGCCGTTATGTCGTGTGTAGAGTACAATGTGACCTTTGTCTTTTCAATTCAATCATTGCTGTGATAATTGACTTTCACAGAATAAAATTGCTCCTCTAAAATTGTATATGTTTGCAATTGTGTAAGTGTAATAAAATAATGTTTTCTTTTAAATTGAAGATCAAATGGCCATCCATTTTGAGATTATTCCTTCATCTTTCCGAAATGCTCAATATATCTACGCTGCACAATTTCAAATAGATTTGTTGTTCGTCGTATAAATACTAAGACTGGGTCAACAACTTTCTCTATATCTGCTCCAGCCTTATGGAACGCCCTGACTGTGCCAATACGTAATGACAAAACAATCTTAACATACCGGAAATTACTTAAATCTGACCTGTTTGACATGGCTTTTCCACCCTAGTCCCTCAGCAGCCCGGCTCTTTGTTGACGAACCTGCTTTGGCCTCGATTATGTCACATGATAACGCTAAGGATTTGTGCGCCTCTGAGCTCGGTCCGCTGAGGATATAGGCGCTATATAAGTTTTATTGATTGATTATTCCTTCATCTACCGGCTCATTCATTAAGCTGATTCACCGTGAGATATGAGTTGTTACAATATAAAACACGAGACACTGAGTCAATGTTGTTTTAATGTTAGACCACAATCTGTGAAGCTGGCCCAACATGAAAACAACATTGGCTCAGTGTCTCTTGTTTTCTGGGGCAGAAATGCCCACCTTCAATAAAAACCTGGTGTAAAAACGAGGAATTGACACACGACACCTCGACCCAATGCTGGTTGATTCAGGGCGTCCCAGCGAACACCACAGCTAACACGATACTATGAATCCGTGGTGCCCTAATGCTGGCCCGGCATTAAGCCAACGTTGGTTTTCAATGGCAGGACTTAAGTAAAAGGGGGTCGTACGAAAATGTGGCTGATTATCAGATCCTTATTCAAGGTCATATATAGCATGGTGTGTTAACGCCCATTCCAAACATCAACATAGATTATATCACAATAATAACGACACGCAAATTGTTCATTAGTTTTAAATATGTAATTAAAGATTGATACAAAAGACTAGGAAATGTCTAAGCATATCATACATATAGTAGTTGTATTATTCTATTAAGGTCTGTCAAACGAAACGAAACGAAAACAAATTAGTATTCATTAAAATATTATCAAGGAAATAACGTCTGATGACTCCAGTTGTGTTTAAACTCTAACGTAGCTGTAGCTATACCATACACTCTGGGCGGGGGCCCTAGGGTGGTGGTTAGCACCGCTGCCTTTCACGCCAGAGTCCGGGGTTCGGTTCCCGGTCTCGGTGGTTTGAAAGAAACAAAATTGTTTCTTCCCCATCCACGTGTGAAAGTTAGTATTGTGGGGAGCCTCCGTGACCGAGAGGTAGCGTGCTCGGCCTCAGACCGTCAGGGCTCGAATTTCGAATCCTGTGTCTGGAGGACAGTGTCATCTCAATCATCTCACCATCCTCAGGAGGTTCTCCTGGCCCAGTTTAGCCTATATGTGCACAAAGGTGGCCTAAAGCCCGACTCATTTCATTTCATTTTTACCATACACTCTGGACGTTTAAATATCGTCATTTAGTGGATTTCAAGAACTACACTTGGCCAGGGGCTCTTTTCATTAAGATAATATTATCTTAACTTTAACTAATTATATTTGTCATTTATAATAAGAGCTTAAGATGATCTCACCTTCTTAATAACAAACTGAAACTTAAGATAAGATAAGATTTGTTTTGCTCTTCAGCTCGGACGCTAACACATGTGATTGCGTCAAACTCAGATTACTTATGATGTTGATGTCTGTAAACTGGTATGCGATCTGACGGGTTCAGACAATACCGTAGACAGCCCGTCAGTGTACATAAGGTATCTTCCCTACGGCAAGGCTAGGCTTATCGAGGTCGCAGATTGGTCTGCGACCTCGACAAAGCCTACATTGCAGCTGAAAGTATTTAATTGGTACGCAATTATGTAGACAGATTATGGAGTACACCAAATAATTTAAATAATTTAAATAATTCATTGGTGCGCGGATAATTATTATATTTATTTTTTTCTGTCACTTATATTTCACAAACCCGTGTAATTTTCAGTCGCTTTAAGTTGGGGATCGCGGTAGCGAGACACAACTTCAAAAAACTGAAAATTGTTAAATTATAGTTCCGAGATCCAAGTGTAAATATCTGCTGATTTCATCTCTGGCTTTGTGAGCTGAACTGATCAGATATTACAAAAAACTATTAATGTTACAAAGAGGGACATGGCACAATGGTTAGAGCGTGGCGGTGGTTGTCTGTCGGTGGTTGCGAACCCCGCTTGGTGCAGGTTTTTCCGAGAAATATCATGCTGTGTCCCTGGGCAAGGCACTTCATCCTCAAATGCGTCACTTGACTCAGGTGAAAGTGAGTACCGCTAAGTTCAACGCGCCTAAATGTCGCAGGACTATATGATCTCAGTAGAATTGAAATGGCACTTGAAGTTGAATGGAAAAGTCCAGTGACCAGGGGGGGGGGGGTAAAATGTAAATAGGTCTCAGACTTGATCTCAGGTTGATAGGTCTCAGACTTCATATCAGACTATAAACCTTCACATTTACTTTATTTACAGATAGGCTACCTTATTGCTCCATTACTCTCAATAAATGCTCCATGACACATGTATTCACATGGCAGCTTTTAACCGAATGGTGTGTTTCACTTGAGCAGGTTCTGTTCTGGTCATTAGCTTTCTTGTGAGCTTTAAAACCTGCTAAAGTTGATTGAGAAGATTCTGCTTTCACGGGTAGCAATGCTGTTTCGACATTTAAACGATGGCATAAAGTTAAACCATACCAAGTTCTGCAGAATGCAACCAATATGTAGCTACATTAGCAAGATTAGGTGAAGAATTGGGTCTTTAAAACTGTCTTTTAAAACTTTTAACATAATTTTGTTGCTCTGTTTATAGTTACATATACTCAAATAGGCTAATGAAGGGACGTCAAAGTTAAGAATGTATGTGAAAACTTGGCTACCATCTAATCCTCGGCAGCAATCAATTTATTCAATTATCAACCTTGTCTTCGCACTTTCAAACAAAAATGGCACATTTCCAAGACGCCATCTTGAAAAGATCACATCAATCCTCTTTGAGTGTGCCACTTGCTGCTACACATCATGGATGGGCCATTGACAACGAGAGTGGATTAAAAAAAACACTGTGGTTTCTAGATTATATAATTCTACAGGAATTAGTTAACATTCTAACGCAGCAGGTGTCATCTCCAGACAATTAAATAAATTATGCAAATATTGCACAGATGACAATACAGCTGACGAAGATTATTTGCTCAATTAACTTGCCGGTGACGTAGTTTTCTTATATTATTTTTGTATAATCACTAATACCATGTGAGGAGAGATTAATTATATTGACCTAATACCCACTCCTATTCATGGTCAGTTCCCGTTATTTTTGTTTCTAAAATAATTTTAATTTTCTCATATGCCGCTATAGGTACACGTAGGCCTATAACTTATCGATACACCCATGTTTGCTTACTTCGGCGCATACCCATAATTGTTAGCCCCACCTCGTTCTTCTAGTCACTTATTGAATATAATATATTTATCTTGTGTTTTTTTTTATTATAATCTGTAGGGATACTTGGATTGATGTCATAATGCTCAATATGAAATTAAATGAGTGAGGTTTTAGGCCACCTTTGTGCACATAAAGGCTGAACTGCGTCAGGAGAACCTCCTGAGTAAAGTGAGATAAATGAGATGACACTGCCCTCCATACACAGAATTCGACATTCGAGCCTTGGCGGTCTGAGGCCGAGCACGCTACCTCTCGGTCACGGAGGCTATCCACTATATTGAATCATTGCGAGTGAGCGACGAAGAAACATGTTGTTTCTTTGAAACTTGGAGGCCAGAGTGGGGTTCAAACCCGCGATCTCCGACTTTATAAGCAGGCAGCTTTAACCACGGAACCAGGGCGCCCGCCCATAATGCTCAATATACTAGATATTCAATCTCAAGCATTGTTCCCTATATTAAAATAAAACTAAATATCCTTAGCATTTGAAGTGTATTTATATATATATATATATATTACTGTTGTTCTCCATAAAGAATTAAACATCAATATGCGACTAACATAAAATATGTATTCTAATCATAATAGCAAGATTATTAATAATATTTCATAAACAAAAAATCTGCCCTAGCATTCAAACTGTATAAAACAATTTAATTTTACCTTGTTCCTCCAGTAAGTTATTAAATATAATATATTTAACCTGTGCGTATTGCTATAATATTTCTGGATATCTGGATAACGCCACATTGGTCAACATACTAGTTTTAGGCATTGTGCTTTATTATACATTTTTTTAGATTCATTTAAAAAACTCAGCCTTGGCATTCAAAGTGTTATTATACATATTGTTTGGTTTTCCATCAAACATTTGAATATATACATCAATATAAAACTAATATTAAATATTTATATTACATGCAATATTGAATATACACAGTATATAAACAATGTAAGCAAATAATTGGTCTTAGCATTTAAAGTGTCATTTAATTTATTTTTTTCTTCATAAACATGTAATCATAAACACCAATATGAGATTCACAAAGAATATTCATAATAAATATAATGATAACTATTCACAGCATGACTTAACTTTATTATAATAGGCTATTGGTGGCAGAGATATCAGCATATTTGAATTTTACCGCAAATTAGAGTTCGCGATAAAGACGCGCGTATCCGAAATATGTAGTTATAACAAATATTGGCAGTAGATTTTTTTTAACTTTAACTTCTAGTCCCCTGGGGACATATTTGGGACACTTTTTGTGAATTGGCTTGCTTCCAAATAGCTCTCAACAAAAAAAACAGATTTCCAGACTTGACACATAATTTAAAATGTTTGTATTTTTTAGGCCCCCGTATTGATAAAAGGGTTGAAAAAAATATTCAAAATGAAATCTGGGCACAAATATTTTTCAGTGACCTACATGTGTATATGACCGAGGGCTCTGAGTAAAACAATAGTGAAAATAAATAAAACTACTACTATTTTGAACAATTTTTCGAGTTGCTGTCAATTTTATTTTGGTGTTCTTCTAAAAAGTGGTAAAATAGGGCCTAGGTCTTAAAGCGTCCTGTTTGGCCAAAAAGAACCAAAACTCGATATGTCCCAATAGTCAAGCTAAATAAAAATTGTAGTGAAAATTTCTTAGCTTTAGTGAGTACGAGGGCTAGATCCGGCTCCCGGCCTATAAAGCCCGATTCATTTCATTTTTATTTGTGAGGGAGCCTCAAACTATGGATTCCCGCTGCGTGGATGTGACCTATGACATGGTGCCAGTGATATTGACATGGGACTACTCATAGATACGTTATTAACGTTATTGTAGCCTCTAAATATGGATTCCCACTGTCTGGATTTGACTTATAATTATACAACACGATGTCAATGATGTATATATTGTACTAAATATCCCTTATACTTTTTGACCCTTTTTAATATAATTCATTGTATTCATTGTATTAAATAAAGAATAATCCATCCAAGAAAAACGTATTCAGCTTAAAGTGGTGCATTCAAGCTTGGGTATTTGTGGGGGAGGCTAAACATATGGATTCCCGCTACCTGGATTTGGCCCAGATGGGACACTGTAGGACATGGTGTCAGTGATGTTGACACATGATTTATCCCTTACTAGCTAAGGATTATATGGATCAGTGGAAATCCAGCAGGCGGGAGACATTGATCCAGTGCTGGCTGAATGTTGAGCCGGCGTCGCAGACTCGGCACTACACCATCTGTGGTTCACCAAGGCAACCATTCGTTCTGCCAATTGGTTCACCAAGTTAAATTGAAATCAGAGCATTGATGTCAATTTCGCGCAGGGCGGCAATTCGCTTCATTTTCTGTTTCTTTCTGCTTTAACCTGGTAACTTGATACGTGCCTCTCTCTGCCTAGGTCTATTATCTGGTCAATAATTTGTCTGGTCTTCTCGCCCAGGAATCCATCCTGCCGGAATCTGTCTTGTTACCAGGTCAAAATGATGTCCTTACGTCACCAAGCATACACCAGATGCATACGAAACGGTGGCCTACTTTTGGTACAACGTCATGCATATACTGTGGGCCAAAATGAATCGTATATGTTGGAGATAGGACGTTCTGGTGGAAGCGCTTGATAAACATTACCCCAGATTTTATCACAATGAAAGTACACGCAAATTGTTCATCAGCTTTAGACCTGACATTTATGATTAATTACATTAAAAATATGTATGCATGACATAGACTTTATTCGATTGTAATTTCATTCTGGGTAAAGTACGTTTCTTATGTTGCTAGTCAACAAAAACATTAGTTTTAACTAACTCGCTTATATTTATTTAATTTGAGATCAACCATTTGCAGATCTTGATGTGTAAACACTCCCAACAACAGAGATTTTATTCTGGTGAGCAAACGAGTTAGAAACGACAATAATCGTTCTTAGCGCTTAAAGGGTTAACATTACTAAAAATGTGCAATAAGAAACACCAATGACGCTACAACATAAGTAGCAGATTCGATCCCTTCTCTGAAAGGGTTAAAGCGCCGTGGGGATCCAAGCCCACTTGGGACAGGTTTTCAGAGAAATATATAGGCCTATACACTGCTCACCCTAGACACTGCTCCCTCGCATGTTAAAATGTGCAGATGGTTGACGTCATATGTTTCCGCTCTCAATTTCAAGTATTGTAGTAAGCTTGTGATTGGCCGGCTGTCTTGCTAAAAGTACTCTGATCGGCTGGCGAAAATATTATGGAGGGGAGGGGTGGGTGTAGACAGACACCTATGTGGGGCCCAGCAAACGCGAGGATTTGACCCAATGCTGCTTCACTATTGGCCCACCGCCAACGGCGCTGGACCAACATTGAAACAACAGCGGGTCAAGTCTTCATGTTTGCTGGGAGAGCTGTCCGCATTATGATACACGCGTACCGTCTGTGTCTGGTTGGAACAGGCTGCACAGTGCTCTGTGTAATAGGCCTAATGCTTCTCTTCTCTCAACGTTGTGAGGCGGGGCCCCTAGGGTAGTGGTTAGCACCGCTGCCTTTCACGCTAGAGTTCGGGGTTCGGTTCCCATCTCGGCGGTTTGAAAGAAACAAAAAATGTTTCTTCCCCAACCACGTGTGTAACTCGGTATTGTGGGGAGCATCCGTGACCGAGAGGTAGCGTGCTCGGCCTCAGACCGCCAGGAATCGAATTTCGAATCCTGTGTTTGGAGGACAGTGTCATCTCATTCATCTCGGCCAATGTTGGTTCAAGGTTGGACGATCGTGGAGCGAACATTGAGCCAACATTGGGTCGATGTTCTATGTTCAATGGGTAGGACATAGATGATAATGTGTACGATAAGTCCGATGCGCTGGAATGGCTGCGGGACTGTATGTTGTCAGTGATGTTGGAATGACACACATGACAAGGAGGTAAATTAAAAAGTCGTCTGGTGACTTTCCAGACTTGATATCAGACTTTAAACATTAAATAGACATTGGGAGGTGGAGGTGCAATTATAAAGTCTGCTACCAAGGCTGAAGATGTATTAGTCGACTTTACAATTGCACTGGGCTTCTTAATTCGTTATGTGTTGATTAACGGGTGATCAGCTGGAAATGATTGTGACAATATTTGTATCAATCAATTGAAATTTGTTACAGTTTTGTTTTAATTTGGCTCACATATACATGCATGTCTAAACTAGTATTTTGATATTATTGGAAACCTTTGGTTAACTAACAATTAAACAAAATATGAAAATCTCTCTTCAAAACCTCTGCTTAACAAACAATATATACAAATAATATAACAAACAATATATATATATATATATATATATATATACACAAATATATATAGACCTGAACAATTTGTGACAAATTTAAGAAAAAACTAAAGAATGTCAGAGTCTAATGTTGATCACTCCATTCAAGAACTAAGATATTGAAAAATGTATTATTATTTAATAATTTATTCATGCATTCACTAATTCATTTATTCATTCATTCATTCAATCTTTCTTTCAATCTTTCGCCCAGTCTTTTATCACTCTGTTTTAAGCGCACACATGATACGAGCTGTTTTTTTTCTGATGCCACACAGACCTTTTTTTATTTAACCTGATTACACGATGATCTGACACCTGATTTCTCAGGTTGATTAATTATTAACCTCTTTTTAAAGCCAATTTTCACGCTCGTCCCCCTCGAGCTGTCGGGGTAGATTTATATCAACTCAGCTGACACAAAACCCAGTGAATTGTTTATTGTTTCCCCACTGTGTATGACATTAATTCACTAATGGTCAGCGTCTCATTTAGGTCTGAACCCAGAAGACGTTGTACCAGCGCTGGCTCAATGCTGGTCCACTGTCTACGACGCTCTCCCAGCATTAAAAAACACAAGTTTCACTAAATATGTTCCTCTCTTGTTATGCTCGCGTCACAGCAATATTAAACATAAGGCTTACTTTTAATCTTAATTTTGCTGTAAATTCAGCAATGAGACCTTGAACTAATGTTGGTTTTATGCTCGGCCACCGTCTACGACGCCGGCCCAGCATTAAGCAATCACTGGGCCAAAGTCTTGTGTTCAATTGCAAAATAAAATATATTTATACAAAAAAGTCTCGTGTTCCGTTATAAAAACGCCACAGCCATTGCTGTCTGGCATGAAACATGCGTTTACCCTGCATCAGAACGACCTTTTAACCTCAGTCCGCGTTTGAACGACTTTCGACTGAATGTGAATGACATTTTACCCTTCGTATCAATTTGAACGACTTTCGTCTAGATTTGAACGATCTGCTCCCGGTTCTCTGAATCCCTCATGTACGTTTCCCAGCGGGCAGTGACTTTATTTTCTAATAGAAAGCCACCAGACTGAAAAGTAAGCCAATTGGTCGCCGACTCAGACATTCCAGATTGTCCGCTGAAGTGTTCACTGCAATCTGATACACAGCTAAATTATCTAGTCTGTCTGTCTGGAGCGTCACAGAAAACAGGGGGCGTGGCTACTAGTGTGAACTAGTGTTGAACATATGTTGGTTTAATGTTGGTCCAGCGTCGCAGACGTTGGCCCAACATTAAATCGACCTGGGTCAAATCCTCTGTCCGGATGGCAATGTTATCTCACCATCCTCGGGAAGTTTTTCTAGCCCAGTTTAGACTATATGTGCACAAAGTTTGCCTAAAACCACATTCATTCATTCATTCATTCATTCTTTCTTTCATTTATTCATTCATTCATTCATTCATTCATTCATTCATTCATTCATTCATTCATTCATTCATTCATTCTTTACTTCATTCATTCATTCATTCATTCATTCATTCATTCATTCATTCATGCATTCATTTATTCACTCATTCATTCATTCATTCATTCATTCATTCATTCATTCATTCATTCATTCATTCATTCTTTCATTCATTCATTCATTCATGCATTCATTCATTCATTTATTCATTCATTCATTTTATTATCCATTTAGTCATTAATTTGTTCATTCATTTATGCATTCATTCATTGATTCATTCATTGATTCATTGATTCATTCATTCATTCATTTATGTATTTATTTATTCATTCATTCATGTATTCATTCATTCATTCATTCATTCATTCATTCGCTCATTCATTTATTCTTTCATGCATTCATTCATTCGTTCATCATTCATTCATTTATTTATATATTTATTTATTTATTATTCATCTATTCATTCATTCATTCATTCATTCATTCGTTCATTCATTCATTCATTCATTTATTTATTCATTCATTTATTTATTTATTCATTTATTCATTTATTCGTTCATTCATTCATTCATTCATTCATTCATTCATTCATTCATTCATTCATTTATTTATTCATTCATTCATTCATTCATTCATTCATTCATTCATTCATTCATTTATTCATTCATTCATTCATTCATTCATTCATTCATTCAATAATTGATTAATTAAGTAATACATTCATTCATTCATTCATTCATTCATTCATTCATTCATTCATTCATTCATTCATTCATTCATTCATTCATTCATTTATTTATTTATTTATTCATTCATTCATTTATTCGTTCGTTTATTCATTCGTTCATTCATTCATTCATTCATTCATTCATTCATTCATTCATTAATTCATTCATTCATTCACTCATTTATTCATTTATTCATTCATTCATTCATTCATTCATTCATTCATTCATTCATTACATCTAATAAAACCCTCACTAATTTTTACTAATGATTTAAATTGGGTCATTCGAGGTGTGAATAATGTTAAAATTTAGGATGGTAAATATAAAGTAACAAAGGGACTATTTTGTAGGCCTGCTTGTTTATTAAAATCACAATAACTGATTGTCTGATTATATTACTCACAATCTCACCCTGTCCAGTCAAATCGTGTGTTGATTCACACCATCCACTTCAGACGATAAACGTGTTTTCCTCTTCATCTGAGCACAAGGGGATGAAAGGGGGAGGGCTTTATCAGCTTCCTAGCTCAATCCGCGAATTACATCTCCTGATAAACACACATTTACTGTAATGCTGTGCAAATGCTATAAACACAAGCGTAACTAAGCAGCTGAGGTAAAAAAGTAATTAACGTAGTCAACAATATTGTTGTTTTAAGAAAAAAATTAAAAATTTCATGTAGATTAAACTATCAATCCATCAAGGAAAATATTGCATTGTCGTACACGATAATTACATGCCAGCATTTGTTGTTGTAAGAAAACGTATATAAAGGGGTCTCTATATTTTATATAGTCAGATTTTGTAAAATAAAAATGTTTTGTTTTCTTGGTGAAGGGCTTTGAAACATCGCGGTTTTTGTCACGACTTTAATTGAAATGGATTTACAAAACGCTATCATTGCATGTGGAATCCTTAGCTCGTAATCAAAAGTCTAATACACTGTTAATAATATTAAAAATAACATAACACTTGAAATGTTATTTTCTAACCATCTGTATTTGATATAAGTAGTTAAGGTTATTATAAAGTATTGTCAGGCTTATTGGCTGTGTGTGAAATTGAGTCTCTTTTGTTAAGCCATTATTACTCCGATATCCAGCGATAACGAAAAAGCCATTAAATGTTAACATTTAAAGCGTTACACTATATAATATAACTTATTAGCCACTTGAAGTTGTCTCTCGCTACCGCGACCCATAGCAATAAACCTGTGGTCTCTCGCTACCACGCGCCGCAACTTCTGGTCAGTAAAATAAGCTCGAATAAACATAATTTGAATTATAGTTGAATCTAGCAAATGTAATGATCAATTGTCATTGGAAATTCACGTTTGAAACACGAGCACAAAGGCCTAAGTCATGGGATTTAAATTGCCAACGCAAAACTTCAAATGGGTGAGAATTGCTCATATTTGACTAACTTAAGACCAAACATTTAGCAAACCTTGATGTTTCAATATCCACTTCATTTCCAGCATCAATGATTAAAACGACTATAGTCGTGTTTAGGGCTTAAAGGGTGGATTAGTAGCGCTGTGTTTAACCCTTAGAGCACTGATGCCGACTACAGATGACATGGTGTGTTAACCCTTAGAGCACTGATGCCGACTACAGATGACATGGTGTGTTTAACCCTTAGAGCACTGATGCCGACTACAGTTGACATGCTGTGTTTAACCCTTAGAGCACTGATGCCGACTACAGTTTACATGCTGTGTTTAACCCTTAGAGCACTGATGCCGACTACAGTTGACATGCTGTGTTTAACCCTTAGAGCACTGTTGCCGACTACAGTTGACATGCTGTGTTTAACCCTTAGAGCACTGATGCCGACTACAGTTGACATGCTGTGTTTAACCCTTAGAGCACTGATGCCGACTACAGTTGACATGCTGTGTTTAACCCTTAGAGCACTGATGCCGACTACAGTTGACATGCTGTGTTTAACCCTTAGAGCACTGATGCCGACTACAGTTGACATGCTGTGTTTAACCCTTAGAGCACTGATGCCGACTACAGTTGACATGCTGTGTTTAACCCTTAGAGCACTGATGCCGACTACAGTTGACATGCTGTGTTTAACCCTTAGAGCACTGATGCCGACTACAGTAGACATGCTGTGTTTAACCCTTAGAGCACTGATGCCGACTACAGTAGACATTCTGTGTTTACCCCTTAGAGCACTGATGCCGACTACAGTAGACATGCTGTGTTTAACCCTTAGAGCACTGATGCCGACTACAGTTGACATGCTGTGTTTAACCCTTAGAACACTGATGCCGACTACAGTAGACATGCTGTGTTTAACCCTTAGAGCACTGATGCCGACTACAGCTGACATGCTGTGTTTAACCCTTAGAACACTGATGCCGACTACAGTAGACATGCTGTGTTTAACCCTTAGAACACTGATGCCGACTACAGTAGACATTCTGTGTTTAACCCTTAGAACACTGATGCCGACTACAGCTGACATGCTGTGTTTAACCCTTGGAGCACTGATGCCGACTACAGTTGACATGCTGTGTTTAACCCTTAGAGCACTGATGCCGACTACAGTAGACATTCTTTGTTTAACCCTTAGAGCACTGATGCCGACTACAGTAGACATTCTGTGTTTAACTCTTAGATCACTGATGCCGACTAAAGTTGACATGCTGTGTTTTAACCCTTAGAGCACTGATGCCGACTACAGTTGTCATGCCGTGTTTTAACCCTTAGAGCACTGATGTCGACTGCAGTAGACATCCTGTGTTTAACCCTTAGAGCACTGAATTAAAGGGTTGATTAGCGTGGCCAGTTTCCATTTCGTGACAACCTCGCCTCAGACTATGCGGTATTACATGTACTTCTGCACAGCTAGGGTTTGTTTGAGCGATGAGTTTTGCACTTTAATAAATTGAAAATAACTACTGATCCAGACGAAATCGACATGTACTATTCACATTTCGATAACTCGCCAAATACTTTGTTATATAACGCAATTCATCCAACTAGTTCAAGGCCGTGGACTTTTATGACTCTAATGAATATTAGTCCAAACATATTGTCCCTTACAAGCATTATTGATGTTAAACATTCAATACAATCAAACGCATTTACATTATGCAAATAAGTAGGCCTACAAACAAAAAACAAACGTTTTTAATATAATAAATTAATATGAAACAAGATCGCTGTTTAACCCAAGAATATATAGCATACGAGAAAGCCGCAATCACGAAAGGCAGGCAGGCAGGCAGACAGACAGACTGAAATAAAATAAAACACATTTAGCATTTAACACGTCTGATTCAGACGTATAAATCGATCCCCACACTGAAATAATTAAATATGCAAAGCGGATGTAGACCCAATTACCATACGTATTCAAATGAAGCTGAAAGAGATAACTAAGACATTTATGATATTTTTAAATTAAAAAAAAACGCCTGGTCTCCATAGTTTACACAATATTTCAATATTTCAGCGTTGTAAGGGTTAAAGCTATAGACCAATCTATGTACGTGTTTTTTGTACCCAGTTGACGCCATCCCTGTAATCAGCGTGGTGCTTTCTGGGCACAGATGTGTCCCACTGCTCGTACACAGTGGACTGCACCTTTAATCAGCATGTCGATCAAGTACTCTTATCCCATCACAACCACTTACAACGCTGATAGCATAGATATATCAAAATGGCATATTATGGCATATTAGTGCTTAGTTTTCACCTGCCTGATATGGCTTATTGAGAGTCACACGCTAAATGGCCATAAACATCAGAAATCGTTGCCTTTATCATCGTTCTCATATTCCTCTATTCCTTTAGTCATTATTTAGCTTGTAAACAGCAAAGGCTACGTTGGAGAAAATATGATTATAAAGTTACTTAACGTCTTTTTATTTTACCACTGTCTGGCATAACTGTTTGTGTCTGTCCTAATTAATTTATATTGATGAAAATAAATATCTTCCAGATAAGGTATTTTATGAGTCGAGCCTTCCACGAACAATTTTACTAAATACTTTTTATATTTGGTTTTAATCGGTTTTAAACTGGCTTGAAACCATATGTATATAAGGCCATAGCCGCGCAAGTGTTAATTACACAAGTTCTTAAAATGGGAAACGCCGACATAAATCCTGAATGAGAGTGGATTTTAGTTTTTCGTGTTATTACTCTGCTAAAAGACCTGTTGTTGGGGATGCAACCAGTGTTTAAAATTTAAAATTTGTCTGGTGTCAAATAAAACAAATATGAGTATGGTTCACCCACTTGAAGCTGTGTGTCGCGGTAGCGAGACACAACTTCAAGTGGGTGACAATCATTTCATTTAGCACTTTAAAGTTAAAGTTTGAATTGTCAACACGGATGTCATTTAGTTTTTATCAGAATTTGTCTCAAAAATGACAGGTTGATGGGATTCTGAAGAAGACTAAAAACTTGGAGCTGATTACATTGTGAAACTAGAACCATTATTAGCCATTTTTCTCGAATCAGTGAAACAACAATTCTAGCTCAGTCATTATATTATCATCTGTGACATCAAAAATGTATTACACCCACATATTTAAAAACCAACAAACGTAAGATGTTTGTTTAATTTTGGTCCACCGTCTACGACATTAATTTAACATTGATCCAACATACGTTTGCTGAGTTGCTTGCATAGTTCTAATTTATTTGTAACTCAAGTGGGATTAGGTGGGTGTCCCCAAGGCTTTCTGAGGCTGCTTAGGGCCAGTAGTTTAGAAGTGTTTGACCAATCGATAACCTGAGATCTATGGGTTTATCCATTTACACTCGTAAGCTTCCCTACACTGCACCTCATCCCGACAGAGGCAGACTTAACCCTTTCAAACCCGAATTTACCATTATCATCTTCATCCACTAACAAGCCGCGAATTGCTGTCGGAATTTACGACTTGTAGTAGACGAAAATGATTTGAAGCGGGTGAAAAAGTCAAGAAAATTGCGATGTATTGGTAAACCAGTTTCATGGAAATATTCATTCTAAAACTCTTGGTTGTAGGGAAATTAAGTATGTTTTCAGAGATGTAAAATGGATCTTTAATGCATCGTGAGGGCTTAAAGGGTTAATGGAGGGAGAACGAATACTTGTGAAGACTGCAGGATGCCGCACCTCAACGTCACTTATCCATTTGAAGCCGACATAGCATCGTCAAAGCTTGGTGCTGAAATATTTTTGTATAAACCATGGAGACAAAAGTGTTATTTAATTTGAAATCATTCATTCTGTAAAGTGCAGTGAATTCACGGAAAACTCCTTTTGAATAGCTACTCTGTGAAAACAATGTTACATAAGTCCCCCTCTCCCATAGTTTACTGTATTAGATTGCCAGGAGAAAATAATGTCTTCTGACGTGATATCAGAATATATACTGTTTACCACCTCACCTTTACTTCCCGGTAAACACCATGGCACATTATTTCTAGCTTCTAAAAAGCTGTTAGAGCCTCATTACACTGGGTCTCAAGTAAAATAATCAGTAAGAAAAAAATTAAAGAATGAGTCGATCAATCAATCAATCAATCAATCAATCAATCAATCAATCAATCAATCAATCAATCAATCAATCAATCAATCAATCAATCAATCAATCAATCAATCAATCAATCAATCAATCAATTAATCAATCAATCAATCAATCAATCAATCAATCAATCAATCAATCAATCAATCAATCAATCAATCAATCAATCAACCAATCAATCAATCAATCAATCAATCAATCAATCAATCAATCAATCAATCAATCAATCAATCAATCAATCTATCAATCTATCAATTAATCAATCAATCAATCAATCAATCAATTAATCAATCAATCAATCAATTAATCAATTAATTAATCAATCAAGATAACACCATAACGTTCTAATAAATGCTTCTAGAAAAATTCCAAAAAGTGATGTTGCCTCCTTTCCTGTGCAAGGAGGCTCAACTGTCGCTAATTGGTTTCTATTATTAGCCGGCTGTAAATGGAGCAACTAGTGTCTATATCTGTTTTAAGTGAACTATGGTTGTTTTTCTGACTTACAAATACATGGTGATTAATAAATAGCACAGTGCTTCTAACTGTTTTCTCTTTTCTGACGCCCACGAAATCCTCCACTGTGGTCTCAATGGTCGTATTTGGCACTTACAAAGTGGTGGATGCCACGCTTTAAGCCCCAAGGCGCGATTGTGATGTAATTTCAATGAGGCTTCCTGTCGCCCGCATTAGCTGATGAAATGCTACCCGCATTAGCTGATGAAATGCTAACAGCAGTAACTGCTTACTTTTCATGGGAACTGCTACTGGTTTTGCATTTGTGGTGTAGGTTACAGACAACGAGTGGTAACTCCCTGCGTTTAAAGATACACTTTACGGCTGTTTTCATTTATGCAGGAGATTATGTCCATAGTCAACCACGTAACTGTCTGTGCTACTCTTCAGAGACCACTAGACATTTCAAGCAATTATAGAATGCTCCTGTGTTGGACTTTAGGTGGGGGCTCTGGTGAAGTGGATCAAGCTGCCAGCTCACTCACTCACTCACTCACTCACTCACTCACTCACTCACTCACTCACTCACTCACTCACTCACTCACTCACTCACTCACTCACTCACTCACTCACTCACTCACTCACTCACTCACTCACTCACTCACTCACTCACTCACCCACCCACCCACCCTACCCACTCACTCACTCACTCACTCACTCACTCACTCACTCACTCACTCACTCACTCACTCACTCACTCACTCACTCACTCACTCACTCACTCACTCACTCACTCACTCACTCACTCACCCACTCACTCACTCACTTACTCACTCACCCATCCACCCTACCCACCCACTCACTCACTCACTCACTCACTCACTCACTCACTCACTCACTCACTCACTCACTCACTCACTCACTCACTCACTCACTCACTCACTCACTCACTCACTCACTCACTCACTCACTCACTCACTCACTCACTCACTCACTCACTCACTCACTCACTCACTCACTCACTCACTCACTCACTCACTCTCTCGCTCGCTCACTCACTCACTCACTCACTCACTCACTCACTCACTCACTCACTCACTCACTCACTCACTCACTCACTCACTCACTCACTCACTCACTCACTCACTCACTCACTCACTCACTCACCCACCCACGCACCCACCCACACACTCACTCACTCACTCACTCACTCACTCACTCACTCACTCACTCACTCACTCACTCACTCACTCACTCACACACTCACCCACCCACCCACCCACCCACCCACTCATACACTCGCTCGCTCACTCACTCACTCACTCACTCACTCACTCACTCACTCACTCACTCACTCACTCACTCACTCACTCACTCACTCGCTCGCTCGCTCGCTCGCTCGCTCGCTCACTCACTCACTCACTCACTCACTCACTCACTCACTCACTCACTCACTCACTCACTCACTCACTCACTCACTCACTCACTCACTCACTCACTCACTCACTCACTCACTCACTCACTCACTCACTCACTCACTCACTCACTCACTCACTCACTCACTCACTCACTCACTCAGAAACCCACCCACCCACTCACACACTCGCTCGCTGGCTCGCTGGCTCGCTCGCACGCTCGCTCTCTCGCTCGCTTGCTCGCTCACTCACTCACTCACTCACTCACTCACTCACTCACTCACTCACTCACTCACTCACTCACTCACTCACTCACTCACTCACTCACTCACTCACTCACTCACTCACTCACTCACTCACTCGGTCGCTCACTCACTCACTCACTCACTCACTCACTCACTCACTCACTCACTCACTCACTCACTCACTCACTCACTCACTCACTCACTCACTCACTCACTCACTCACTCACTCACTCACTCACTCACTCACTCACTCACTCACTCACTCACTCACTCACTCACTCACTCACTCACTCACTCACTCACTCACTCACTCACTCACTCACTCACTCACTCACTCACTCACTCACTCACTCACTCACTCACTCACTCACTCACTCACTCACTCACTCACTCACTCACTCACTCACTCACTCACTCACTCACTCACTCACTCACTCACTCCTCACTCACTCACTCACTCACTCACTCACTCACTCACTCACTCACTCACTCACTCTCTCACTCACTCACTCACTCACTCACTCACCTCACTCACTCACTCACTCACTCACTCACTCACTCACTCACTCACAGGCAGGCAGGCAGGCATCCGTCAATCAAGCATTTTCTCGGCTTCACAGCTCGCTGCGTACATGTGAAAATCTATAACCTATTTACAACTTTTTATAACATTTCCAGTGCGTTTGTAAATGTGGACATTTATCGGATGATCTATTGTGGAGATAACAGACATACATTACATGTCCGTGGTGGAGACAGTAACAAATGATGTCAGATATTAACAAGGGCAGGCAGGCAGACAGGCAGGATGATCTATTGTGGAGACAGTAACAGATGATGTCAGATATTAACAAGGGCAGGCAGGCAGACGGGCAGGATGATCTATTGTGGAGACAGTAACAGATGATGTCAGATGATAACAAGGGCAGGCAAGCAGATGGGCAGGAGACCCATTGTGGAGACAGTAACATATGATGGCAGATGTCAGATATTACCAAGGGCAGGCAGGCAGACGGGCAGGATGATCTATTGTGGAGACAGTAACATATGATGGCAGATGTCAGATATTAACAAGGGCAGGCAGGCAGACGGGCAGTATGATCTATTGTGGAGACAGTAACAAATGATGGCAGATGTCAGATATTAACAAGGGCAGGCAGGCAGACGGGCAGGATGATCTATTGTGGAGACAGTAACAGATGATGGCAGATAATAACATCACAATCCATCAACAGGTGGCGTTGGACACAAGGTGCGCTGACGTCTCGTGTTATCAGAATCAATGACAGGGCGACCAGCAAAATGCAACACAAACACGGACAAATAAACACGGATACATACATGGATTAATGCTCTCAAATATAACAAAAAAATTAGGAAGTTATTTGGATGTTTACCCGAAATAATTCAACAAATCTCACTATTTCACTCAACCATTAAATCAACAACAATAGAGGCCTTATCTTTCGAATGTGTCAATCACAATATACTAGTCATGATGTTTATTTAATATTACTCCGGACGCTGTAACGAGTTGGATGACAGAATATTAGAACACTTCCAGCTCATCAGATTGAGTGTTGCGGAGCTCATGTTGATCTAGTGGTGTGTTCTAATATGTGTGCTCACTGATAAACTACTTAACTACTTAACAAACAAACAAACAAACAAACAAACAAACAAACAAACAAACAAACAAACAAACAAACAAACAAACAAACAAACAAACAAACAAACAGAAAATAAGACAAACAAACAAACAAACAAACAAACAAACAAACAAACAAACAAACAAACAAACGAACGAACGAACGAACGAGCGAACGAATGAACGAACGAACGAACGAACGAACGAACGAACGAACGAACGAGCGAACGAACGAACAAACAAAAAAACAAAAAAACAAACAAACAAACAAACAAACAAACAAACAAACGAGCGAACAAACAAACAAACAAACAAACAAACAAACTGTGTGAGTGACTGGTACAGCATTAAGCCAACATCTCGTGTTGGTTGAATTAACCCTTCATTGATCTGATATATTTTCATATAAACCATGGAGACCCAAGGGTTTTTTCTAAGTTGAAATCATCATAAATGTCTTAGTTAGCTCTTTGCTCTTCATTTGAATACCTATGTTATGGGTCTACAGCCAATATAAATATGTTTTATCTTTCAGCACGGGGACTGACCCATAGAATTGGACAGTTTTTCTAGCAGTCAAGCTGTGTATTTAGGAATGTTCCTAGGTATTTGTGTTTCAAAGCACACGCATGTTTGTCTTCGTTATTTTTACAATTAATCTAAATACGTTTTACTCATTAGAAGATCGCGTTAGCCAGATATAATTTCAAGTGTGTGGAGATTTGAATGAGATAAAACATGGCAGTGAAATGGTTCTAATGGTGACAGGTTCAGTTCGGGCACCGGTGAAAAACAGCCAGTCTCGCGAGAGGAGGTTAAATATTGTGGCATCGAATTTAGAAATCTACATGAAAATGAAGCCTTCTGGACATCTGCATTTTGTATCGTCATGTACATTTAATCAGAGCTTTGTGAATACAGCTTGGTATATAGATCCATATCACAATTGGACTTTGTGTTTAATGCGTTGACATTGGACCTTTCTTAGTGTTTTCCTTTGCCTTGTTTTGGCGCCCTGTCGCCAGTCAGGTGATCAGCCATGTCCCACGTGACCTGAGGAAGACATTACGTCTTGTTTACAGAAAGCAACACGACGTCTTTTCAGTTATTTTTGTCATTCCCTTGTGTAATGGCTCTGTGGAGGTAAAAAGTAGACAATACATACATTTCAAATCAGCAGATACGGCGGTTTGCATTTGATATTCATACAAAGCAAACAAATGTAACTTTTTACTTCTAAAGTATGATTTTACAGCTGTTTGTGTTTGCACGGCAATATGGTGGGGGACTGGTGAAAAAACACACACTCGTCTGCAAACAATATGACTATTTTGTCGCAAATCTGCCTTCAGCAAACCATTTCAGCTATATCAGTAGTCAGAATATACTGGCGTCTACTGTCCATAAACCGTCAGACCCGGGTTCAAAAACCCTCTCTGGCCGCTAGTGTTTGATAATGACCTGATGTGAGAGCACCAATTGTTTCACCGATAAATCTCAAAGTCACATATTTTTTTACCGCTACTGTACATGAATATGGGTTCAAATGGGGCTTGAACAACTTTTAGACATAATTTTGGAATAAGTTTGGAGTTACTTTTTATCATTTATATCAAGGATACATGAATAAAACAATTCAGGCTTTAAAGTCCAGAAGCCTAGATGCCTGGAGGTGGAGTGGTCCGGGGGAGTGGTGTTATGGTTTACACTACCGCCTGTCATGCTGGCGCTTCATCTTCTTTCAAAATATTTATTCGCCTTCCACTTTTGAAGCATCATTATTATGTGAAGCCTTAGTTACCAAGAGTTCGGTAGCGTGCTTGGCCTCCACTTCCTGTTTTGAGAAAGTGAAGATGATAAAATCCCTTGACTTCCCTTTTCTCTGACCACAAGGGTTCGAATTCGAATCATGCATCTGGATGACAGTGTTACCTCATGCATCTTGCTGTCCTCATATTGTCTTGGCCCAGTTTAGCCTGTATATGCACAAATCCTTCATGATAACCCTCAGGATGCTAGTTTTTTTATTTATACTCACTTCTGTATCTAACCCTTTCAGCGCGAGGACCAACAATAGACATCAGAATCTGACGGATATAGATGTCATATTCTGACGTCTAAAGTCGGTCCCCGTAATGAAAAAATTGAAATTTATAATTGGCGTAAATTCATAACATAGGTATTTAAATGATGCTGAGACATTTATGAAGATTTCAAATTGAAAAAAACCCTTTGATTTTTATGGTTTATACAAAAAATACCAGCGTTGTAAGGGATTACTGTGTCACTTGGGACCAACATTTCCCCATCACAGGATCGACATCTCCACTTTGCTGAGCATTTTTGAAACATCTCCACACTTCATTGTCTTGAGACGACTAGTAATAACAACTTTCAGAATTGCATCGTTTTATTCTCATCAACATGCAACTTTTAACGAGCATCATTAACGTTAAATTAATTGCATGCCATTCAAAAAGTTCATCTGTTTATTTTCTTAGTTGGGCAGAATTGAACTAATCTAAATATTTAGATTTGAAAATGTGAAAAGAAGACTAAAGAAACAGCATACCTGATGAATTTATATGCGAGAGCCAAGATTGCATTGAGGCCTACTTCACAGTTCTAAATACGTTTTACTCACTTTTAAATTCGGGATCGCGTCAGGGGGGGGGGGGCAACTTCAAGTGCATAAAGCTTTGAATGAGATAACATGGCATGGAAAGGGTAAAATGTTGACAGCTTCAGTTCGCGGACATGACGAGAAACAGCCATTCGTGCGAAAGGAATATCAATCATCATGCTGCATCGTGTTTATAAATCTATGTGAAAATCAAGCCTTCTAAACATCTACATTTTGTATCGCCATGTATATTTTGTTGTTAATGTGTTGACATTGGATCTTTCCAGTGTTTTTCATTGCCTTGTTTTGATCAAGGTCGCCAGCCATTTAGTCCCTCGAGACACAGAAAGACATTACGTCTTTGCTGGTTATTTGTGTAATTCTCTATTGTAATTGTTCTGCGAGGTAAACTGCAGTAACTATGTAGGCCTACTTGTGAAGTATGTTTGCCTTGGCTATTCATACAAAGCAAACAGCAGAAAACAACATCACTATTTGTTACAAATCTGGTTGCAACAAGAATATACTGGCTAGGGTCAAGCCGTCTCAGCTGTAGGAGAATATACCGACGTCTACTGTCCATACACCAACACACCCGGGTTTGAATACTCTCTCTGGTGGCCATTGCCATCGTATTATTTGTACAATATGCTTCACTAGCCCTGTTTTTCCTTTTCATACACATAGGCTGTACATATCTTGTTTTTTTCATTATTAAATTCTTAATTTTAGTAACAAAAAAATGGCACCGTTTAAATGAAACGGCTGCAACGGTAAGAAAAAGGTTTAAATCAAATAACTTGCGGAATCAAAGAAATTGTATTGTCTGCATGAAAGTTAGAAAACGAGAATGTTTATGAAACTTTTCTTTAAAAAAGTTGTTATAAACTAACCATCTTCATCCATCATTCGATTTATCTATAAACCCATTTATCGATATAATATCAATATGACCTTAAAGCCCTTATTATGTGACCTTCAAGCACCATATCAAAATAAAAAAAATGACCAGTAGCTGTCATGGTTACATGTGAGTTACATGTTACAAAAGTTACATGTGAGTTGTCATTTCTGACTAGTTTTTTGGCGCAGAATCTATTTTCAGATCACTGATGTCATTTTGGTGACATTGAAAACGTTATACTCTATGGCAGTCAACGTCAGTATGAAAGTCATCAATGATCAGCAACAGTCATGGGAAAAATATAACTTTTTTATAAGTAGTCCAATAGTTGTGTGATATATCGTTTCTGACTAATTTTGTGTCGCTGTCATGTGTTATTTTAGATGAATTTGGTGACTGTGTGACTATTTTTTTGGGCATAAAAGTACACTTGGAGTCCTCACAATCTTTTAAGTTGAACTTGTTAAAGTGGGTTAAAATATTTAAAACACTTTTTTCTTCTGTTGAGTATTAACATCCAATAGTCCACTGTGAAACGGGCTGGCAGTCGGTCAATCGAGTAATTTTCTAAGGTATCATCATCACCTGTGTAGACTTGTCAAGCAAATACCCTTTCTTACATGGTGCCCTGCTGTGTGGAGAGCCTTTAACAAGCGCATATGACGACCAGTAAGTCAGAGTTTTCGCATATTTAACTATGCTAAAAGTGTTCTATTGTTTGCTTAGATACCAACTTGAAAACACATGTAGGAAATGGTGTGTAACTGCAGTCAAATAGATGCCTGCTCACGAAATATCGCATGAAAATTGACATTTTTGTTAAATTTATTTCAACATAAATAAACCTACCGCATAATTAAAACAAAAAATACAATATTGTTCAACAAATGAAATGTTATTTCACTGGCTAAAATTTCATCTACAAAATCTACGATATCCAACAAAATATATTGAAAAAGTGTCCTGCTTTCTCACTTGCTCTTAAAAGCTCCTCAAAGGAAAATGTTAGAAAGCAGGACAACTTTTTCAATATCGTAAATTTGGATTTCAATATTTAAGAATGTGGAATAATGGTTTAATTTATCGGATAATACAATTTTGTTTTAACGCGGTAAGATTATCCATGTTGAAATAAAATCAGTAAAAGTGTTCATTTTCATGCCGCTATTTCGTGAGCAGCCATTTATTTCCCTTTGAATAGCTAAATATGCGACAACTCTGAATTACTGGTCGTCATATGCGTTTGATGACGACTCATTAGAAAGCAGGACACCATGTTAGAATTAGTATCACGCATGACACCATGTTAAAAAGAGTACCTACAGACGGTGATTATATATACATTATCGATATAAAAGCAGTTTTTACTGAACGATTTACAGCGTGAAAGATATACATTTAGTATGCGACACGCCATGTTTTCAATCATATGAGTAGCTTAGAGCTAGGCATTAGTGAGGATATGGCGCGTGCACGTTGTGACTCACACTTGAGTGAGTGTGACCTAAGTGAGTGCGACTTGTATGAGTGTGCATAAAAATGCTCGCACTTGATTGAGTGCGACTTCCACAAAATACGCGTTCTAGTTCAGGCACTCTTTAAACACTGGTAGATCGTTTAACCCTAGTAGATCTTTAAAAATAATTATCCTTTAAAAGTTGACATTAGCATGACAAGGGTTATAAGACGGTCCATACTTGTGGATCCGCACTTGATTGATATATTTCAGGCACCTTTAAAACAATAGTGGACAATAGTGGAAGTCCGTCCCATATTAAACGTGTTTCAGCTTGTTCACACTGTAACATACCCAACAATACTATAACAACGTTGGTCAAGCGTTTTGAAAAATCCACAAATTGCGAGTAGGCCTACTAGTCCAGGTACCCTTTAAACACTAGTAGATTGTTAAACCCTAGTGATAATTAATAAATAAAAGTTGACACTATTATGTCAAGGGTTAAATACGCTCCATACAGGCGATTATGGACCGATAAACTAAACCAACTAAACCAACTATGTACATGCATTGGCTAAGTGTTGTATATGATTGACCAACTTATATGACTGAGCTGTTGACATAAGTTCCACTCATTTTTTTCTCATACACCGGTTGCAAAGAAAAGAATGATTACATAAATACTTCTTCGTCACCATTGAAACTACACATTACAACATATCCGCTAACCTCACTGCAGCCGTTAGGAATCACAGACTATGAGTGCGGCATTGCTGACGGCACTGAGAGTGCGGCATTGCGGATGGCATTGCTGATGGCATTGATGATGTTGTCACTGTGAGTGCGTTTTTGCTGCTGTTGGCGCTATAAGTGGCATTGCTTTGCTCTTGGCATTGCAGATGACAGTTGGTGCTGTTGTGGTTGCTGCCGCCGCTATTGGCGCTATAAGTGGCATTGCTTTGCTCTTGGCATTGCAGATGACAGTTGGTGCTGTTGTGGTTGCTGCCGCCGCTATTGGCGCTATAAGTGGCACTGCTTTGTTCTTGGCATTGCAGATGACAGTTGGTGCTGTTGTGGTTGCTGCCGCCGCTATTGGCGCTATAAGTGGCATTGCTTTGCTCTTGGCATTGCAGATGACAGTTGGTGCTGTTGTGGTTGCTGCCGCCGCTATTGGCGCTATAAGTGGCATTGCTTTGCTCTTGGCATTGCAGATGACAGTTGGTGCTGTTGTTGTTTCTGCGTCGCTATTGGCGCTATAAGTGGCATTGCTTTGCTCTTGGCATTGCAGATGACAGTTGGTGCTGTTGTTGTTGCTGCCGCCGCTATTGGCGCTATAAGTGGAATGGCATCGCTGTTGTCATTGCTGATTGCGCTGTGAGTGTGTTCTTGCTGTTGGCATTCCCGCCGCCGCTAAGTGGCTCGTCATGACCAGCTACCATCAGCCAGAAGCAGCACCACATGTCATTGATGCTGTGGACACTCGGCATTCACATCAGATGCGATGGAAACTTCAAAATACGCACTAAGGAAGCCCCTTCCTGTGACGTCATTTCTCACGTGATCTAAGTCCAACAAACACGATAGCTCTCCAGCAAAGTTACTCTAGCAAAGTCAAAGTTAGCATAGCTTATCAGTGATACTGATTTCTGGTGAACGTTTCATTAAATTTATACAAGGAAAAACGACGATACTAAGAGCAGGAATACCAGAAAGTTTATTGATAACGGAGAGATACCAGGAAGCTTGTTCATAATCCAGCAAACAGCAGTTACTGTGGTGGAAGTGATTTGTCGTCAAAGTTACTTCTGTTTAGTGTCATTCACTGACTCATTCTTTACTGTTAATTGTTGTTATTCCCACTACTGTGTTTGCATCAAAGGCTTATTATGGATACATTTTACACAGGTATATCATCACGCACCATTGGATTGGATAATACACTACAATCTCTGGAATATTCTCCTGTACCTGGATATAGTAGCGGTTTATAGGATTCCTCTTGAAAACAAAACCAGAAAGAAAAAAGAGAGAAAAAGATCCCCTCTAGTATCACGAGCAACGTGAGTTATCATAACAAATTTTCATATAATCATATTTTGAATTGAACCCATCAAACACGAGATGTTGATCCCATGTCGGGTAAATGCTGGGCTAACGTCGAACACTGTGGGCCAGTATTAACACGACATTGGGCCACCATATTGTGCTTATCGGGAATGAACTCAAATTTGCATTATTTACAATGACTTTAATATCTACGTTTCACAATGAGGATCTGGTGATCAACCTCAGCAATCAACCTCAGCAATCAACCTCAGCCAACACCCTCAGCGATCACCCATAGCCAACACCCTCAGCGATCACCCATAGCCAATACCCTCAGCGATCACCCATAGCCAGCACCCTCAGCGATCACCCATAGCCAACACCCTCAGCGATCACCCATAGCCAACACCCTCAGCGATCACCCATAGCCAACACCCTCAGCGATCAACCCCAGCCAGCACCCTCAGCGATCAACCCCAGCCAACACCCTCAGCGATCACCCATAGCCAACACCCTCAGCAATCACCCATAGCCAACACCCTCAGCGATCACCCATAGCCAACACCCTCAGCAATCACCCATAGCCAACACCCTCAGTGATCACCCATAGCCAGCACCCTCAGCGATCACCCATAGCCAACACCCTCAGCGATCACCCATAGCCAGCACCCTCAGCGATCACCCTTAGCCAACACCCTCAGCGATCAGCCATAGCCAACACCCTTAGCGATCACCCATAGCCAACACCCTCAGCGATCACCCATAGCCAAGACCCTCAGCGATCACCCATAGCCAACACCCTCAGCGATCACCCATAGCCAACACCCTCAGCGATCACCCATAGCCAACACCCTTAGCGATCACCCATAGCCAGCACCCTCAGCGATCACCCATAGCCAAGACCCTCAGCGATCACCCATAGCCAAGACCCTTAGCGATCACCCATAGCCAACACCCTCAGCGATCACCCATAGCCAACACCCTTAGCGATCACCCATAGCCAACACCCTCAGCGATCACCCATAGCCAACACCCTCAGCGATCACCCATAGCCAACACCCTTAGCGATCACCCATAGCCAACACCCTCAGCGATCACCCATAGCCAAGACCCTCAGCGATCACCCATAGCCAAGACCCTTAGCGATCACCCATAGCCAACACCCTCAGCGATCACCCATAGCCAACACGCTTAGCGATCACCCATAGCCAACACCCTCAGCGATCACCCATAACCAACACCCTCAGCGAACACCCATAGCCAACACCCTCAGTGATCACCCATAGCCAACACCCTCAGCGATCACCCATAGCCAACACCCTCAGTGATCACCAATAGCCAACACCCTCAGCGATCACCCACAGCCAACACCCTCAGCAATCACCCTTAGCAATCACCCTCAGCGATCACCCATAGCCAACACCCTCAGTGATCACCCATAGCTAACACCCTCAGCGATCACCCATAGCCAACACCCTCAGCGATCACCCATAGCCAACACCCTCAGCGATGACCAATAGCCAACACCCTCAGCAATCACCCTCAGCCAACACCCTCAGCGATCACCCTTACCCAACACCCTCAGCGTTCAGCCTACACTCATCAACCACCGCCAGCGAACAAATAAATGTTATAATATAATAATGCAGTGACAAACACACAAACAAACAAACAGACAAACAAACAAAAAAAAAAAAAAAAAAAAAAAAAAAAAAAAAAACGAACAAACAATAACAAATGTGTCTAAACTGGGACCAATTATTTTTTTATGTGCATCTAAACGCAGACATGATCTGAAAATAAACATATTTGTAGATGTGAATATAGTCGGCGCTATGTTGCGAATCTATCCAGTTCTGTTCTTTCTCCTTGACGTATAATCTTGGTCGGGGAGATTGGGCCACACTAACAATCTGATTACCAGTGATAGGGGTGCTCCATGTGATTGGATATAAAGAATATCGAGACAGACGACAAGTCGTGGCAAATATCGAAAAAGTATCGCACCTGCCAACACGAGGTGTTTTACCAATGCTGTAAAATGTTGAGCCAGCGTCTCAGATATTTTGTAGAAAACCTCCGGTTTACCGGCCTATTCTACACCGTAACTTATGTAACAACTGAATGGCAGATTTGATTGACAGATCTCGTCAGGTGACGAGGGTAGAATACCATACTCTGTCCAGCTCCACAAAAATTACAATAACAAGAATAGGGGAAGGCTGGTTGATTTATTGGTTGATTGATTAATTGATTAATTGATTGATTGATTGATTGATTGATTGGTTGATTGATTGTTTGATTTACTGATTGATTGATGCCAGCGATGCGTGTGTGTTGGTCAACACAGAGGCTGCACCAATGCTGCTTTAATGCTGGGCCACGTTTTAATGATGGGCCCCAACTTTAAAACAGCATTGGTCCAGTGTGTAGTGCTTGTTGGGATGGTAGTTGGCGAGCACGAGACCGCGATGGTAAACTATTAGTAGGGAGTATAAGGTGTAGGGATCAAGGTCATCCATCCGTGGTTACCACTTGTCACGAATTGCCTCTCGGTAGTTAGATCTTGCCTTCCAACATAGACTACTTTGCGGTGAGTGACTTTTACTAACAACTGCGGGGGTGTCAATCATTGCTTCTGCTGGGTGTCAATTATTGCTTCTGCTGGGTGTCAATCATTGCTTCTGCTGGGTGTCAATCATTGCTTCTGCTGGGTGTCAATCATTGCTGCTGGGTGTCAATCATTGCTTCTGTTGGGTGTCAATCATTGCTCCTGCTGGGTGTCAATCATTGCTTCTGCTGGGTGTCAATCATTGCTGCTGGGTGTCAATCATTGCTTCTGCTGGGTGTCAATCATTGCTTCTGCTGGTTGTCAATCATTGCTCCTCCTGGGTGTCGATCATTGCTTCTGCTGGGTGTCAATCATTGCTGCTGGGTGTCAATTATTGCTTCTGCTGGGTGTCAATAATTGCTTCTCCTGGGTGTCAATCATTGCTTCTGCTGGGTGTCAATCATTGCTTCTTCTGGGTGTCAATCATTGCTTCTGCTTTCTGACAATCATTGCTTCCACACGTGTCGCCCTCTGCTTAACAGTCACTTTAACAATACGCTCCATAATGTATGCTTGGTGACCTCCAGCTGATTGACCTGCGAGCCGACATTTCTATTATAGAAACAGGAGAGATAAACATGGTAAAAGGAGCCCTGTAAAATAGGTCGTTTGCACGCAGTAGAATAGCCTTGGTTAATTCTTTATACTCCGCTGCATCACTTGAATATAAATGTTTTGTATCTCACTGACACTAACAGCCTCGTTCCCATTCCACCCAGCCCTCAGGGGGTACCACAACCATGTGGGACTGTTCAAGTAACGGTATCAGTGGATTGCAGAATATTTTTTAAATTGGTTTAAATGTCGTTTATTATTTGGACTATGCCCAAATATATTGATTTTACAACGGAACTTTAAACTTATTATTCTTGGCACGTTTTTGTAAGACACTATTTCTCCCTGAGTTTTTATCTAATCAACTTGAATTTTTTACACAACATTCCCAGAGTAGTCAGGTAGTCTGCTGAGACATCTATCATGTTCTTCTGGATCAATCCAGGATTTTCTGGTTCACTATACTCTTGAATGGCAAAAGACAGTTTCTGCTTACTTGTAAAGTTAGCAGATACTGCACTATGCTGCTCTTCAAATGCAAAAGGCACTATCTGCTCACTTGTAAAGTGAGCAGATACTGCCTTTTGGCTTGCACGGCAGTAGGCCTATAATTGGATCCAATGTTGGTTCAATAGTGTACATGTGATCCTCCATTCAATGCCAGGAGGGTGAGCAGGGTGCCCCTATGTCCAGACCTACTCCACCCTCTAGTCTCTTAATTTGATAATACAAATCCATTTATCCGATGTTTTTATTCCGGGCTAGCATCGCAAACGGTGGCCCAGTATTGAACCAATATTATGTATTTGGTATGGACAGCTGAAACCTTTCAAATGCTACAATAAAATAACAGTTGCAATTCTTTTCACACACAAAACGTTGAATCCATGTTGTTTTAATGTTGGGCTAGCGTTGCGGAGAGTGATACAACATTAAAACTACAGAGAGACAAGTCAATGTGTGTACTGTGCATCCTGAATGTGATTCCATTTGACAAACAAATATATATCTATTTGAAACTGCAAAAGCTCAGTGGGGACTTCTGAAATTTGAAGCCTGAAGTCCGAAATTACAGTTCAGAATGGCTGCCAAACAACTTATACGCGAAATTCTAATCAATCTGTCATAATAAAAATAACCCAACCAAATTCAATATGGCCACCACAAAAACTCATAAAACCTAGCCCAAATATTATTGTTACTTGAAAAGTCACAATTCATGTCTAGTTATATTTGGGCTATGCCCAAATATATTGGTTTCACTTTGGATACGATATTCCCAGAGTAGTCAGGTATACTGCTATGACTTTTCTAAGTCGTCTACCATGTTCTTCCGGATTTATCCGGGATTTTCTGGATCACTATACTGTTGAAAGTCCAAAGGCTGTTTCTGCTTACTTGTAAAGTGAGCAGATACTACACTATGCTGCTCTTCAAATGCAAAAGGCAGTATCTGTTTACTTGTAAAGTGAGCAGATACTGCCTTTTGGCTTGCACGGCAGTAGGCATATAATTGTGTCCAATGTTAGTTCTATAGTCCATGTCGGGTGATTCACCATTCATTGCCAGGAGGGTGAACAGGGTGCCCCTATGTCCAGACCTATGTCCAGACCTTCTCCTCCCCTTAGTCTCCAGATTTGATAATAAAAATACATTTATCTAATCTTTTAATTACGGGCCAGCGTCGCAGACAGTGGCCCAGTTTTAAAACAATATTGTGTATTAGGTATTGACAGTTGAAACCTTAAAATAACAGTTGCAATTCTATTCAAACACAAAACGTTCAATCAATGTTGTTTTAATGTTGCGCTAGCGTCGCGGATAGTGATAGAACATTAAGTCAACTGAGAGACAAGTCAATGTGTGTTCTGGGCACTCTGGATGTGATTCCATTTGACAAACAAATATAGGCATATATATATTTAAAAATGCAAAAGCTCCGTGGGGACTTCTGAAATTTAAAGGCTGGAGTCCGAACTCTAAAATTCCAGTTCAGAATGGCTGCCAGAAAACACATACGCAAAATTCTAACCAATCTGTCATAATAAAAATGACCCAACAAAATTCGAAAGGGCGGCCACAAAAACTTATAAAACCTAGCCCAAATATTACTGTTACTTGAAAAGTTACAATTCATGTCTAGTTTCTTAGACCAACACACATATAATGAAACCACTTATCGTATGGACCATCACACCCAATACTTTCTTCACCAATGGACGATGGGTGGTCAATACACTGATTTTGGCAGGTGTCACATATATCATATCTATGCCCCGGTACAGGTTGCTTATTGAGCTTCGTTAGCCTATAAAAAATTTGAAACTGTTTCCAGGTTATCAAAATTTGTATACCATGTTTTTTTTACTCACATAAAATGTTTATGCGAGCGCATAAGCTGTCTTGTTGCAGTCCTCAAAAATAGTGTAGCGGTCCGCAATTCTCCCGTAGTTTCATCCACTCATTTCGATTTATTGGTTGGTAAATGAGACATGTGGAAGGTGTCCATGATTTTTTTTTTCCGAAACCAGAACTATAGTAGTAATATAAATTATAATATAACACATGACTGTGGTCTATTTTTTTCCAAAAAAATTACCACATATTGCTTTAGCAGTCAGCTATCTGTGATATATTAAATACAAACTCAAAAGTACAAGAAATAAAATTACTTATAATATGATCACTGGAGAAAAGACGTATGCCCCATCTTGTGGCTGTGTTGATTTATTTCTTACAAATATATTCATGTTATAAATGGCGTGATAAATCATCTTTAATATAGATATGTACCGGACGATTTGCTGGAGAATCTATCTTCGTTTACCACTAGGTGCTCGTATCTCATCTAGCGCGAGACGCTGATTCAATGCTTGTTGAATGTTAGGCCACCGTCTGCGACGCTGGCTCAGCATTAAGCCAGCATCGTGCCGTCATCTCGTCACCTGAGATTCCATCTCCACCCATACCGCTGTCAGATAAGCGGCTTGACGTGGATCAGATGGAGATGAGAGACACAGGCTAACCCTTTAGCTCTTGCAACGCAGAGTGAGTTCTAAGATAGGTGAAAGGGCGTTTTCGGTTGCGGCCCCCCAGCTCTTGAGTCGTATCCCTCTTGCAATGAAAACATATAAATCTTTTTCATTTTTGATTTCATAACGTTAAGATATGTATTTTGTTTTAATTTCAAATCATCATAAATGTCTTAGTTTACTCTTTCCGCGTCATTTAAATACTAAGTTATGGCTCTACGGCCATTACACTTTTTTAATTCTTTAAGAATGGGGACAGACTTTAGACGTCATAATATGTCGTCTATAGGCGTCAGATTCTGGCATCTATGGACGTCAGATTCTGACGTTTGAAGTCGTTCCCCGCACTGAAAGTGTTATCCGTTTAAAGCCTCACGATGCCCCAAACCTGCATTTGGTATACCTGAAAAAAACGTTTAATTTCCTGCATTTTAGGGTTTAAAACTTTTAAAACTTTGCATTCTACTTTTTTAGCAAAATTTATGGCATTTTTTTATAATGTGTCACCAGCTTCAGGTCATCATTATTCACCACAGGTGGAGAATTGCGATAACAATTCATGGCTTGTAGTGGATTAATATTCCATTTGTAAACTCAAACTTGTAATGGCTCAGCACTTTTGTTGCATTTATACCTTACATGACGTATTTTCAACTTCATTCAATAATTGACCAATAACATTGCCAGTCAGAATAAGATTGCTATCAGCTTTAATTTTGACCTGTCATACTTGGATATTTCACAAAATCTGGACATTTTACTCTCGCATCATACTTACACATTTTACTTAACATCTCAAAGTAAATAAGACTAAAGAGCTGGTTAAAGCTATAAACCACTCTATGTATGTGTCTGGTTTTAGTTGTGCCCAAGTTGCTGCCTGTATCTCTGTAGTCAGCGTGATGCTTTCCGGGTAAAGATGTGTGCTACTGTTCATATATAGTGGACTACTCCTTTAATCCATGTGCAGGGCTCACATGTAGAGTGGGTTGAATCAATTCTATAGTGGACAAAACCAAAAAAAAAAAAACAAACAAAAAAATATCAACTCTATGTTTGCCCAATGTTGGTCCACGACGTCTACGACGCTGTCATAACGTTCGTTAAACGCAGTTTGTTAGGGAGGGGGGCGTACATGTTTCCACAATAAGGAAAAATCTTACTCTCTGTCTAAGACAAGATAAGTATCCTGTAGGAGTCAACGCCTCGCATTATCCTGTGATGCATCACTGTCAGATAAGTGCGTTGATATAAGTGAGATGAGATATCTGTAGAAGGTGCGGACAGGAGATAATATGCAATCAAGAGGAAAGGAGCTATCCGCAAAAAATCACTCTGTGTTTTATGACCTCCTCATGCGACCACGCTGGTCCAACATCAAACCAGTAATTATTCGTCCAGAGAACGTTTAGTATGTGATAAATGGTAGACGTACCAGCTTCTTATGCTTTGAGGCCTCAATGTGGCCTGGATGGGAAAATACATGAAAGCTGCCGTCCAAATGGAAGAAAAGCTGTGTGCTGGATTGGTATAAACATATTTATTTGGATTTCCAAGTAGCACAAGTGCTAATACAAGGGATCTCCGGAAACATATTTATTTGGATTTCGAAGTGCTGGATTAATATGCTGGTTTCTGTGCGATGGTTTTCACTATGAGACGTATATCGGTATCAGCCCATATCACACTCTATCTGTAGTTTGAACTGCAATATATGTGTGACACGATCGCTCGAGAAAATACAAACGTTGTTCATTTTTCATGTGATATGGGAAAACACAGCACATGTTCAATGAATAAGGTGTTTGCTTGAAGGCTCACACCTTATTCATTAAATCAGTGCTGTATTTTCCAATATTGCACTCAAATGAACACCGTTTGCGTATCTTAATGCTACATAACATCACAGACAGTGCCCCAACATTAGGCCATCAGGAGAATATATAAGCTGCAGCTTTATAGCAGCGTTAGAGAAAGACAACAAAACCTCGGCATATACGGTACTACATTGATCAATGCTGGTTTAACGTTGATCTTGTAGATGTTGTAGATGTTGACCCGGTAATAAATCATGGTGGGGGGGGGGGGGGGGGTGGAAGTCAACTGATATAAAACAAAAGTAAGCCATTGGCCAGATGTCACAGGCTTCCATATGACCCTATTTCATTTCGGCGTGTAAAGGATCCTTTCCCTGACAAGTCCATTGATTCGCCATATTTCACGGCTGACCATTGCCTGATTCGCCATATTTCACGCCTGACCGCTGCCGGACAATCTATTTTTCACGGTCAAGGACGTCAGAGTTGTTATGATGAGGTGCTGCTTTCCGGTCGGTTGACTTGTTGACGACCTTTTGCTGGTGTCCGTCACTTCCATTCATGATGACCACTTGTCACGGGAATGTGTACCCGATAATGGTCCAATGCTACGAAGCTGGCCCAACATTAAAACAACATTGGCTAAACATCCGTGTTATCTTGGCACTTGAATACATCCCACCAAATATAATGCGTTATCCAATGTTTGGTAAATGTTAGTCCACCGTCTACGACGCTGGCCCACCATTCCACCGACATTAAGTAAACGTCTAGTCTTAGCTAAGATTGCCAGTCTAAATCCAGGTCCATAGACCAGAAGAGCAATACGTTCAATCGGCTTATTTCCGCAATAAATACGAAATAAAGTGGTCATTCTGGATTAATGAGACCAGTGAACATTCCGTGTAATCTGGAATTTTAATACATCCCAGCAAACACAAAACCCAAGGTTGGATCAATGTTGGTCCACCGTCTACGACGCTGGCCCAACATTAAACCAACATTACATTGTCGCTGCTAGGATTCCCAGTCTAAATCCAGGTCAATAAACCGGAAGAGGGATACATTATATCCCCTTACTGCCCCGATAAATATGAAATAAAGTGGTAATTCTGGACTAATGAGAGCAGAGAGAGACCGGTCAATGGCCGTAATGCAGCAATTAGATAGGTACAATAAAACAGGCAATAAAACATCATAAAAACCGATCAGCTGAAATAAATAACGCCTATTATAACGCCTATTTATTTACAATCATCGCGCTTCATCTCTGTCCCGCTAATATTAACCCTTTCAGTCAGTCGTCAGAATTGTTGTGAGATTGTTAATAACTCAGTAAAGGTTTAATTGATAGAAAACAGGCAAAACTCTCACTTATCAATTAACAGAAAATATTAACCACAGCTTTGATGGATGTAAGTCTGCGATTGAACTCCAAATGGACATGGTTGTATGAGAACGAGGCTGTTATTTCAATT
Organism: Flabesymbios commensalis; assembly: GCA_964017125.1. Classification (NCBI taxonomy): domain Eukaryota; kingdom Metazoa; phylum Annelida; class Polychaeta; order Terebellida; family Flabelligeridae; genus Flabesymbios; species Flabesymbios commensalis. The sequence continues at coordinate 85,807,481 of OZ024909.1, forward strand.
GAAAACACGATACATTTTCCCAGTGCTGTTTTAATGTTGATCCAGCATCGCAGACAGTGGCCCAAGATTAAACCAACATTATTTTATTTTCTCATGTTTGCTGGGATGACAGTGTCAGTCAAACACATGCTTCACAAACAATCAAGTTGACCCAATGTGGATTTAATGCTGGTGACGTTGATCTATATTACAATCAACATTGGGTCAATGTCTCGTGGTAATACCACGTAATGGGAAGTCATTTATATTCAAGTGATGCAACGAAGGTCATCTCACTGAGTATAAAGAATCAACTAAGGTCATCTCCGAGGAGAATAAAGAATGAACGAAGGTCATCTCACTGAGTATAAAGAATCAACGTAGGTCATCTCACTGAGTATAAAGAATTACCGAAGGTCATCTCCGAGGAGAATAAAGGACCGTATTTTACAGTGCTCCATTCTACTACTCCCGTCTCTACTAGGGTGATAGCGACTTAACGACCTTCACCTAAGAAAGAAACACCAATCGCTGAATTAATGTCCAGCGTTGTCCAGCATTGGGCCTGCTTCTATTCCACTTCAAGTTCGTAAAACAAAAACCCCTTCAGATCGGGGACCGTCTGTAGACGTCAGAATCTGACATCTGTAGATGTCAGATCCTGACGTCTACAGTTAATCCCCGCGCTGTAAGAGTGAAAATATTCATAGTGACCTTATAATTATGGTGATTTCAAATTAAATAATAGCCTTTGGTCTCCATGGGTTATATTGAAAGTTCAGGGCTAATCTCTATAACTTTAAGGGCATTTTGCCGCTCCTGACTCTACAAGGTGAATGTCGGTCACTGAGCATGAGGTCACGAAGCAGGCATTATAGAGCGTATTGTTAAACCGGCTGTTAAACAGCGGGCGACACGCGCAGAAGCAATGATTGTCACCCGCGGAGAACAACGAGGAGACAATCAGCGACAAGTGGTAAGGACAGGGGCGACTGTCTGAAAGACCTTGACCTTAGAAAAAACCAGCAATCGCTGAATTAATGCTGGACCAACGTCATGGACGGTCTGCCAACAATTATCCAGCATTGGGCCAGATGCCATTCCAGAAGCCACCCACATTGGTGCATTGTTGGCTTCAAGTGAATCCGTACGCTCGGACTCCGATTTTGGCAGCAGAATGAATGAATGAATGGTGTTTTAGGCCACCTTTGTGCACATGTATGCTAGTAATAGTAGTAGTGCTAAACTACTAGGGATGGTGTGATGAATGAAATAACACTGCCCTCCAGACACCGGATTCGAAATTCGAACCCACATATAGAAATGTCGAGGTCTTAACGCTATCCGGTGTCTAAGTGCGATAGTTTGGATCAGGAACTGCCAAATGTTATTCATTTAGATTTCGTATCAGTTACTATGAAGAATTAGATTAGAGCAAGGAAATCTCACCAGCTATTATTTCTCAGCACGATTCACAATATTTAGTAACATATGCACCGGATTGAGCAAGCATGATATTTACAGTTGCGTTTAAAAACAAAATTAATTTTAATTGTACAAAACGTTATGTATACGTTTATATTAGCAACAAACACAAAACTTAAAATACCGGGTCAATAACAAAAGTGCCGTAATTATTTTGTATTCCATGTTGCGCAGTTGTATGAAATGCCACTGAAATCTGTCAAATGGTTTGTGTTTGATTCTCACTTAAACAAATTATAAAATATAAGTTGTGTCTGTTCATCATAAACAGTAATATTTCTCGTCATTTGAAGCGTTTGCAATTCCAGCATTCAAATAAATGAAAAATAGAAGCATTTAAATAATCCAGCAGCACCAGGGTTAACAATATAGCTGTGCTATCAAAATGTGAATTTATGCTGAACTTCACAGCTCAAAGCGAATGAAAGGTGTCTGATTAATTAAAAAGTTAAAATGTTAATCCGTGCAATATATCGAAAACAACCTTAGAACCTTTCTACTTTTATGTAAGATTTGTTTAAATGATTGCTTTCAAAATATGCCAACTGGTACATATATGCCTGGTCAGATTGTTAAAAAGCTGAGTAAAGGTTGAACTCGTGACTTTGAGTCTAGTGGTTATCCTTCAAATGAAATGGTTTACCTTGTCCAATGTTGACGCTGTGTGTGGTAGATATTTAAAAATAATCTAATTGAATTTCTCTTTGTGCTACAATGTGATCTTTGTTTTTCAATTCAATTATTAAAGTGATAACTCACTTTCACACAAAAAAATTGCTCTTCCGAAATTGCATACGTTTGCTATTTTGCAATTATAGGCTTTCCTTATATCGTAAGCTAGCGTAAGTATTAATGTTCTCTTTTCAATTAAAGATCAAATGACAATTTTGCGATCATACCTCCATCTATCGGTTCATCATGCTAAGCAGATTCACAGTGATGTGTGAGTTATTACCCTAAAAAACACGAGACAATCAGCCATTGTTGTTTTAATGTCTGGCCACCATCATCCAAGCTGGCCTAACATTAAAACAACATGGGTTCAGTGTCTCGTGTTTTCTGGGACAGAAAAGCCCACCTTTCAATAAAAAACTGGTGTAAAAAACGAGGAATTGACTCAGGGCCTCCCAGAAAACACGACACATCGACCCAATGCTGGTTGATTAAGGGCCTCCCAGCAAACATGATACCTCGACCCAATGCTGGTTGATTCAGGGCCTCCCAGCAAACACGACACCTCGACCCAATGCTGGTTGATTAAGGGCCTCCCAGCAAACATGATACCTCGACCCAATGCTGGTTGATTCAGGGCCTCCCAGCAAACACGTCACCTCGACCCAATGCTGGTTGATTCAGGGCCTCCCAGCAACACGACACTTCGACCCAATGCTGGTTGATTCAGGGCCTCCCAGCAACACGACACCTCGACCCAATGCTGGTTGATTCAGGGCCTCCCTGCAAACACGACACCTCGACCCAATGCTGGTTGATTCAGGGCATCCCTGCAAACACGACACCTCGACCCAATGCTGGTTGATTCAGGGCATACCAGCAAACACGACACCTCGACCCAATGCTGGTTGAGTCAGGGCCTCCAAGCAACACGACACCTCGACCCAATGCTGGTTGAGTCAGGGCCTCCAAGCAACACGACACCTCGACCCAATGCTGGTTGATTCTGAGCCTCCCTGCAAACACGACACAGCGACATAAGGCTGGTTGATTCATGGCCTCCCAGCAACACGACACAGCGACCTAAGGCTGGTTGATTCAGGGCCTCCCAGTAAACACGACACCTCGACCTAAGGCTGGTTGATTCAGGGCTTCCCAGTAAACACGACACCTCGACCCAATGCTGGTTGATTTAGGGCCTCCCAGCAAACACGACACCTCGACCCAATGCTGGTTGATTCAGGGCGTCCCAGCAACACGACACCTCGACCCAATGCTGGTTGATTCAGGGCGTCCCAGCAAACACGACACCTACAACCAAGGCTGGAAACGAAGATTTGCTTCATGGTTGAATTCTTATTGAGCTAAATTATTTGTGGCTAAGCCTACACCATAGAGACCAAAGGAATTATTTAAATCATCATAAATGTCTTAGTTACCTCTTTCTGCTTCATTTGAATATCTATGTTGTGGGTCCACGCCCGTTATTATTATCTTTACTCTTACAGTGCCAGGATGGAAGTTAGATGTCAGAATCTGACGTCTACAGACGTCTAAAGTTGATCCACGCGCTGTAATGGTTAAGGTTGGGCCAGTGTAGCAGACGGTGGCCCAACCTTAAACCAGCATTGAGGTGGTGTATTTATTTGCTGGTCTTCTCCATATAGTAGACATGCTAAGGGGTTTAAAATGGCTAACCACTGCACTTTTTAGGGCAAGCATGCCATTTTGAATGGATGATCCTTAGGTCCAAACACAAGTTTTGATCCAAAGAGACAAGTTGTATACATATTTAATTAGCCCTAATTAGCATTAATTACGCTAATTGCTGAAAAATTGGGATATCATACTTTTTTAACAATTCACTCAAAAACATGAATGAAGTATGGATTTGGGATATTTTGAAACTGGGGAATCTATTTCTGGTATTAGTTAAACATCCAGTCACGACCTTGACCTTCAAAATTAGCAGAACTACCATACGTTATGTTATTTCACAGTGAAATTTAGATCATTTATAACTTTTGTACCAGTTCACACGGGAACACAAATAGCATCATCATTTGACTAATTTGAGAACAGGAGACTCATTTGTCATGTTACTTCATGATTTAGTGACCAACGTGATCTAAAAATCCAAGATGGTGACTAAATTGCCACCATCTTCAATGTTTTGAAGATTGCAAATTTGGAAACGATGGAACTACATACATGTTTCTCACATTGATTTATATATTTTTTGAGTGAGAACTATCTTTTCAAGACTAGGATAGTCATTCAATGTTATTACTGTTATATATAAAAAATAAAAAAGTATTATAACATTGGTAAGTATATTGCAGCTTTTTACTATACTGGACAAAATGCAAACAAATACATAGGCCCTAGTCATACATGACTTTGCAGTAGCAAATAGATGTTCATCCAATGTGGGTATACTTGTGAGCATTTCCTTTACACCCACATTTAGAAATGCGAGTTTTAATAAAACATTTGCAGGGAGACTTACAGTCCCGTCTGCAGCCACATTGGGAACGTACAGGCAGTTTGTGTGATATGGGAGGGCTGGTGATGTAGACATGACTTGGGACATGGCTTCGTTTCTCCTGCGACTATCCCCATGCAGTAGGTCAAGGGATGTTGGCAAGGGCTTAACAGTTACTGTATTCTTTCCCATTTTTTTATCAAATACATTAGATTTAGGTGTATTGTCTTGATCATATGTAAAGTGATGTAGCTTACAGATGCTAGTACCTTGCAACACAAAATCCGGTGCTGCTGTTGTTAACGAGGGGTTGTTTTCTATCCCTCGTGTGACGAACTTTTCTCTTGTGGCTTGGGTGGGTAGGCCTACTACCTGAAAGTGATGACTGGGTTGACCAAATCTTTACTCAGACGACGCAAGCAGTCATAATTAAGGGATGCTTAGCCCATGCTTAGCCAGCATATTTACCAATGACTCATTGCCTGCTCTCATATGAACCTTCATGGATAATTATAGTGGCAGAAATGGAAATCGCAAATTACTGTTGCTTGGCAATAAATTAACTCTACTACCTCATGATGCTCCTGAACGGTGGGTCTCCACAGGATGGGTATGGCTCTGTGTTTCACCCTAGCACTTTCAACCTTTTGTTTGTTTATTCCATTTCTACAGTTTTAGTTCAGGAACTAGTTTTTGTGCAGCCTTTACTCCAAGGACCAGAAAGCTGAGAGGAAAGCCAATGACGTTAGATACTGACTTTTCAATTCTATCAGAGATTCAGGAGGGATGATGCCTCATTCCCACATCAGATAATGTTCTCCACCACACCAAGAGAGTCAACCACCAGGCCCTGGTATGGAAGCAAGCTCTCGATCCAGTCCAAGACTTGCCACCACCAGAGGAACATGGTTGGATGTACACTAATGACTTCCTGACCCTGTTAATGACTAAATACCCAGCACCTAGTGGACTAGTAGAAATGACATTGTGTAAATGCAGAAAGTCTGTGTTTAGTAGGAGAGACGTCGCGTTTAAAAAGAATAAACTCCCATGCACCGAAGCTTGTGCTTGCATGGCTGGTGAAGCCTGTTAGAACCCAAAGCTATAGTTCAGCTTATTGTAGAAAACGATGATCAGAATGAGGAATAGAATAAGAATTAGTATTAGTTTTTCGGTTCAAACGACATAATGACAAAACATATTTTATTATTTGTAAAAAGTATTTGTAATACCAGTAAATTATTTGTATAGGGGCGGAATCAACAAAATGTTGATTAAAATATTGATTGCGTGGCTGTAAGGAAAATGAAATACGTAGGTAAAAACTTTTTAAAAAATAAAATATTGCTTTTATTTTTAATCTTATATTTGAAAGTGACATTACGTCATTATTAATTTTCAAACAATAAACTATGTGTCCATATAGTGAACATTTCTGAAGAATGTGGAACGTTACATATTTTATTTAGAAGTATCATACGTAGCGACTTGCTAAATTTTCTCAAAACAATATGTATGTACATTTAACTGCTGGAAAAGTTATATATAAAATACTTAATACATTGATAATAAAATAAATAGAATCGGTTCATTGTAGCTATTTGCTGTTCAGATAAACAGGGAAATGATAATACTGGGTGACTTAGTGAAATATCTACAAAGTATTTCAATAACTACCAATAATGTATACAACATGAATTGAGCACGGTCCCGGTAAATTTACACCCAGGGACTCAGCTTCGCTCTCACTTATGTCCCCGAACATTGTACATTTTTGTAATATAAATTATTTTTGGACAATACACTCAATATAAAGTTTGTTTCATTTCTTAGAAAAAATTAAGAAAAAATTCGATACTATATTTAATATTAAAATGACAGTTGATGAAAGTTGATATTTTTTCACAATAGAAAGTCCAGATGTTCCCTCAATGTTAAAATGATATACAAAAAAATATATTTCCCACTGTAAAGTTAACCCAAATAGTTATTTCTCACATGTTTCTGGCTTAATTTGTGTAAAAAGTATAAATATCCATTTGTTTTAGTTAATTAGGACAAATTACGCTAATTAGGGCTAATTAGACATAGAGACAACTTGTCTCTTTGAAACAAAAGTTTTACTTTTATCTCAAGAACAAACATGCCAAGTGTCATGCTTGCCCTAAAAAGTGCAGTGCGCATGCTCTCAGCATGTCCACTAATTGCTGGTCCTACACTAAGGAATTACCGGGAATTCTCGAACCAGGACTGTCAAAACAATCACATTTATCAAAAAAAAAAACATCTATTCGAAATTACCTTTCTCTTTATCTTGGTTGGACTAATTGGGTTTGGTGCGCCTCTGAGCTAGGTTCATCTAAGGGTTTAGAAGCCATATAACTGAGGACAGGAGAATCATCAAATGCAAAATATAATGGTCAGTCTCAAACGTTCTTATTAAATTTCTTAGTGGCATTCACTATATAATTAAATTCATTTAATTAAGGGCGTATTTTTGACACGTATCACTTTCAAGTGTCACTAGGTAATGATGGCTTTGCTAGAGATTTATTTCAGACGATAGAATGAATTAATTGAAACTCGTTATAACGCAATTTCCAACTTCAAGTGACGAAAAAATGTTTATTTATGAAAATTGATATATCACAAATTTCTTTACTCATGAGCTGATGATCTGTGTCACAAACAAAGTTATCATTTTCAGTGAAACATGAAATGCTATATACAACACAGCTAACAAGATACGTTGAATCAGTGGTGCCCTTACGACGCTGGCCCAGCATTAAGCTAACATTGGCTCAATGTCAGGACATGAGTTGAAGGGGTGACGTGACAATGTGTTGATTGCAAACATTATCAGATCCTAATTCAAGGTCATACATAGCACGATGTGTTAGTGGCTCATCAGCATAGATTGTATCACAATGATAACGACACGTAAATTGTTCATTAGTTTTTAATCTGGAATTGATGAATGATTACAACAATAGATTGGCAAATGTCTAATCACATAATATTTATGTTATTCGATTAAGGTGAGTCAAACGAAACGAAAAAAATAAAATAAAATAATGGATATAAAATAACGTGTGATAACTCCAGTTCTGGTTAATGAGCCCTGACACACTGTTAGAATCGGCACCGGAAGCGAAGAACATTGCACTGTTGTTGATTAGAATGTTAAATACACAATCTACTCGTGACGTTTTAATATCGTTTTCTTTTGGTGGGTTTGATGAACTGCACTTGGGACGGGGGCTGTTTTCACAAAGATTATATTATCTTAACTTTCATTTATCGTTAAAAATCGTAACTTGATAAATGACTAAAAGTTAAGAAGATATTGTTTTAGTGAAACGAGCCCTAGACCTCTCATTCCCGTTTGATGTTGACCCTGTAGACGTCTTGGGATCTCACGCATGTAGAGGATACAGCTGACAATCTGTCAGTGTACATAAGGCATCGTCATCTCACGCGTGTAGAGGATACAGCTGACAATCTGTCAGTGTACATAAGGCATCGTCATCTCACGCGTGTAGAGGATACAGCTGACAATCTGTCAGTGTACATAAGGCATCGTCATCTCACGCGTGTAGAGGATACAGCTGACAATCTGTCAGTGTACATAAGGCATTGTCATCTCACGCGTGTAGAGGATACAGTTCACAATCTGTCAGTGTACATAAGGCATTGTCATCTCACGAGTGTAGAGAATACAGCTCACAATCTGTCAGTGTACATAAGGCATCGTCATCTCACGCGTGTAGAGGATACAGCTCACAATCTGTCAGTGTACATAAGGCATCGTCATCTCACGCGTGTAGAGGATACAGCTGGCAATCTGTCAGTGTACATAAGGCATCGTCATCTCACGCGTGTAGAGGATACAGCTGACAAAATCTGTCAGTGTACATAAGGCATCGTCATCTCACGCGTGTAGAGGATACAGCTGACCATCTGTCAGTGTACATAAGGCATCGTCATCTCACGCGTGTAGAGGATACAGCTGACCATCCGTCAGTGTACATAAGGCATCGTCATCTCACGCGTGTAGAGGAGACAGCTGACAATCTGTCAGTGTACATAAGGCATCGTCATCTCACGCGTGTAGAGGATACAGCTGGCAATCTGTCAGTGTACATAAGGCATCGTCATCTCACGCGTGTAGAGGAGACAGCTGACAATCTGTCAGTGTACATAAGGCATCGTCATCTCACGCGTGTAGAGGATACAGCTCACAATCTGTCAGTGTACATAAGGCATCGTCATCTCACGCGTGTAGAGGATACAGCTGACCATCTGTCAGTGTACATAAGGCATCGTCATCTCACGCGTGTAGAGGATACAGCTGACAATTTGTCAGTGTACATAAGGCATCGTCATCTCACGCGTGTAGAGGATACAGCTGACAATCTGTCAGTGTACATAAGGCATCGTCATCTCACGCGTGTAGACGATACAGCTGACAATCTGTCAGTGTACATAAGGCATCGTCATCTCACGCGTGTAGAGGATACAGCTGACAAACTGTCAGTGTACATAAGGCATCGTCATCTCACGCGTGTAGAGGATACAGCTGACAATTTGTCAGTGTACATAAGGCATCGTCATCTCACGCGTGTAGAGGATACAGCTGACCATCTGTCAGTGTACATAAGGCATCGTCCTCTCACGCGTGTAGAGGATACAGCTGACAAACTGTCAGTGTACATAAGGCATCGTCATCTCACGCGTGTAGAGGATACAGCTGACAATCTGTCAGTGTACATAAGGCATCGTCATCTTACGCGTGTAGAGGACACAGCTGACAATCTGTCAGTGTACATAAGGCACCGTCATCTCACGCGTGTAGAGGATACAGCTGACAATCTGTCAGTGTACATAAGGCATCGTCATCTCACGTGTGTAGAGGATACAGCTGACAATCTGTCAGTGTACATGAGGCGTCGTCATCTCATGTGTGTAGAGGATACAGCTGACAATCTGTCAGTGTACATAAGACATCGTCATCTCACGCGTGTAGAGGATACAGCTGACCATCTGTCAGTGTACATAAGAAATCTTCTCTACAGGTTTGGCTTCTGGAGGTCTCAGTTTGATCCGAGTAGCCAATCATTGCGTGTAGGGAGATAATGTAAGAGGAGACGGTGTCAGTGTATATAAGTTAACATAAACTTTGTAATCAGCAAGATACACAGAGTCAATGAGGGGCCAATGTTAGACCAGCGTCGCAGAAATTGTCTCAGACTATCCTTTTTGCTGGGTTAAGCCACCAAGTGGCTGCTGGTAAAGCGCATCTTTTTTTTGTTGACCCAGAGTTCAACAGACGTGTTCAGGAATCTGATTAGATTTCTTTCACGTCATATTGCGTTTGTAGAGTGACAACCTGTCATGGAGCATTATCCATCAGATGTGGTTCTGGTTCTATAGTCAGCCAGCCAAAATGTGACACAGGCTTTGATTACAAGCGTAGATTTCTACAGACACTTTTCCTGGCGAAATAGCCAAACAGCACTTGTACGTTATTCTCCATAGCCAGTTTCTGTATCGTACTTGAGTAAAAGGTGTTAATTTTGTACCTAAGTATGTTAAAGAAACTGTCCCCTGCGGCCGATTTCTATAACAAACTTAAGTAAAAAGGTAACTTTTTACTTAAGTATGCTACGTAAACCAGCACACTTCATTTTTTACAGAAAGAATCAGATGGTCACATTTTGGCTGTCAGTCAGCCAAAATGTGACTCTGGCTCTGATTAAACGCCTGGATTTCTTCAGACAAATTCCTTCACCTGACAAAATGGAGGAATAACCCTTGACAAATAACCCTTGTGGACGGTAATATTTGAGTATTATTGAACAATAGTTATTTTATTCCCTAGTGTTTCCGCTAGTAAACGTGTGTAATTAGTTGTTATATAATAAATATGTCTGAATTATGAATACATACGGAGCTTTCAGATGGACATTTCACATGGACATATTAGGAAAACAAATTGCAACTGAAAGTAATTAATTGATGAGCACCAAATGATTTGGTGCGCACCAAATAATTCAAATAATTTATTGGTGAGCCCCAAATAATTTGGTGAGCACCAAATAATTTGATGCGCACCAAATAATTAATAGAAGCACACTAATTAGATACTTTCACTTGAGATTTATTTTCTTGATATTTCCTTTGATAAGAACGGATAAACTTAATTATTTTCTCAAGAAACTAAAAATTGTCAAATTATATTTTCGAGCTCCAAGTGTAAATATCTTCTGAGATCAGCTCTGGCTGCGTCACCGGAGCTGATCTCAGAAGATATTACAAGAACTATCGACTGCACAAGAGGGACATGGCACAATGGTTAGAGCGTGGCACTTTGTAGATGTCGCTGTCTGTCGTGTGGTTGCGAGCCCCGCTTGGTGTGGGATATTCTTAGAAGTATCGTTTTTCTCCCCTTTCAATCTTGGGACATTGTTTCGATGTTGTGTCCTTGGGCAAGGCACTTCATCTTCAAATGCTTCACGTGACTCAGGTGAAAGTGAATACCGTTAAGTTCAACGCGCCGAAATTTCTGCAGGACTTTATGCTGTCTGTAGAGTTGAAATGACACACGAATAAACAGGTCCAGTGACCTGAGGGTAATATGTAAAGTCGGACGGTCTTAAGACTTGATATCAGACTATAAACCTGCACATTTACATTATTTACAGGTAGCCCACCTTATTGTTCCGCTACTCTGTTTAAATGCTCCATAACATATGTATTCACGTGGTACATGTATTCAGACGACGATACTTCGTTTTTAAACAGTTCCAAAATAAATAAAATCTGGAATAAAGACATGGATAAATGTACAGAAATATTTAGATACTTGTTAGTCAGTGATTTCCGATGCAGTAAAATGTTTTCTTTTAATGAGTTCGTGATCGTTTACAATGGATTATTTAAATAAACTACGAAACTACGAAGATGCCAACATAGGCGGATATATTGCAAAATGCAAAACGTTGACCTTTGATGGATTTTGAAGATTACAGACTGGTGAAAAGGCGAGAAAATGTGATGAAAAAAACTAATTATGTCGAGTGTATTAAGTATTACATAAACTGCACAAAGGCCACGATAACACACTAAGTCCTGAACGAAGGAGACGGATTCAGTTTTTAAAATTATGATCATGATGATTACCTGCGTCAGTGCATGTAATTTATCTTTCTCGTTTAAAGAAGCGTTCCGGGAATAATTTCAAATGCGACTCTTCAATTCGCGAATTTGTCCTCTTCGCGAAATATCCGAGAATTAAAACCTCGCGAATATTAGCAGATCTACGGTAATTGAAAAAAAATATGATGGAGAAAAAATAAAATCGAATGGATTAAATATTACATATACTGGACAAAGCACATGACAAATGACAATATCCCGGACAAAATCAATGTTTTCCATTTTTAATTATATTAACTGCCTCTCTGCTTGTGATTAATCTTGCTGTTTTAAAGAAACGTTCCAGAAATAAGTTCAATTGTGATTAATGTCGCGCACCAGTCCTGAATATCACGAAACATGATATGTTAATCCAATGTTGACTTAATGTTGGGCCAGTGTCGCAAATGTTGGGCCAACATTTATTCAACATTGGTTTTAGGTTTGCTGTCTGTTGTCTGCTGGAGTGTATTAACCATTTAGGCTTCATGATCGAACAACATATTTCAAATACAATGCATTGTATTGAAAATGATATGATCTATTGAAAAAAAAGGTTAAATGAGGTTAAATTCGAGGTCAGGGGGGTGTTTGTGAGGACGCCTGTAAATGTGGATCCCCGCTGCGAGGATTTAACCTAGCTAGGACATAGTGCCAGGGATATTGACCTAGCTGGGACATGGTGGCAGTGATATTGACATGGGAATACTTAGCCGTTATCACTTATTTAAGCGCCATTGCCTAGCTCATTACAGGACATTCTGAGCTTTGATTTGAGATAATAGACTTGTACATTTCATCTAACACCCATTACCTTTAAATATGGATTCCAGCTGCCTGGATTTGATCTACAAACGGCATGGTGTCAGTGATATTGACACCGGACTATTTATTCCTTATTGACCCTTTAGGTACCATTGCTGCGCATAGTATATATTGAACATAATTCATTGTATTAAATATGGTATAATACAGCCAAAAAGACGTTTTCACCCTAAATTATAAGTATTACACTGTATTTGGGAGCGAGCCTCAAAACATAGATTCCCGCTGTCAGGATTTCACCTAAAAAGGACATGGTGTCAGTGATGTTGACACAGAGGGACTTAATATCCTTATTAACTAAGGATTATCTGAATCAGAGCTGGATCTAGTCTACACAAAACACAGCAGGCAAGAAACACTGCTCCAGTGCTGGCTGAATGTTGGGCTGGCGTCGCAGACTCGGCACTACACCATCATCGATTCTGCCAATTGGTTCACCAATTGGTAGAACCAATGGCGGCATTTTTGAATTAAGGTTGAAATCAGTCCATCGATGTCAATTTCGTGGAGGGCGGCGACGCGCTTTATTTATTTATTTTGTGCCTCTCTTATCTGGTCACTAGTTTGTCTGGTCGTCTCGCCCAGGAATCGATCCTGCCGGAAACCAAATTTTTACCAGGTCCAAATAATGTCCCTTACGTCACCAAGCATACACCAGATGCATACGAAACGGTGTCCTACTTTTGGGTCAATGTCATGCATATGCGGTGGGCCAACATTAATCGTATCTGTTGAATGTTGTGATGTCAGTGCTTGGTAAATAATAACTCAAATTTTATCACAATAAAGGACACGCAAATTGTTCATCAGCTTTAGACCTGACATTGATGATTAATTACGTTGAAAATATGTATGCATGATATAGACTTTATTCAATGGTAATTCCATTCTGGATAAAAGTACGTTTCTAATTATGTTAATCAACAAGCCCATACATTAGTTTTGTTGACGTTATAAATATATGATATAACTTATTTTCAAATCAGATACCGGCCCAGTATTGAGCAATCATTGGACCAACGTTTCGTGTTCATTGATAAAAAACGTCACACCCATTTCCAGTCTAGCATGACACATGGTTTTACCTCGGATTAGAAAGACATTTTACCTTCGTCTGCGTGTGAACGACATTCGTGTGGATGTGAACGACATTTATGTGGATGTGAACGACCTTTTACCCTTTGTCTGGATGTCAGCGACATTCGTCTGAATGTGCATGACCTTTCATCCTCTGCGTGTGAACGACATTCGTCTGGATGTCAACGACCTGTTCCAGGATCTCAGAATGTTCCATCTACTTTTCCCAGCTTGGCTCTCACGTTAATTCCTAATAGAAAGCCACCAGACCGAGAAGTAAACCAGTTAGTCGCCGACTCAGACATTCCAGATTGGATTGAAGTGTCCGCTGAAGTGTTCACTGCAATCTGATACACAGCTAAATTATCTGGTCAGTTTGTCTGGAGCGTCAGTGAAAACATGGGGCCTGTAAATTAGTGTACATGTTAAACCTATGTTGGTTTAATGTTGGTTCAGTCTCACGGACGGTGGCCCAACAGTAAACCAACATTGAATTAATCCTATGTCCGGAAGGCAATGCCATTTCATTCATCTCACCATCCTCAGGATATTTATCTGGCCAAGTTTAGACTATATGTGCGCAAATGTTGCTTAAGATGCCATTTAATCATTCATTCATTCATTCATTCATTCATTCATTCATTCATTCATTCATTAATTCATTCATTCATTCATTCATTCATTCATTCATTCATTCATTCATTCATTCATTTATTCATTCATTCATTCATTCATTTATTCACCCATTCTTTCATTCATTCATTACATCTGATTGAACCTTCGCTGATTATTACTAATTGTTTTAAATGGGACATTAGAGGTGTGAATGATGTTAAAATTTAGGATGGTAAATATAAAGGGACTACTTTGTTTGTATACTTGTTTTTAAATCACTCAATAACTTATTTCTTGATTCTATTACTGACTCGTGATATTTCGTGTCAATCCACCAGATCCACTTCAGACAATCAACGTGTTTGCCTAGAGTAAACAAAGCTATATATGTGTCTTCACTTAAATCAGTAGGCATTTAGTCTGGAATCAGCTTCCTACCTCAACCCGTGAATTAGATTATATTTGTTATAAAATAATTTATCTAGGTACTTTCATACAAATGACACTTATAAATACATATTCTGACAAAAATTTACTTAATGTAATACTGTACAAATGATGTCAACACATAATTAAGCACCTGGAATTGCTTAAACTGTGGCTTAAAGAAATAAGTTAGGATTGAATATGCCATTTCATCTAGATTAAACAATCAATCTATTAGGAATAATCAACAAATTTGGCATTGTGGTACACAACAATTAACCACTAGGAAATATCATGTTGGAAAACGCCATTTAAGATGATGTCATGTTTACTTGCATGTTCACCCGGCCATTCGTCGGCCAGCTAATTGTCGCTCGTGCTCTGCCCTCCGCCCGTTGAGAGTAGGCTATATAGGGGTCGAAATATTCTTGTAAAAATCTTAAACTTCTGCTTTCTTGGTGAAGTGTTCTAAAAAAATATGATAACGTCTGTATTTCAAAACACGCGATAACATCATCGCAGTTTTGCTGACATCGCATGTTTTCAATGTGAAATTCTTAGCTCGTAATCAAAAGTCTTATACACAGATATTGTCACTTAGATCACGTTTTCCTTTTTTTCGCAGAAAATTACAATGAACACTGGTAGAATTACAAAAATAAGTTTTAAAATATGTGGCAGTATAGTTTGTAAAAATTGTCTTGATAAAACTCTCATTTAGTAAGTGTTGATGATATATGTTTTAAGTAAAATTCCATGTAGACCCATAACATAGGTATTCAAGCGAAACGAAAAGAGGCAACGAAGACATTCATAACGATTTCAAATACAAAAACGTTTGTCTCCATGGGTTATACACAAATATGTCAGCGCTGTTAGGGTTTAAGCTACAGACCACTCTATGTACGTTTCTGGTTTTAGTTGTACCCAGTTGCCTTTATGATATATATTTTTGTGGTCAACGTGGTGCGTTCTGGGCACAGATGTATCTCGCTGTTCGCACACAGTGGACTACTCCTTTAATCAGCATGTCCATCAAGTACTCTAATCCTATCACAATCACTTACAATGCTGATATCATGATATATCAAAATGTACAATGTGTCGACCCTGCGCTGGTCCAGTTGTGGGTCAATATCGCATACGCTGGTCCACAATTGGGCCAACATAAGGCCAACGTATTGTTTCTTGTGTGATATTAGTGCTCAGTTTTCACCTGCCTGATGTGGCTTATTGAGAGTCACACGCTAAATGGCCATAAACATCAGAAATCGATACCTTTATCATTGCTCTCATATTCGCCTATTCCTTAAGCCCTTGAGCTGATTCTAATTATGCAGTGACGAAACTGTGATTCAATAGATACTTGGCGTCTTTTTAACTTAACAACTCATTTGATTAATTGTGTGTTTCTGTTTGTTTCGTGATTTGAAGCTGGCAATTGTGTTAGAAGAAAAATTAGTAATCTTTTAGATCAAGTAATTGTATTAGCTGAGCGCTTTCCACAAAAACTAAGGTTTGTTGCATTTCATTCAAGTTGAACCTGGCTTGAAACCATATATGTCTACGGTCCTAACCTGATAACAGCATAACTGTTAGCGTGGTAAATTACACGAGTCCTTGAAATAAGAATTGTCAACATCAAATCGGTATTGAGAGTGGATTCTAGTTATCATCAGAATGTGTCTGACAGGCAAAGCTGACAGCTTGACCAACAAAGCTGACAGCTTGACTGACATGGATGAGAACACTAACAGCAAAGAAACAATATATTTAATTAAACTTCAAATATACAATTTATTGTCAGTTTAACAACTTTGTCGTCCATCAAAATTCTAAGTTTCTCTGTAACTGTATATTGTGAAAATAAATTAGTGACAGCTTGAAAAGACTCTGAAAAATATTAAAAGCTTGGAGCTGATTGTATGGGGAAATTTGAACCTTTTTTTAGCCAGCGAAATATCACTTCTAGATCATTATATTATTATTTGTGCCATTGGAAATGTATTATGTCCACGATAACTATTTTGTGTGAAATGTTATTCCATTAATAGTTTCACTCTTTTGGATATAAAAGGGTGTATCTGCCAGTTTACACAGTGGGACATACACCATTTTGTCTCTAAGTGATTATTCATTGCTTCCACCGAAGTGTAGCATATGTTTTGTACTACAATGTGTACGATAAGTTCGAACGCCTAAGGAAGCGAGATCTGTATGCTCACGGGGCAGTTGAAAAGACAGAACATGTCCTGTGTAAAGTCGGGTAAAGTTTTGCGATAGTCAGTACAGTACTAGGAAATATACGTCTAGCGTTATTGATGAATGAGACATTGGCTATTTTGAGCTCTGTTGCGCTGCCTCTTATTGCTTGTAAAGCACACCTCTAAATTGCTTTAAACAACGACCTGAAAACAATCTCACCATTAAAGCAACATTATATATACACAGCGTGAAATTGCTGCTTCTCAGCATTTTCATCATCATACTTCAAACCAATGCTTGCTTAATACTGGTTCGCCGTCTTTGACGGTGTAACAACATTAAGCAACCATTGGTTCAACATCTTCTGTTTGCTGAGTTGTTTGCATAGTTCTAATTTACTTGTAACTTAAGTGGGATTAGGTGGTGTCCCCAAGGCTTGCTGAGGCTGCTTAGATAACCTGAGATGTATGGGACTAACTATTTATATTTGCAAGCGCTACATACACTGCATCTCGACCCTATTCATTTATTTGAAAGCGACATTTCTTGGTGATGCTTTAATTTGTCGCTGCCTCTCGTGTGAGTTTAATCCCCTTTTGGCGCAGGTATTTAGAGAAATATCATGTTTCTCCCTTAGCAACGCTGGGACATCGCTATTTCGACGTCTTATCATTGGGCAGGGCACTTCGTCCTCAAGGGCACTCAAGGCACCTCAAGGCATTTTTACCTCACGAGTAAAGAAAATTATAACATTTTACTTGGCTGACTTTGGGGTAGAGCAATAAAAACATCCAAATGATATATTTAACACTTTTGCCAACAGTAATACCACATTTTGTCATCGAATATAGTCAGGACGAAACATAGGTGAAGTTTTGATTTTTGTCAGAAAACATGAACCCACCCTTAGAGCACTGAAAGTCAATATTTCCAAAAAAATCACTAATTTCGTAGAATGTAACTTTCTAGTTTGCTCTGCATGTGTATGATTATGATCATGTTATTGTATGTTGGCTTCATTTGGTATATCGATCATCTGGTTCCATCATGTCAAGTTAAAAAAATAAAAGAACGGTTGGGGTACTCTCACAAGTAACATTTTTTCAACCCTATGTAATAACATAATCCTATTTTTTTATAAACAACTTTGATACCACTCTCCTCATATTCTGTCATTGAAGACATTCAGGACGAAACATATGTAAAGCTTTGATTTTTGAAGCACACCCTTAGAGCGCTGAAATACGATATTTCACACAAATATTAACACAGTTCGAGCACTGGTTGAATGTGTTTTAAGGACATTATTTACCACCAGGAGTCAAACAAATTTGTCTTTGTCAGTAATGTCTTGTGGATTGTGCTGATATACTTAGATTGTTGGCAATATTTCAGTTATTTTATTATAAGGGGTGTCGATTGTAATAGATGCAGATTTGTCTTACTTATAGGTTTGAACAAGGAATCCAGATTCCTTGATTTGAAGGAGCATTATGAGGCTCGTTGAGGTCAATAAAATATGATTACTTGCTGGCAATGGACAAAATACACTTTATTGGGTAATATGCCTGCAAAGGGAAGGCGGGATGTAAAGTTATTATATTACCTGCTCATAACAAACACATCAAAATTAGTTGATGTGTTCTTTGGAATTGTTATTTTACTGCATTGTTATCTGTGTCTTGGAATACTAAATCATATATAAATAATTAAAGACTGATAAATAATTATCTACAACTCACAACCCAAGCAACTGATAAGTATTGTGTAATATTTCGGATAAAGTTTTGTTACTTTGAAAAATAGATATTCATACTAAAATAGTACATCATAAAATTTGATCATACTAGCAAATTTGATTTTATGAGGTATTTATATATGTATTTCTAGTTATATGTACTTGCTAGAATTTACAAAATCTATGATACTGTGAACTAATCAAAACATCCAGTGAGCTATCAGCTTAGAAATTTGTTAAATTTGAGAAGTCCTTCCCCATCAACATCAAATAGCTAGGGACAACAATCACTGACTTTTCCTAATGTTAAATTGTCAAGACGTTGCTCGTGATAAACTTTCTAAAGCAACATTTATTGGCATAGAGTGGTTCCGTAAAATAACTATTGCTCTTAGACATCATATTTACAAGAGACTAAAGCCACATACGATTAACAAAAGTAAAAAGGTAAGGTCTGATGACATCATAGTGGTTATACGGCATACACCAGTAATACATATTTATAGCAGAAAAAGTATAATGCACCTATACATGGGGGAAACGGTACTAGATTAGCCTGCACCAACCCCCCCCCCCCCCGCCCCTCCCCTCCCCATTTCATTTTATAGTTACACCACTGCTTTCTTGAAGTCTAAGTGCTATATTATACTGATACATATTTAACGTAGTTAGGAGAGTACTCCATTCTGATTTTTTACTTCATACACCCTCAGGTGACAGGTCATTGTTTCCCATTCTCAGACACATAGGTATAGCAAATGTATGCTGCAGCAAATCCAACAAACACAAGATACAATGCGCATATCCGTACAACTACACATGGAACGGAATATTACGTCTTAGTGAACAGCGAAGATAGTGTAATACCCAAGCAGCAGATGACCTCTAAGGCCTCTATTACCTCTATTTGTATCGTCAAAAATATCTTAACTTCAGATATGCTTCGTCCTGAATGTATTCAATTACAAAATGTGGCAACATTGGTATTAAAGCTGTTTATAACTATAAAAATAGGATTTTGTTACTACAAGGGGCCGAACAAATGTTACCAGTGAGATTACCTCATCCGGACTTTTGACCTCATATCCTTTGTGCAACAAAGTAGCTTTTTTATAATTTGATATAGTGGTACCAGATGACAGATGTATGAGCTGATGTTAACATTAGAATGCTCATAATCATACAAATGTACAGGCAACGGAAACGTTACATACTACTAAATGTGTTAAGTGTTTTTTTTTAATATTGACTTTCGGCGCTCTAAGAGTGGGTTTACTCTTGACAAAAAAATCTAAACTTCACATATGTTTCCTCCTTATTATATTTCAAGAAAAATTGTGACCAGAGTGGTATTAACATTTTTTATAACTATGACAATGCCGATTATGTTATCACAAAGGGTCGAAAAATGTAACTAGTGAGAGTACCCCTTCCACTCTTTTGACCTCATAATTCTTTCAAACAATATTGTGGGATTATTCTAATTTGATAGTGGTACCAGATGACCGATGTACCAAATGAAGTCAACAGACATTAGCATTATCATGATCATACAAATGTACAGGAAACGGCAAAATTACATTCTACGAATTATGTTAAGTTTTTTTAAATATTGACTTTCAGCGCTCTAAGGGCTGAATTACGTTCTGTGAAAAAAATCAAAACTATAATAATTTGTCATCCTATCTTTAATGAAAGATCAATAGGATCGACAGTGATTTAAAAAATCGTAATTGTGGTTGGGATTTTTTAATAACCTGTGGTTAAAAATGTACAGTCTTTAGGGCTCAAGGGTACCATTGCACATCCCTCATTTTAAGTACTTTGCTGCCACTGCAAACTTCTACACCCACCCTAACAATGTTCTTGAGATATTTCTCTAACATCTCTACCACTTTTTGTGTCAAGCAAACTAAAAAAACTAGCAGTCTTTTAAAACTTGGCTTTCAGACTATATATGCTCCACCATTTTGTCTCACACAATGTTTCATTTATCACTAGTGCTCATAAATTAACAAGGTAATAACTACTGCAATAGTTGTATTTTATGTTTTGTATTATATGATAGTATTACAGTTGCAAAAATGTGTCAAAAATATACTCTGGATATTTTTTGAATGCTCATTCCCAAAGTCAGCCAAGCAAAATGTTATAGTTTTCGTATTAAAACCTCCCCCAACCCCTCCCCCCCCCCGCATATTTCAAACTGCCAACATGTTTTTTATTGCTACTTGGGATGCCCTTGAGACATCTGGGTGGATGGCTTAGCATCATACAAAAATTCCCACGGGATTGAATAAGCTCCTCGACTATACCTGGTAGGACAGATATGACAATGTGTACGATTAGCTCATAGCGCCGAAAGAGGTTATGTTCCCTGAGGAGTTGACATGACATAAGAAGGAATAGGACCCGTGCCCAGGGGGGGGGGGGGGCACGACAAGAATCGCCGTGGGGGTCTTCGGACGTGACATCAGACTATAAACCGGTTTATCCACCTCAGCATTACTTCCGATAAACACGCTCTATTATGTACCTCATCTGACAAAATCGCATCTTTTCTAGATGCTAAAAGGTTGTTAGAGCCTCACCCCAGTTGTTACTCACTCGATGGGTACCAAGCAAAATAATAGGTAAGAAAATAATAAATAAATGAACGTATAAATACATGTATGACTGAATGAATAGAAGATTGAATGGATGAATGAATGAATGAATGAATGAATGAATGAATGAATGAATGAATGAATGAATGAATGAATGAATCAATCAATCAATCAATCAATCAATCAATCAATCAATCAATCAATCAATCAATCAATCAATCAATCAATCAATCAATCAATCAATCAATCATTCAATCACTAAATCAATCAATCAATCAGTCAAGCAGTCAAGCAGTCAAACAGACAATCAATGAGTGAACGAGCGGACGAACGAATAAATGAATGAATAAAATAATGAACAAAAGAATTAATAAATGGATGAAATAATGTATGATTCGATGAATCAATCAATGAATGAACAAACTAACGAGCAAACGAATGAATGTATGAATAAAATAATAAAATAATTAATGAATAAATGAATGCTTGCACAAAGGATTAAATGAATGAAAAAATAAAATAATGCAGGAATGAATGAATGAATAAATGAATAAAAGAATAAATGAATGAATGAATAAGAGAAAAAAAATAAAAAAATGAGTGAATGAATAAATAAATAAAAGAAAGAATGAAAGAATAATTGAATAAATAAACAAACGATTGAATGAATGAATGAATGAATGAATAAAGGAAGGAATTAATAAATGAATAAAAGACTGAAACAAATAAAAGAGAGATTTATTGAATGAACGAATGAATGAATGAATGAATGAATGAATGAACGAATGAATGAATGAATGAATGAATGAATGAATGAATGAATGAATGAATAAATGAATGGATGAATGAATGAATGAATGAATGAATGAATGAATGAATGAATGAATGAATGAATGAATGAATGAATGAATGAAAGACTGAAAGAAATAAAAAAGAAATTTATTAAATGAAAGAAAGAATGAATGAATGAATGAATGAATGAATGAATGAATGAATAAATAAATGAATGAATGAATGAATAAATGAAGGAATGAATGAATGAATGAATGAATGAATGAATGAATGAATGAATAAATGAATTTGTGAATGAATGAATTAGTAAATGAAAAAAAATGAGCCAGGATATACAATCTGATAATTAATTCAATAATTATTGTATTGTGAAGAAATGAATGACTGACTATATTAGCTGAAAGATTAAATCACACTGTTCTAATGAATGATTGTATAAAAAAACCGCAAAATAATGATGTTGTCTCCTTTTCAGAGCCAGGAAGTTCAACTGTGGCTAAAGTGTTTTTATTATCAGCCGGCTGTCAATGGAGCAACACGTGTCTATATGTATATTTTAAATTAGGCTTGTTTTTACTGATTGACAAATGCATGGTGATGTTTTATTTCTATTTAAAGACCTAATAAACCTTGCATTAACATTTACATTTAACAGCTTTTTCTTTTCACACGAAATCCTGCCCTGCGGCTTCAATGGTCAAATTGGCACTTTACACTCACTCACTCACTCACTCACTCACTCACTCACTCACTCACTCACTCACTCACTCACTCACTCACTCACTCACTCACTCACTCACTCACTCACTCACTCACTCACTCACTCACTCACTGGTGCCTATACTACTAGGGATGTTGGTTGAGGCAAAGAAAGTGTCATCAACATAGTGGAGCAAATGGAGTGTGGAGCGCAGTCATCAACAATAATTGGTCACTTTGGCGATCAATCCGTTTGCCACTCAGCACTGCAGTATTCTCATCTCTTCTTGTGAATAGCCACCTCGGGTTCAAAAGATATAACATTAGCTCTTGTCATACTCTGTTATAATAACAGGCAGGCAGGCAGGCAGGCAGGCAGGTATTCGAGTAGGCAGGCAGCTAGTCAGCCGTCAATCCATCTCTCTCACGGTTTGCTGCGTACATTTGAAAATCTATAACCTATTTACACCTTTTTAAAACATGTCCAGTGCGTTTGTAAATGTATACAGTTATCGGACAGTCAGACAGACAGATATTTTATTGACAGAAAAGAAAAGTCATTACAGACTTATTTGTCATAGAAATGAAAGAGATATATGTACATGTATATACAAGATTGTTAGTTTGTTAAAATCATATGATAATATACATGGTATGACATACACAGCTAAAATCATGTTAAGTGGCATTGCTAAAATAAAAACTGGGTATTTCGATAATATAAATGACTACTACTAAAAATGAAATAAAAGGCATTGTCAAGATAACATAGAGGTCTATCATTTTGTTTCCCGCACCAAAACCAGGGTTAAAATAGCTACTACGTATGACATACTAATTATATATAGTAGCAAAAAAGACACTCTGGAAAGCGTAGAAATCTAAAATATATACAAGTACATGATTATGCTACAGTAACTGGAGTATGCAATAAGCCAATGGTAAAAATTATATGGTATTTTTAAAAATTAAATATAATATCATGCAAGTACAATAAATATGGCATAAACAGGTAGCTCCGTGTCATGTGACCATGCAAGCACAGTCGCTCTGAGCGCGGAGATTCCCTGAGATTGACTAGTGGTGCAAACTTAACGACGTAATAACAGTAGTAATGGCGGTTAAAAATTATTTGTGCAATTCACACAGGACATGGCCCTCGCACAAAAACATTAAGCCTTTTTATAATTCACTATATTGTTTAATTCATACTGTTTCAATCACGACCTAGTTAGAACCACATACTCGGAGTTACAATCGAAGAAAAACATTCCCGACCTCATGGAGAAAATCAGTTGACTTAGCAACTCTGAAATCCTCCATAAGGCCCCACCTCGTCTGATAACAAAGGCGACGGAAACGTCCCTAACCGGCCCCAAAAAGCCAAATAATAATATCCGAGAGCAACAACCGTCTTGATATGTGGTAATACCCAAGTCAGATCATGAGGGCATGATAATATGAATAATATAGCGACAGGTGACAGATTTATTATACTCAGTAGTCACAGACAGACAGACAGACAGATATTTTATTGACAGAAAAAAAAGTCATTACAGACTTATTTGTCATAGAAATGAAAGAGATATATGTACATGTATATACAAGATTGTTAGTTTGTTAAAATCATATGATAATATACATGGTATGACATACACAGCTAAAATCATGTTAAGTGGCATTGCCAAAATAAAAACTGGGTATTTCGATAATATAAATGACTACTACTAAAAATAAAATAAAAGGCATTGCCAAGATAACATAGAGGTCTATCATTTTGTTTCCCGCACCAAAACCAGAGATAAAATAGCTACTACGTATGACATACTAATTATATATAGTAGCAAAAAAGACACTCTGGAAAGCGTAGAAACCTAAAATATATACAAGTGCATGATTATGCTACAGTAACTGGAGTATGCAATAAGCCAATGGTAAAAATTATATGGTATTTTTTAAAATTAAATATAATATCATGCAAGTACAATAAATATGGCATAAACAGGTAGCTCCGTGTCATGTGACCATACAAGCACAGTCGCTATGAGCGCGGACATTCCCTGAGATTGACTAGTGGTGCAAACTTAACGACGTAATAACAGTAGTAATGGCGGTTAAAAATTATTTGTGCAATTCACACAGGACATGGCCCTCGCACAAAAACATTAAGCCTTTTTATAATTCACTATATTGTTTAATTCATACTGTTTCAATCACGACCTAGTTAGAACCACATACTCGGAGTTACAATCGAAGAAAAACATTCCCGACCTCATGGAGAAAATCAGTTGACTTAGCAACTCTGAAAGTAGTTTTAGCCCTTAATTTGTTTAAAGCAACCATACATAAATAACCACTGTTATGTCTCTAGATGTCATAATTCCTAGAAACATTTCATTTGTCGGTTGTATATTGATAATTGCGGCTACAGAATCATACAAGATTTCGCGTTCATTCTTCATAGCGCAACAGTGGAGAAGAAGATGTATTTCATCGTCAATTTCGTTTAATTGACACCTTGTGCATATTCGCCGATTTTTTGGAGTGATTGGATTATTGAACCGTCCTCTTTCTATATTTAGATCATGTGAGCTCATTCGATATCTCGCCATTGCTGTTATGAGTTGGTTCCCCCTTATGTGCAAGATATATGGTTCAACACAGAAATATTTTTTTACTAATGCATATGTGCGCAGCTTACTCGAGCTCTCAATATCTTTTCTCCACTGATGTGTAAATATTCTAACTATTGATTCTTTAAATGAAAGCATGAATTTATTTGTATCCCCAATATTCTGTGATTCCCAAGTTATCGGATGATCTGTTGTGAAGATAACAGACCTACATTACATTGCTATTGGTCCGTGGTTGAGATAACATCAGGGTGATCTATTGTGGAGATAGTATCAGATGCCATCAGATTATAACATCAGAATTCATCAATATGTGGTGTTGAACACAAGGTGGCGCAGAAATCGCGTTATAACAGAGTCAATGACGGGACAACCAGGAAAATACTGACCTGTAGCTGTGCAACAACTAAAGATATGAGGTGTAGCTGTACAACAACTAAAGATATGAGGTGTAGCTGTACAACAACTAAGATATGAGGTGTAGCTGTACAACAACTAAAGATATGAGGTGTAGCTGTGCAACAACTAAAGATATGAGGTGTAGCTGTACAACAACTAAAGATATGAGGTGTAGCTACACAACAACTAAAGATATGAGGTGTAGCTGTGCAACAACTAAAGATATGAGGTGTAGCTGTACAACAACTAAAGATATGAGGTGTAGCTGCAGAACAACTAAAGATATGAGGTGTAGCTGTACAACAACTAAAGATATGATGTGTAGCTGTACAACAACTAAAGATATGAGGTGTAGCTGTACAACAACTAAAGATATGAGGTGTAGCTGTACAACAACTAAGATATGAGGTGTAGCTGTACAACAACTAAGATATGAGGTGTAGCTGTACAACAACTAAAGATATGAGGTGTAGCTGTGCAACAACTAAAGATATGAGGTGTAGCTGTACAACAACTAAAGATATGAGGTGTAGCTACACAACAACTAAAGATATGAGGTGTAGCTACACAACAACTAAAGATATGAGGTTTAGCTGTACAACAACTAAAGATATGAGGTGTAGCTGTACAACAACTAAAGATATGAGGTGTAGCTGTACAACAACTAAAGATATGAGGTGTAGCTACACAACAACTAAAGATATGAGGTGTAGCTGCACAACAACTAAAGATATGAGGTGTAGCTGTGCAGCAACTAAAGATATGAGGTGTAGCTGTACAACAACTAAAGATATGAGGTGTAGCTGTGCAACAACTAAAGATATGAGGTGTAGCTGTACAACAACTAAAGATATGAGGTGTAGCTGTACAACAACTAAAGATATGAGGTGTAGCTGTACAACAACTAAAGTAATGAGGTGTAGCTGCACAACAACTAAAGATATGAGGTGTAGCTGTGCAACAACTAAAGATATGAGGTGTAGCTGTACAACAACTAAAGATATGAGGTGTAGCTACACAACAACTAAAGATATGAGGTGTAGCTACACAACAACTAAAGATATGAGGTTTAGCTGTACAACAACTAAAGATATGAGGTGTAGCTGTACAACAACTAAAGATATGAGGTGTAGCTGTACAACAACTAAAGATATGAGGTGTAGCTGCACAACAACTAAAGATATGAGGTGTAGCTGTGCAACAACTAAAGATATGAGGTGTAGCTGTACAACAACTAAAGATATGAGGTGTAGCTACACAACAACTAAAGATATGAGGTGTAGCTACACAACAACTAAAGATATGAGGTTTAGCTGTACAACAACTAAAGATATGAGGTGTAGCTGTACAACAACTAAAGATATGAGGTGTAGCTGTACAACAACTAAAGATATGAGGTGTAGCTGCACAACAACTAAAGATATGAGGTGTAGCTACACAACAACTAAAGATATGAGGTGTAGCTGCACAACAACTAAAGATATGAGGTGTAGCTGTACAAAAACTAAAGATATGAGGTGTAGCTGCAGAACAACTAAAGATATGAGGTGTAGCTGTACACCAACTAAAGATATGAGGTTTAGCTGTACAACAACTAAAGATATGAGGTGTAGCTGTGCAACAACTAAAGATATGAGGTGTAGCTGTGTAAATACTAAAGATATGAGGTGTAGCTGCAGAACAACTAAAGATATGAGGTGTAACTGCTCAACAACTAAAAATATGAGGTGTAACTGTGCAACAATCAACGATATGAGCAGCCAACGCTATGAGCTGTAATTGAGCAGCAAAGAGTACGTTATTAACTCATAGTAATTCATATCGCCGAGTGGCGTGTCGTTTTCAACACAAAACACGGACAAATAAACTCGGATAAATATATGAGGTGTAGCTGCACAACTGATTATTGCTTTCAAATGTCAGAAAACCGTTTAGGAAGATATTTACTCGAACTAATTCAACAAATCTAACTTTTTCACGCAACCATTGCATCAATAGACGCGTGGCTTTATTAACTGTCTAATATTTCAATTATAATATCCAACTGATGTTGTTTCTATAATATTACTCTGGACGCTGGACGAATTGGATGACAGAATATGAGAATACTCCCAGCCCATCAAATAGGATTGAGTGCTGCGGAGCTCATGGTGACCAAATGGTCTGCTCTAATATGTGAGTTTATTGATAAGATATTAACTACTTAACAAAAAAAAACATCTTGCGTTCTTTGAGTCAACCCTTATAACAAGATATTTATATATCAACCATGGACACCAAAGGTTCTTTTCAACTTGTAGTCTTTATAAAAGTCTTAGTTAGCCCTTTCCGCTTCATTTGAGAACGTATGTTATGGGTCTACGGCCATTAGACATATGTTTACTCTTTCGGCTCGGGCCCCGACTTTAGACGTCAAGATCTTTAGACGTCAAACTCTGACGTCTAAAGTCTATTCCCCCGTGCCAGGACAGCGCTGATTTCGTTCCTGGGTGTCTCTGCATTTAGACGTGTCGGCACTGTCCTGTCGGCTCCTGAGATTCAGACGTGTTGAGACTGTCCTGTCGGCTCCTGAGATTCAGACGTGCTGAGACTGTCCTGTCGGCACCTGAGATTCAGACGTCTTTAGACTGTCCTGTCGGCTCCTGAGATTAAGACGTGTTGAGACTGTCCTGTCGGCTCCTGAGATTAACACGTGTTTAGACTGCCTTGTCGGCTCCTGAGATTAACACGTGTTTAGACTGCCTTGTCGGCTCCTGAGATTAAGACGTGTTGAGACTGTCCTGTCGGCTCCTGAGATTAAGACGTGTTAGGACTGCCCTGTCGGCTCCTGAGATTAAGACGTTTTGAGACTGCTCTGTCGGCACCTGAGATTAAGACGTGTTGGGACTGTCCTGTCGGCTCCTGAGATTCAGACATGTTGAGACTGCCTTGTCGGCTCCTGAGATTCAGACGTGTTGAGACTGTCCTGTCGGCTCCTGAGATTAAGACGTGTTGAGACTGTCTTGTCGGCTCCTGAGATTAAGACGTGTTGAGACTGTCCTGTCGGCTCCTGAGATTTAGACATGCTGAGACTGCCTTGTCGGCTCCTGAGATTCAGACGTGTTGAGACTGTCTTGTCGGCACCTGATATTAAAACGTGTTGAGACTGCCCTGTTGGAACCTGAGTGTCCCAGCAGACTGACACGTGCTGCCTGGCATATTGCCACCTGTCACCATCCTGACAGGGCGTCTGACACCTGCCTCCCTAGTCGTCGGACCAACTCACACTTCTGAGCATGCTGTTTGCCTAGATTTTTAGCGCTCAGGCATTACAATGTCAGGGTCGGTGGTTCGATCCCCGGGCTGGACAATTTCAACACTGTTACATTATTCTATCATTTGTAAATATTTTGTTATAATTATCAATAATTCATTTCCGCTGTTACATACCCTGTTATATACCTATTCGGAGTGAATATCAATAGACTGAACATGTATACCAGCGGCTCAGCTGACTGGCGGGCGAGAGG
Organism: Flabesymbios commensalis; assembly: GCA_964017125.1. NCBI lineage: Eukaryota > Metazoa > Annelida > Polychaeta > Terebellida > Flabelligeridae > Flabesymbios > Flabesymbios commensalis. The sequence goes on from OZ024909.1 coordinate 85,836,823, forward strand.
AGGGGGGAGGGGGCAGGCAGGAAATTGACCGTGGCAGCTCTACCGTAGCGGTGCTGAGTTGTCTTCCAGTCAGGGTAACTGGCTCTTAAGATTTGTTGAGACTCTTACTTTAGCAGAACGGAAATGATTTAGCGTGTGTGGCGTGTGTAACACGATCTTACATAAAGCTAATAAGCATAACAGGAGTCCACTGACGGCCAAATTAACCATGTCTGGTCAATTGTGACGTTAGCATGGGAAAAAGTGATATAGTTCTGAAGAAGCCAATGTGGGCTACGTGAGCTGCCACTGAAACCTGCTACACATTTCAAAGGCAGCTGGAACTTTTCAGCTCGGGTTTTGTTTGGGACCAGACTTTGTTATTGATAGACTTTGTTAGGGTCCACACTTTGTGAGAGACCGGATTTTGCTAGAGACCAGACTTTGTTAGGGAACAGACTCTGTTAGGGACCGGACTTTATTAGGGACTGGCCTTTGTTAAAGACCGGATTTTGCTAGGGATCAGATTTTGTTAGGGATATGACTTTGTTAGGAACAGGATTTTGCTAGGGACATAATTTGTCAGGCACTAGACTTTGTTAGGGACCAGATTTCGTAAGGGATGAGTTTTTGTTGTGGACCAGACTTTGTAAGGGACCGGATTCTCTTAAGGACCAGACTTTGTTAGGGACTGGACTTTCTTAGAGACTGGATTTTGTTAGGAACCAGACTTTGCTAAGGACCGGATTTTGTTACGGACCAGACTATGTTAGGGATCGCACTTCTTAAGGACCAGAGTTTGTTTCAATACCAACATTTCCCCAATGCTGAAGCTGTAAATAATAGTCAGGTGTCCCACGTGGGAGGATCTTATAACATGCGCCCAGAATCCAGTCCGCTCTACTGGTGGCCCATTGTCCATACGGTCGACCAGCTGGTTCGCTGATGCCTCTGTATTAGCAGGTGTACCCTTGGCCAGTCAATCAGGGAATCCGCTATCTACTGTCAGACAATCGCCCCTACGGTTGACCAGAGGGTCGTTCTCTGATACCTCGGTGTTAGCAGGTGTGCCCCTGGTCAGCCATTTAGAAACCCGCTAGATAATCTCACCTGAATATTACTTCATTCAATGGTAACCATGTGTTAGTATCTATGTGCCCATGGCCAGCCATGGCATTCACGTAACCCACCATTTAACCTCGCCCGAATCATTCATCGGTTCATGTTAGATTTTAACAGTCAAGCCGTTTTTGTTGTAGTCGGGGCTTCCTTGGTGTCGTGACATATATATACCTATATGATGATGCTTCGGCGTTGATAGGCGTGTCGAGGAAACATCGTTCTAAATTAGAAATATGGTATTTATGGCAAATTCTCATTTTGTCACCTTTGTATTTGTATCTAACCCGTTGCAATAACATTTAATACGCTGAGTCCGTTGGCAAATTATTTCATAGCTATTTCTTATGATAGGTTACAGTAGAACCAAATTTGTACAGTCTGTCCAGACTGAAGAAGATGATTAGACCAAAGTGAAAATGTTGGCTCCGTTTCATATTGTTTTATATGAATATGTTAAATAAAGGTTCTGTAAAATTTCACATAGTTTCGTCTGGATACGTGCTTACGCCGTTTTGTGTCATGGGGGGAGATAAACAATTTAACCAAGGGGGGGGGGGAGATAAACAATTTAACCAAGATAATAACTGCTTTATGAAGTCAAAACAATTATTTATTGCGTCATGTAATGCATATGAATATAACCTATTTAATATACTTCAGAAACACACCTTGACAGTAACATTTGTGGAGTTAAATTTCAACATTGAAATGCACAGCAACACCGAAGTTTCGGGTTGTCTTGGCATGTTTGGTGGTAACTCACCTGGGCATGCTGGTCAATGACCTTCCATACCTAGTCATCTATCCCACCCTTATGTCGTACGTTACTCCTAAATCATTCTTTTGCTACAGATTTTACCATTGTGAGGACTTTAAGACGTTAAGCACTATTTTACTTGACCAAGTCACTCAAGCATCTGTCTCAATTGAAAAGTGGCATTAAACATTATTCTTACTTGTATAATAAAAAGAACACAACCTCTTTAAAACAGGGGGGAGTGTAAGCTTGGGTGATTTTGTCCATTGAGAACCTCGCAGTGGTTACAGTCCCTGGTCGCTAGATCACATGACCAGATGTTATGTGGTCACCAGCGCGACATTTGTACGTCAGAATACGTTTGAGCGAGTTACAGGACACAACTATACCTAGTGTCCTCAGCTCTATTGTGTTAGCGCTGGCCGTCACGGGTGTGGGCCAGACACGTGTGTGACCTGCTGTGACGACCAGCCAGACACCGTATTCTCGGCAGAAGTCGGCCATAACACACTCTGCCTGCAAACGCTGATAAGTATAAGTTATCAGCGCTTAATATATTGTATCGGATTGTATTGTAGGGACCGACCTTTGTTCGGGACCGGATTTTGTTAGTAACAGGCCTTTGTTAGGGAACGGACTTTGTTAGGGACCGGAATTTGTTTGGACCAGACTTTGTTAGGGACATTTGGTCAGATCAGAATAATTTTAACTCACTTGATTTTTCACTCACTTGAAGTTGTTCCTTGTGAGGAACAACATCAAGTGAGTGAAAAATCACACTGAATAACTTGCAGAGTAAATGGTTAAAACCTAACTATTGTCAGCTCTGTTTATGATTATAGTTATACCCCAAGTGACTCTTCCCTGTAAGCCGCGCGGAGTCTTTATGGGCATAGTCTTAGCCCACTGTGCAGCACAGTTGACTACTCGGACTTATTTGACTACTTCTTTGATAAGTTTAACCTCAAGGTGATTGAATGGCCTGATTTTCAGCAATGCATAATTATAATGTATCATGATGCACTTAATCTTAGGCTTATTTCTGAAATCCAAGCTCATAATACAAGAAACCAAGATAATTTACGAAGTAGCGCGCAGCCAGTGGCCCTATGCGAGATTAACGTCGATACCCTAGTTTCAACCTTAACTCGACAAGTGAGCCATTAACGTGATCGCCTAGTCACATTGAGATTGGGGAAACAAATATATTTATCTGAAAAACCCACGCAGTATCAACTTGGTTAGAACCCAGGACGCATGCATGACTGGCTAGGCAGTCAGACGCTATATCAAAGCACCACGTTCTTTGTCTTGTTAACCCTTGTGGTTCTAGGACCGTATATAAATGCGTTCTCAACGCACGAATACAATAATTATTTACACTAAAATTATTAGCAACTGCTTTTTAGTCGATGCTTATTTATTACAAAATAACTTTGGAGTTGTTTATTTTTTCACAAATAAAAATATTTGTCGTCATTTGGAGCTGGGGCTACAAATGACGAAAAGTCTAATAATAAAAAAGGCTTAATGTTAATTTGTGACTTGTGTTCGTGCCGAAAAATTGGTAACCTGACCTCAATTTAACCATTGACGGAGACGATACAAATCTTAAATGACATTTTTTGTCAGTTACACATATCTTATTATGTCTGTCTTACAGAGGTTTTAGATCTATATATTACAGATTCTGACAGTGGTTTTAGATATATATGTATTTCAGATTCCGTGTCACGTTTGCACCTCAGTTTTTAAAGTTTTAAAAATATGCTGTTTTCAACAATGTACATCTCTGTATTACACTTCTAAGATCAAGTGATTTTACTTTTTTTAACCCTACAACAGCTACTAACGCCCTCAGTGTCATGACAACCTGTATAGTTCGATGTGCTTGGGCTGCAATGCACATCAGCTGACTGATGTTTAAAAATGAAAGAAAAAATCAACGAATGAAAACAATATTGAATGATTGAAAACATGCATGTATAAATGAAGGGATATTAAATGAATGAATGAATGAATGAATGAATGAATTTAATGAATGAATGAATGAATGAATGAATGAATGAATGAATGAATGAATGAATGAATGAATGAATGAATGAATGAATGAATGAATGAATGAATGAATGAATGAATGAATGAATGAATGAAAGAATGAATAAATAAATGATCGAATAAATGAATGAATGACTGAATGAATGAATGAATGAATGAATGAATGAATGAATGAATGAATGAATGAATGAATGAATGAATGAATGAATGAATGAAGGAATGAATGTAATAATGAGTCAAGGAATAAATGAATAAATGAATAAATAAAAAATAAATAAATAAAAATGACTAAATGAATAAATGAATCAATGAATAAAGGAATAAATAAACAAACAATCAAATGAATAAAAAAATAAAAAAATAAATGAATAAATGAATAATTGAATAAATGAATCAATGCATGAGTGAATTGATGAATGAGTGAATTGATGAGTGAATTGATGAATTATTGAATGCATGATTGCATAAATGAATGAATGAATGAATGAATGAATGAATGAATGAATGAATGAATAAATGAATGAATGAATGCATGAAGGAATGAATGCAATAATGAGTCAATGAATAAATGAATAAATGAATAAATGAATAAATGAATAAATGAATAAATAAAAAACTAAATAAATAAATGAATGAATGACTAAATGAATCAATAAATAAATGAATGAATAAACAAATAAATAAATGAATAAATGAATAAAAAAAAAAGAATAAATGAATAAATGAATAAGTGCATGAGTGAGTTGATGAATGAATGGATGAATGAATGTATGAATGAATAAATGAATTATTGAATTAATACATTCATGAATCAATGAATGAATGGATTAATTATGGCTTTAAGGGCTAGTGTGTGTTTAACGTTAGACCAACGTTGCAACGCTGGCCCGACATCAACAATTAACCACATTAAAAGGGGGCGTAACATTTTCTTTTTATTCCATTTAAACCAACCACCATTACCATGGGCGCTGTCCTATTGTGAAATAAGTGTCCCACCCAATTACAACACGTCTTACATCTAGGAAACTAATTGTGCACTGATGCACAGTGTAAAGAAACAAATGTGGACGACATGTATAGATAATCAATAACATATATGATATATAATATTGCTACATCTCCTACTAACAAGTGAGAACACACTTAGTAGTCCATGGGCCAGATATGATCAAACCCCCCCCCCCCTCCCCCCTAGGGATTTTAGGACACCTTGTTGTATGACTATCCAATATCTGCTTGTTTGCACTCAAAATATTGGGGCATAAAAAATACTGGGTCATTAAACATATACACCCCCTGAATTTTAAGTGGTAAATTTAATTTTTTAAAAGTATATTTTTTTGAACTACAGGTATTTATTCCAAAGATTAAACGCTAGTTATGTTACAAGAAGATACTATGTGAAATGAAAAAAACAAATTATATGGGGTTCATTAATATATGTAAAAACCCTTTAAATCTGATATTCCACATATCGTTTGCTACGTTTACATGAAAATTTAATACGAAAACTCCAACCCCCCCCCCCCCACCCCCTTCTCCGGGGCGAGATATTTAAAGACGATAACTTGTAGACACCTTATTCAATATCCATTGAATATCTGCTTGTTTGCACTCAAAATATTGCGACAAGAAAAATACTTGGTCATCAAACATATGTACCCCTCTTGAATTTTAAGCGGTAATTATAATTTATTAAAATGATTATTCTATATATATTTTTTCAACTACAGGTATTTATTCTAAGAATTAAACCCTAGTTATGTTATAAGAAGATGCTATGTGAAACAAAAAGAATAGAAATAAAAGAATATGGGGTTCTTTATTATATATAATAACCCTTTAAATCCCAAATTCCACATATCGTTTGCTACGCCGGGTGTGTGTATGACGGACTGGAGTGATTACTACTCTGGCCAATGAGTCGACTCTTTGGCTAGACGCGTAGCACTCAGGCATCACGATGCCAGGGTTGGTGGTTCGGTCCCCGGGCTGGGCAGTTTCAACACTGTTACATTGGCGCCCAATAATGGTTCTCCTTGTCGGTAATGCAGTACCAATAGGCCTGACCTCAGTACAGAACACTGGGGATAGGGTTGCGGTAAAAGGCAGGCAGGAGAAGTTAACCCACGAGTGTGTTGAAGGCTGCTCGGGGACGAGCAGATATTTGAGAGGGGAGTATGTAGCCGGACTGGAGCCGGACTGGAGTGATTACTACTCTGGCCAATGAGTCGACTCTTTGGCTAGATGCGTAGCACTCAGGCATCACGATGCCAGGGTTGGTGGCTCGGTCCCCGGGCTGGGCAGTTTCAACACTGTTACACTTACATGAAAATCTAATATGAAAACCCTCCCCACCCCCTTCCCCAGGGCGAGATATCTGGAGACAATAATTTGTAGACACCTTATTTAATAACCATTCAATATCTGCTTGTTCGCACTTAAAATATTGCGTCAAGAAAAAATACTTAGTCATCAAACATATATACCTCCTTGAATTTTAAGCAGTAATTATTATTTACTGAAATGCATATTGTATATATTTTTTTCAACTACAGGTATTTATTCTAAGAATTAAACACTAGTTATGTTACAACAAGATGCTATGTAAAACAAAAATATTTTTTTTTCAAGAATATGGGGTTCATTAATATATGTAATAACCCTTTAAATCTTAAATTCCACATATCGTTTGCTACGTTGACAAAAAAATCTAATATAAAGACCCTCCCCACCCCCTTCTCCGGGGCGAGATATTTGAAGACGATAATTTTTAGACACCTTATTCAATATCCATTCAATATCTGCTTGTTTGCACTCAACATATTGCGATAGGAAAAATATTGGTTCATCAAACATATGTACCCCTTGAATTATAGGCTGTAAATTTGTATATATTTTTTCAACTACAGATATTTATTGCAAAGATCAAATACTAGTTTCGTTAAAAGATGTTATGTGCAACTAAAATTGAAAAAAAATATGGGGTTCATTAATGCATGTAATAACCCTTTAAATCCCAAATTACACGCCTCCTATGCTACGTGTATATTAAAGCCAGATATATAAACCATCTCCACCCCCCTCTTCTGGGGCGGGATATTTTAGGACAATAATTTTTTAGACACCTTATTATTTATCCATTCTATATCTGCTTGTTTGCACTCAAAATATTGGGGCTGTAAAAAATAACGGGTCATCAAACATAATTACCGCCTGAATTTTAGGCGGTAAATTTAATTTCTTAGTAGACATGTATTTTAACTCCGGGTATATGTTCCATGGAATAAACACTAGCTATGTTAGTAGAAGATGTTATGTAACAAGAAAATTAGAAAACAATGACAAATATGGGGTTCATCATGATATATATTGACCCTTTAAATCCCGAAGTACACGTATATCTTGCTATGTGTATATGAAAACCAGAAATGAAACACATCTTTAATCCCCCCTCCCCATGGGCGGGATTTTTGAAGACACCTTATTATATATTTATTCAATATCTGCTAGTTCGGCTCAATATTTTAGGACAAGAACAATTAATGGGACATTTTACACATTAAATTTAATATCAGAAAAGCCTGGTTGTATCTATGTGTTCAACTGCAGTTATTTATCCCATTACAGATTAAACTCACCTTAGTTATGTTAGTGGAATATGTTATGTAAATAAAAAAAATAACTTAAATGAACAAATATAGGTTTTTTGTTACATGTAGTAACCCTTTAACTTCCAAATTACAAGTCATTTATATTTTCCCAAGGGGTGATAAAATAATCGTTTCATAATGTCAATGGCATTTATAAGGTATGGGCATCAAATAATTTCAGAAATCACAAAGGGCATAAACAAATTATTGTCTTTTTTATGAGTTTTTGAGTACGTGTGACTCAAAGCATGTCTCGATATATTTCACTGATTTAATTATTAGCAGGTGCAACGCTAGATGCTGGTAAATAGGTCTAAACGTTTTTTTGTCTTTTATTAATGTTCTAAATAACTTGCTACCACCAGCTAGTATACATATTGTACGTAACCTTTCTAATAATTATGCAGACCCATGTTCCTAATAATGCATTGTCTGAAAAAAACGAACGTCATAGTTTTCTGGCATTCAGAAGGCGCACGATATGTTCGGGCGATGTGTTTATTTTCAATTCCCGATAACCCTAATATAAATATTGGTATCTAACATTCATATTTCGGTAACTAGCTTAGCAGGATATGTGGGCAACCTTTTATCAATATTATGTTCTAAATTAACTTGTCCTTATTATTTGAACTATAATTAAGAAGCCTAGACTTCTGAATTCACACCAGAATAAAATTAAAAAAAATGCTACAGACACATGCTTATTTTATTGGTCACTTTATGTATGTGTTATCAGGCAATCACATAGGCTAATACACCATGCTGGTAGCCATGAAAAATCCAAAGTAAGAAAATCACATTTTGCTATTATCGTAAGTAGTGCCAAAACCAAAATAATTATACAGCAGATAGGTGTCATTTTAATTAAAAGTAACTTCCACTAGATTCTGATTATAGGGTTACCCTAACATAGTAAAGAAAACAATGTAGGGTCTACTGCTGTATTAAAAGATCAAAATGTGAAAAATAAACGTTAAATTGGTCATGCGTATTAGCTGAGAGGTCATGGGGCTTAGTGAGAGGTTGTGTGTGGCGATAATACGGTTTGGAGTTTTGGCTTTTTATGCGAATTTATATTTCACAACGACTTAACTGTGTACACAATTCGCAGTTGAAATTTTACATTTTACATGTAATGTATGTATTTCAGAACTCTTAATTTGTTTTCAGATGAAAGGTTGACCACAAAAATGGGAGTGTATACTTTTATTTTTTACTCTAAGTTGATTGGTCTTTGGGATATTACTTGAAACCTTTTTGATTTTCTATAATACTTATTATTAGCTAATTTCCATATTTTATGCTAATATGTTTTCCTGATCTTGATAATATATATTGTATTGCAATCTCTGTCCATAAAAACCATAGGGTAGATATTTTTTCAAGATTCTAATTTGATCAGTTTCTGAGATATTACTTGTAACTGAATTTTGCGTGATGGCTGCCTAATTTGCATATGTGATGCTAATTTATTATTCTGATCCTAATTAGATATATTTTATTGCATTCATTGACCACGAAAACTGTATGATAGACACTATTTTGAGGATTCTAACGTGATTAGTTTCTGAGATATTGCTTGAAACTGTTAATGGCTGCCTAATGTGCATATCTTAGCATATTTAGCTCTAACAGCTTAAATGCATACAACCGGATTTCCATAGGTCCATATTCAGAGACTTCAGAAATAATCACCGTGAAAAATTCCTAGGGTGGGGGGGGGGGGCGGTGGATTTCCGGGTGGCCCACGGTCTATAGCCTTCTAATATCGTCTGTTCTCATGGCCTTGGCTACTTGTTTGACATAAACTCCTTTTCCACAGTATATTAAGGAATACTTTTTCATTGA
>OZ024909.1:85851245-85858745 GCA_964017125.1 Flabesymbios commensalis
CAAGCCCGAATTTACCATTGTCATCTTCATTCACTACAAACCGCGAATTGCTGTCGCAATTCTCGACTTGTAGTGAATGAAGATGACTTGCAGTGAGTGACAAATTAAAAAATATACTGATATTTTTTAAAGCTTTCCATGAAATATTTTATTCTAAAACCACTAGGTTTCAGGAAATTAAGTCATTCTTCAGAGATGCCAAATGATGCTTTAATGCATCGTGAAGGCTTAAAGGGTTAAGCGGTGGTTTTGTCCTGTGTGATCTTAAAAGCTATCACACAACTAGAAACTCAAAAGCACGACCTTCTCCCTAAAACTTTTTTTGGACCAATGACGATGGTGGTATAATACCTACAGCATCGATTCAACTCATTCCACCTAAACTTCTTGTTCGTTGTCAGTGTGGTGGTACATGTGAAACTCGAAAGTGCAAATACAAAGCAAACGGGCATATATGCGTTCTCTTCTGTCACAAAGAGAACAGATCTATCAGTATGATCTATCAGTATGTGTCAGCAAATGATGAAATATGTTGGTGAATTGACGCAACTAGGAATACAGTATATGCCATTGCAATTAAACGGTTTTAAACAGGTGTCTTATCTGTGATATCAGTTTTTAAATAAAATTATATCATCTCTTTTTCCGGCATTACAACTTAAAGATGTTCCCTTTGATCCTTCAAAACAACACATTGAGATTTCATGGTTTCCAAATAGCTGAAGTATCTAAATTAGCCAATAGTCGAGGGACTGCATTAACAAAAATTGGAGAAATAATTCAAAATGTAATTATTTAATATGTCGTGTGTCGGTAATTTTGAATTTATATGTCAATGATTACTTATATCGTCAAAATAACCTGACAAATGAATTCCTGGACCTCAAATTAGTCGAAAAAAAATTATTAGTTGAGATTTATGGACCAATACTTCAATATAATTTTTTGTAATATATCGTTTAGCGGCTATTTTGGATTTATAATTCAATGGTTACTTATATCTAAAAAATAACCCGACAAATGGATTCCTGGACCTCAAATTAGTCTAAAAAGAGGTATTAGTTGAGATTTTTGGACCAATAGTTCAATAATATTTTTCTAATATGTCTTCTGGAGGCCATTTTGAATAATGCTCGTAGTCGAGTGATTTCCCGCTGGTCAAATGTCTACCCTGATCATTTACATCGGGGAGTGGTCCATTGAGAAATTTAGGGTACATCGAAGTGTATGCGGGTTTATGGAGCAGGGACAGGACTGTTGCTAAGGTTTAAATAAAGTTAAATTATATAACCTGACACTTAAAGGGCTAATTCTTATGGAGAATGTTGTGAACCTCAATATATCATAACATAGCGCCCTGGTACTTAAAGGGTTGATATTTATTGAGAACGCTGTGAACCTCAACATATTCCAACATAGCTCCCTGGTAGTTAAAGGGTTGATATTTACGGAGAACGCTGTGAACCTCAATATATTCCAACATAGCACAAATAATTTACTTGAACTGCGACTTCAATAATGACTTTTTACAAACCAGGTCTTCTCATGTGACATGTTTATTGCGTGGCTGTCATAATATGGACTAAGCTCAGAAGAAGGTCTGTCATCCGTCCTTGTCATTGAGCGCGGCCCAGTTCAAGTCAACAAAGGTCGCTTAAACAACCCTCATTTATTCATTACTAATTTAAAACTGACATTTTCAGACGTGATTGCAAAAAGCTTAGCATGTGGAATGATTCTGAAACGAATTACTCATAGAATCGGTCGATTTCTTCTATCTGTCAGGTTATTTATTTAGGCATGTACCTAGGTGGTTTGGTGGTAGAACTCGTTATTTGACCCTTTGTGGGAAAAAAGTGAAGGTAAAATTATTTGTCATTTTTCCGAATCAGTATACCCCATAGTGCCTCAGAAAAAAAATCCCCATGAGTATACTTTGGGCAATTTGTTTGACAGAGCCTTTGAAGTTTTGGCTTAAACTTAGTTACAAATACAATGAATCACACAAAAACACGCTACTGAAAGATGATGTGTATCGCTGAAAGCTACATATACAATTAATCCAAAATGAGAGTTATATTTACAATCAAATGGATTTTAGAAGTTTTTAGAAAATTCAAAATGGCACCCATTTTTGACATTGCTTTTTGACATTGACATTGCTTCTACTTCTAGGTAATATAATGTCGTTGCAGCCCCCCCCCCCTCCAACATAAATGTTATAATGGTACATGTATGCTTATTATATTTTTTTAAACCTTTCGTCACCATAACCTTGATATTATTGATATCAAGCAACCGGATAAACATGTATCAGAATATCACTCACACCTGAAAAAGCAATACCGAATTTTTTAAGTATTAATAAAACCCTTAGTAATCACGAAAATAGAAACTTAAAAAATATATATAACAAATGTGAAAACAAATCACTTTTAGCGACACTTTTATCCCGCAAAACACACAAATCTTATCTTATTTTGTTAATTTCTTGTGGTCTAATACTCGCTAATTAAGATCAAAATACATTTTTATTGTAGGTGCACGATAATTTAAAAAACAGTAGTCTGATATATAAGTGTTCAGAATAATAAATATAATGAAATCTCGAAATGACCATCATATATGTTTTAACTATTTTCAGAGCTTGTCTATTAAAAATTGGCATTCATCTCTATTTCCATACATTAGTGGGGAACTGGTTCTTAAAATATAATTATATAATATAAACAGCCTGGTTAACATTGTGTTATTAAATTATGCTGTGAAGCACTATAAAAAACATAAGATATTGGCCCGAAACGTTACGAGTGTGAATTGAAGAGTGGATATTGTTGAATTACATGTTGTCACGAGGCATTTGTGGTGGATGTAATTTGTTGATATATCAGTACAAAAGGCTGGCACATATTGCTGGCACAAATATGTTCTTTAGCTTTCTATGCGTCCCAAAAAGTCTTACGACCTCACAGGTTCATATAATGGCCTAAGATGTACTCATAAATGACTCAAGTTTGAAAAAGGTTTTTATTGGCATCCAAATGATCACACCACGAGCTCATGAGACTGATGGGAACACATATGGGATTGTTATTTGGTTATAGCAACAGGGTATGTCATTATTGTAACTTATCTATGTATGACGGGTTAATTGGAGGCTGCTATCTAGGGATGTGCCATAGCCATTCTAGAGACGTCCATCAAAGTTATGTTGCTATTAAAGCCTGAGAGATTGGCAATGATACAAAATATTTATATAGAAGCATAAGAAGTCACTCCAGATGACCTTTCAAATCCGGCATAATAAACTGTACAAATAGTCAAATAATCTAGAATTTAAGAGAGAGTCCGAGAGATCAGGATGCTGTAAAAACTAGATGTAGAAGCGTTAGAAACCGCAAATGTCCGAGTAGTTGGGAGGTAAGGCATCACGAGAGTATACTTCTACCTATAAAATACAGTCTTATATGTCTAGCCACCAAGACCATCATCCCAAAATATTTTTTAACACTAAATCTGATACTGCGTGTGATATATATAGTAGGGCGTTATGATTAACCCTTTCAGGCCTGAATTTACCATTGTCATCTTCATCCACTACAAGCCGTGAATTGCTGTTGCAATTCTCGACTTGTAGTGGATGAAGATGATTTGATGTGGTGTACAAATTAAAGAAAATTGCTATGCATCGGTAAATTAGTTTCATGGAAATTTTCGTTCTAAAACCCTTTGTTGTAGAAAAATTAAGTCTGTTTTCAGGGATGTAAAATGATGCTTTAATGCATCGTGAGGGCTGAAAGGGTTAATATAATGTTAGCTTTAAAGAGGTAACTTTATTTTACCCTCTAATATTTATGGCACAGTTAGATTTTAGTTTTGAACCATCAGATCACTGATATTCTTTACACTTGACTTTAACAAAACCCTGGATCAACTAAATATGTATTGCATCTTAAATTAAACACAAATTTAATTCTTTCTACTTGTCATAGAAGTAGGCCTACTTTGATCTAAAATGGGCTTGGTAGCATGGTAGTCTTTCAGCTTTCACTTGTGCTTTATTAAACAAATGACAATAATGTCAATGTATCCCGACTTGAAAATAAAATGAATCGGGCTTTAGGCACATATAGTGCACATATAGGCTAAACTGGGTCAGTAGAACCTCCTGAGGTAGCCTAATATTAGGCTCAACTGTTAGGGTTTGTCCTAACCTTCCTCCATAGGATATACCCCGAATTTCAAAACGGACGCCCAAAATCATATCAAAATAAAATTTAATCTTACCAGGAAGTATTCCATCATGATCTTTAGTATCCAAGCTGGAAATAGCGATAATATTGTAGTTGTTCGCACTCATTAAAGTATATTTAGCAGCAGATGTTCGACCACGATCTTCATAAAATTCTGTCAAAAGATGATAAACTCGCTCAATATGCAAATAAGCTGTACTGCTCTCTACTGCTCTGCAAAGCCAAAAGGCAGTATCTGCCTACTCCACATGTGAGCAGATACTGCCTTTTGGCTTTATACAACATTATAGATAGCGACATCTATTGAATCAAAATGACAGTATTCATCTGAAAGATCAAGGCCTGGATTCATTTGTACACGGGTGTATAATTTCTATAGCCAACATCTTAGCTATATTGTAGACAGTTGAAAATATGACACATCATATTAGAATCCACTTTCGTTTATTTATATCCATATAGGCCTACTATTATTATATTGATAATTCCACGGGTAGATAATATAACAAGCAACCGTATAATTCTTTTAATTCAAGTAAGCCGTCATTCATAATGTTGTCATTGTGTCAATAATACCATGGCTGAATAACTCTATACACTATCAAACACTATATACTGAACCGATGCTCTTTAAATGTTGAGCAAGCATTGGCTTAACATTGCACCGACATTGGATTTGTGGACTGTGGGCTGAAAGCCTGCTGGTGCCATGATGTCAACTAGAGGGCTACGTGAGATAAATAAAGAATCATCAAACCATATGTTGTACGGTATGAATCACACTGTAGGCCTCTGTGACATTGCTCTATTTGGTATGGATATAGGCCATGGAACACCTTTTATGGAAAGCAACAGCCCTGGCTGGATGTCCACTCCAGTGACCACATCGCAAATAAAGACCATACCCCCACCAGTAAAAAAAGCAGGTCGCGTGGAAGTAGCACCAAGGAAGACGAGGACTTAAATTGTAACTGTAAAATTTGTAGACGACTGAGAGGGTTGGAACAAAAATTGCAGGAAACTACGGACAAAAACATTAAACTTGTAAAACAAAATCGTGGCCTACGTCAACAAAGTATGAAGCAGAGGAAAGAAAATGGTAAACTTCTCAAAGGACGTGATAGCCTGATGACAGAAAAAATAAAGATGCGCAAAGAAATCGATCGTCTCGAACAAAAGTTTGAGAAAACCAAACAGAATAGGCCTAATCAAAGAGGAAAAAAAGTGATCCCCATTGATAATGACACCGATGACAACGGCAGTGAATGGGAAACTGTGGGTGCCAAAAAAACAAAGAATAGGATAAAAACACGCACGGAAGTGAACATTGGTTCCCAAGTTAAAATGACGAAAGGTAAAAAAGTGATAGAAAATAAAAAAAACTGAAAAAACAAACAAGCCAGAAATACCCAGCGAAAAAAGTCACACAACTGAAAAAAAGACAACGAAATAAAAGTGATGGGAATAACCAAAATGTCAACAAAGATCGGCATAATAGTAGTTTAAGTAGTAGTAGCCCTACAGAATGCAGCAGCATCACTAGTACAGGAGTTTTAAAGATTTTCAAAGGGTATGGTAATAAAAGTTTCAAAATAACGACAGTAAATTAAAAAATGTATAGAAAATAGTTGTAATTAGTTTTTATTCTAAAAATATATAACTTAATGAAATAATATAACATAATTATTTCATTTTTTCATCATTTAAATGTTTTTTCCTCAGGTATACACCTCGTACGTTTATTCTAGATAAACATTCGAAAAGTTTCAGGGTTTTTGTAACATTTGTAGCTTACTATTATAATATAAGTTTTAAATATTTTTGTTGGGTATGGTCATTAAAGTGTCAATTCAATATTTAATTGAAACTTGTATATTACATTTATTTACAGCTAGTTCTGAGGTGATAATCAGTCTAGTGTTTCGACTCAGCTCTAGAGGGAAATGAAGCAGAAATGCTTAAATTAAATTATAACTCGTATTTTTTTATTTTACTCCCAAAGTAGCCGCCATCTTCGATTTGTCTTAAATCACATATCTAAGCATTGACCAGAGTATTAAACAATTCTTTGCATAACACTAATAAATCATTTACATTTTTAAATATATAAAAAAACCTGGTTTATGACTTATTTTGTAACCATACACCGTAATTTTAATACAGATTCAACCCAATTTCGAACCAAAATGCGAACTGCTGTAAAAAAAATTGTCCAGGTGGAATTGTTGGGGATTTTTTTCTGAGATATTATGGGGTGTACTGATTCACGAGAACTATAGAGAAATTAACCTTCACTTTTTTCCCAAAAAATCCCAGCACCACCAGACTATAGGTCTTTGTGTTTCAAAGCACACCCATGCCTTACTAATGTTTGTCTTTGTTAATTTGACAATTATTCTAAATAATTTTTACTCATTTTACTCATAATTTCAAGTGTGTGGAGCTTAGAATGAGATAACATGGCAGTGAAAGGGTTCAAGTGATGACAGTTTGCGAACCAATGGAAAAAAATCCAGGCGTGAGAGAGGAACACAAATCATCATGTGGCATCGATTTTATAAATCTACATGAAAATGAAACCTTCTAGATATCTACATTTTGTATCGCCGTGTACATTTGATCTGATCATCGTAAATAAAACCATATCCCGCTTGCACTCTCTTTGTTTATGTGTTGACATTGGACCTTTTCCCAGTGTTTTCCACTGCCTTATTCTTAGCCCTGTCGCCAGTCACACCCCACGTGGCCACAAGAAGACATTACGTCTTGTTTACAGAAAGCAACGAGAGACGTCCTCTTAGTTATTTTTGTAATTCCCTTGTGTAATTTCTCTGCGGAGGCAAACAGCTGTAACTACGTACATTGCAAGTCGGTAGATACGGCTGTTTGCCTTGGTGATTCATAAACAGCGGACAAATGTAACTTTTTATTTTTGAAGTAAGATTTTACTGTGGTTTGCAGATTTGCATGACAAAATAGTGGTAGACTGGTGCAAAACACACTCGTCTGCAAAACATGACTATTTGTCACAAATCTGGATTCAGCAAGCCGTCTCAGCTATATCAGTAGTCACAACGTCTACTGTCTATACACCGTCAGACCGGGGTTCGAATACCCTCTATCACATGCTATAATCGTTAGTCCGTTTCAGAGGCGAAAGATCCCTTTTGCAGGATAAACGTCCGCCTCCGAGTCCAAACACGAGGCGATGTAATGTGTCAATAGGCGCTCGTGCCATGCGTTATCG
>OZ024909.1:85861245-85928745 GCA_964017125.1 Flabesymbios commensalis
TGATTCACCATAGTAGACCCTTGATTTACCAGAGTAGCCCTTTGATTCACCAGACCTTGGATTCACCATAGTATACCCTTGATTAACCAGAGTAGCCTTTTGATTCACCAGACCTTTGATTCACCATAGTATACCCTTGATTTACCAGAGTAGCCTTTTGATTCACCAGACCTTTGATTCACCATAGTATACCCTTGATTTACCAGAGTAGCCTTTTGATTCACCAGACCTTTGATTCACCATAGTATACCCTTGATTTACCAGAGTAGCCTTTTGATTCACCAGACCTTTGATTCACCATAGTATACCCTTGATTTACCAGAGTAGCCTTTTGATTCACCAGACCTTTGATTCACCATAGTATACCCTTGATTTACCAGAGTAGCCTTTTGATTCACCAGACCTTTGATTCACCATAGTAGCCCTTGATTTACCAGAGTAGACCTTTGAGTCACCAGACCTTTGATTCACCATAGTAGACCCTTGATTTACCAGAGTAGACCTTTGATTCACCAGACCTTTGATTCACCATAGTATACCCTTGATTTACCAGAGTAGCCCTTTGATTCACCAGACCTTTGATTCACCATAGTATACCCTTGATTTACCAGAGTAGACCTTTGATTCACCAGACCTTTGATTCACCATAGTAGACCCTTGATTTACCAGAATAAACCTTTGATTCACCAGACCTTTGATTCACCATAGTAGACCCTTGATTTACCAGAGTAGCCTTTTGATTCACCAGACCTTTGATTCACCATAGTAGACCCTTGATTTATCAGAGTAGCCCTTTGATTCACCAGACCTTTGACTCACCATAGTATACCCTTGATTTACCAGAGTAGCCCTTTGATTCACCAGACCTTTGATTCACCATAGTAGACCCTTGATTTACCAGAGTAGCCTTTTGATTCACCAGACCTTTGATTCACCATAGTATACCCTTGATTTACCAGAGTAGCCCTTTGATTCACCAGACCTTTGATTAACCATAGTAGACCCTTGATTTACCAGAGTAGCCTTTTGATTCACCAGACCTTTGATTCACCATAGTATACCCTTGATTTACCAGAGTAGCCCTTTGATTCACCAGACCTTTGATTCACCATAGTAGACCCTTGATTTACCAGAGTAGCCCTTTGATTCACCAGACCTTTGATTCACCATAGTAGACCCTTGATTTACCAGAGTAGCCCTTTGATTCACCAGACCTTTGATTCACCATAGTAGACCCTTGATTTACCAGAGTAGCCCTTTGAGTCACCAGACCTTTGATTCACCATAGTATACCCTTGATTTACCAGAGTAGACCTTTGACTCACCAGACCTTTGATTAACCATAGTAGACCCTTGATTTACCAGAGTAGCCTTTTGATGTTTAGCCGTCAACCTGTATAACTTGTCAAGTCTTACTATGTGTTGTTCTTTTGAAGCTGTAAATGGTGCTGGCCCAACGTTGGCTTACTGTTGGGCCAACGTCGTAGACGGTGGGCCAACAGTGAGACAACGTTGGGCCAGCGCTTATTTCAAGTGAGTAATTTAACATTTGTGACATCAGCTGACAGAATGGCTTTTGATTCTTCACTGACACCAATATGTGTTTCTTCATTTATTTCACTGTGTCATGGTGAAAAAACACATATATGTTATTTGTTGTGATGTAAAATACTCATAGCGCAACACTACACCACTGGCCTCATAGTCAACGAACCACCAAGAAAGAAAAAAATGGCAAGAGTTTCCGGAGTGTTTATATTTACAGTTTATATTTAACCCAGATGTGAGAGGGACATGACGCAATGGTTAGAGCGTGGCGCTCTGCTGATGTCGCTGCCTGCCGTGCGGTTTCGAATCCCGCTTGGTGCAAGATTTTCAGAGACATATCATGTTTCTCCCCTCTCAATCTTGGGACATTGTTAAGATGTTGTGTCTTTGGGCAAGGCACTTCACCCTCAAATGCTTCACTTGACTCAGGTGAAAATGAGTACCTGGTAGGACAGAGATGGCAATGTGTACGATAAGTTCAATGCGCCGAAACGGCTGCAGGACTGTATGCTCTCCGTGGAGTTGAAATGGCACACGAATGAACAGGTCCAGTGACCAGGAGGTAAGATGTAAAGTCAGATGATAGGTCTTCAGACTTGATATCAGACTATAAACCTGCACCTTTTTAAAGGTCTAAATTAATCATTTAAATTTTCACCCACTTGAACTTGTGTCTCGCTACCGCGACCCACAACTTTAAGTGTGTGTAAATTACACATATGTGTTTATTTTAGGACCAAATATTTTTAAATATTGATGTTCAAATACACACTTTATTCCCGATGACTGCGATATACCAGATGTACGTCTGAGCATACATACCTCATACAACGGATTAAAGGGCGCCTATAATCGCGCTTAGCGTTTGATGGATTTAACCCTTTCAAGCCTGGATTGACCATTGTCATCTTCATCCACTACAAGCCGTGAATTGCTGTCGCAATTCTCGACTTGTAGTGGATGAAGCTGATTTGATGTAGTTTAAAAATAACAGAAAATTGCCATGTACCGGTAAACCAGTTTCATGGGAATTTTCGTTCTAAAACCCTTTGTTGTAGGAAAATTTGGTCTGTTTTCAGGGATGTAAAATGATGCTTTAATGCATCGTGAGGGATTGAAGGGTTTGATACAAACAGCCGTGATTTCTCACTTGTGAAGTAAGCCGTCTTAGCTGAACTACTCGTAACAGAGACTTATACTCTTTATGGGTAATAAGAATGAATGATGAATGCTGGGTACTCGTGACAAATGTCATATCATTGTATCCGCTTATATGAACAAAACAAACACGGTGATGCCTTCAATCAGTGCGAAATGAAATAGAAAACATGTGTTCGACCCATGATTACGCAACGCTAGAATTCACGTCCAACTGATAAAGTGACTTCAGATCCGGGTTCGTTAATAAGTCCATGGGAGTAAAGCTTGATAGACTCTGGTATTTGCTGCTGGGCCTGATTTAATGTAGCCACGTAATTGGTTTCGTGACTTAGCATCGCAAGCAGAACGAGAGAGATTTGCTTTTTACAATTGATTGATTTGTAATATAGATTTGCCCTGGATATGTTTCAGAATGGCTGGTTCGTTTTGCTCAAAGTTCACTTATGCATCAACATTACAAACATCCCGCTAAATAAAGTAGCTAACGATTGCATTTCCATTTGTGTCTCTCTACCCAGATCCACAATTTCAAATGGGTTCAAAAACTTAAAATTGATTTGTTTTCAATAAAAACTTGTTATCAAACATAAATATGATATCGATCTCAGCTAGTGGCTCACCCAGACTGAGAGAGTTTATGTCTATATGCGTCATACAATGTACCTGACTAGACTGAGTAGGTTTTCCTTTGTCACTGGAGAGGTTTTTGTCGCAAATTAATTATACAAGTTAAAGAGTACTTTTATTTAATTCATAGTATTATTATTTCACCCACTCGACAAACCTGTGCTTACTCACATTTGACATAAACAATGACAAATGACGAAATGTATACGTATAGGTATATGTAGATCTGGTCATTTTCGCGTGTTTAAATTTTCGGATATTTTTATTTTGGGACTTTTCATGAACTTTAGAATTCGCGAATTCGTTTTCCTTGCGAAATTCGCAAAAATTAAAACCTCGCAAATATTACCATATCTACAGTATTTAAAAACATATTTAACAACTGGTTACATGATAGTTATCTCCCAGTTAACCCAATAACAGCTGAATTACTTTTTTTTCCATCCACTTGAAGTTGCGAAACATTCGCGGAAGGGTGAACATTAAACATATTTGTTGAATTTCAAACAAAACATTTGTAAATCTTGACGAATTTTGATATGAACAGCTCATAAACAAACCTAATTGAATCTATGGTAGTTTTATCCGCTGACTAAGTCTCTGTTATCAGGTCATTGGAAACGAAAAGATTGTTTCGCCATCACGATAAACAAATGTTTGGTCTCAAATTAAACAGTAATTTTCACCCACTTGTGATTGTGGGTCGCAGTGGCGAGACACAACTTCAAGTGGGTATGGTATGAAAACTGGTATGGTAAGATACCATAGCGGTAAAGTTGTTATTGACTTAGTAAGTAAAGCAGGACCTAACAGATTGTCCTCTTGTATTTCTAGTTTGCATCATTAGGCCAAGTATAGTATTCCACTCCTGACCAATATTCTTTACAATGCTGAAATATCTTTGTAAAAGCTATGGCGACCAAAATTGTTTTTTTTTTCAATTTGAAATCCTCATAAATGTCTTACTTAGCTCTTTCCGCTTCATTTGAAAACTATTTTACGGGTCTACGGCCAGTATGAATATTTTTACTCTTACAGTGCGGGGAACAACTCTTGACGTGAGAATCTGACGTCTGTAAACGGCAGATTCTAACGAATCTAACGTTTACAGACGCAGATTCTGACGTCTAAAGTTGATCCCGGCACTCAAATGTTTAAAAGGGTGGTTCAACTGTTACATCACGTGGCTCAGCTAATATCCGGCTGTCGTTCAGTTGTTATTTAAATACAAGTACAGTACCATACTTGGGGACATTGCTTAAATTTATTTGAAACCGGAATTCGTAGCGTAATTTCCAGGTTACAATTGAGGAAACATATTTTGATTTACTGAACATAATATTTTGTGGTAGAGGCTATTTATTATAGCCTCTACCACAAAATAGTACAAACATTTTAGTGGTCATTTATTGAATTTAAAAATTGCTCGAAACGGCATAAATGATATACGGGGTTTTCAACAAATAAATTATTCCAATGTATCATTCAGCATGAAATATTTCGGTAACTTTTTTTGTAATGATTACCAAAAATGTAAATAACGATAGTACAAAGTCGAAATAAAGACAGTTTAACACAACTAAACAAATACACAAATAAAGGAAAAACAAAGAAAGTGCAAAAAATGTCACAATAACGAAAGGGCAAAACAAGTACATATCTAAACACCGACATAGTGAAATAACAAAAGGGCTTAATAGCAAAAAAAGAACAACGACACGACGAAACAACGAAGCGGGAATACAACAAAACACATAGAAAACGAAAGGACGGAAGGACGAAACAACAAAGGTCGCGATAAGTAAAGAAGAAGCGACAGGGTGACCAAACTATTCAGATTGTGTGGTCGACCTTCTGAATGAGGGTGTTTACTATTATGGGAACTATAACCCGACGTAGACGTATTCAGTAAAGGTGATAAAATGCTGATGGGGCACACTGGCATGAATGCTGAATAGAGAGAGTTTGCAGTTCTATTGGCACTAACCTGCAATCAGCCCAAGTGATGTCTCTCAATGATAATAAACATGCTGGTGGGGCCCACTGGCATGAATGCTCAACAGATTACATACTGGGTCATCTCGCCTTGAGTACTTGCCTAATATAGAGTAAGTACCTGACATGCTGGTGGGCCCACTGGCATGAATGCTGGATATATTACATACTGGTCATCTCGCCTTGAGTACTTGCCTAATCTAGAGTAAGTACTTGGTCAATAACGAGGCTGACCAGTCATTAAATGTCACCTTAAAGGCGCGTGTACTACGGTTATTATAAATATTTAACTCTTTCAGACTTCTGACGCCCCGCGTTGATAGAGTGAAAGAGACGATATTTATATTTGCATCCAAATATCGTGTATACTAGTTGCACACAGATGTACATTGACGTTAAGCTGGTTAAGAAACATCACATCAAGCAAATCACGCTGAAACCACGCCTGCGATGATACCATAACGAGAAGCTAAAGGAAAACAGAGTGTGCAGCCCACATCACATTTTCTGAATTCAAACAGAACAGATTTTATCGTTGTACGGGTCAATCAGTTTTATTGGCCGCTAAATCGGAGTTATGAAGAACGAAATGTGTTTAGACGCCAAGTTTTGCAAATATTCGGTCACAAAATAAACAAATTGTGTCATTTTCACCCACTTGAAGCTGGAGTCTCGGTACGAGACACACCTTCAAGTGGGTGAAAATGCTATTTAATTAATTTATTTAATTTAGCGCTTTTTTTAAGGGTTAACCCTTTCAAACCTCACGATGCATCAGGCGTCATTTTGCATCTGCGAAGAATGACCGAATTTCTTTCACGAACGAAAATGTTCATGGTACTGTTTTAATAATAACGATATACCTTTTTAAGTCCTCTTCATCCACTCCAAGTCGAGAATTGCGACAGCAATTTGCGGTTTGTAGTGGATGAAGATGACAATGGTAAATTCAGGTTTGAAATGATTGAATACAACTCATGAGGGGTCACGTTAAAATATTGGTGTAGAACAAACATAAATTATTTAAGTTATGGATGTTTGCTATGCTGCTAAATTGTTTTTTTATATTTTTCAATTCGTTTTAAGCTTAGCATGCCGAAAATTACGTCTAGTGTAGTGGTTAAGCTCCCATAATGAAACAATTGTGCATTTTATGATTAAAGCATGAAACTTCTACCATTATTAGTACATATCCTGGGGTTTATTTTAAGATGTGGAGGTAAGTTAGATTTGACCCCTGGTGACCTCTAGAGGTCATTGACCTCGAAAGGTCAAAATATCCAATTGCGAAGCCAAAAAGTGATGAAAATTGTGTATTACACTATCTATATGATGTTTTTGTATTCCAGAAGTGTGCGAAATACTCTGAGAGACTCTTGTTAAGCATAAAAATAACATCAAGGTCATGTCTAGGTTACCTTTGGTTCATTTGAAGGTCAAAATGGCCACATATAGTGAAAATATCCACTTTTAATCAATTAAAACAATACTAGTGGTGCAGTCATCTATTACAAAGGATTGGTTTTGACACAGTCCTGGTCAGATGTCTTTTCCATGCGCATTTTGGGAGATTTAGGGCAGTATATAACTTGGGGAGGGAAAATACACCCTTAGTATTCCCCTGACTATACCCCTTCCTCAATGTTTAATTGGACGAGCGAAATGACAGTGTGCAGCAGCTGTTAAACATCAGTTTGGGTTCCCATGGCAACTATTGATACATAAATGGGCTATGAAGTCTGATATGGGTTGGGATTATGTTTTACTGGGGTACCGTCGAAAAAACCCGTTAAGGTCATATCAAGGTCATTTCAAGGTCAAACTGTCAAAGATCATAAAAAAGATGTTTTTTTTATTTTCATACCGGATACCAGAATTAATTTTTAGACTGCATCAATTTTTTCAGAAAGTTCGGCAAAATACTAGGGTCATAGAGTAGTGTTTAAACTACCATAATGAAACAATTGTGCATGTCATGATTAAAGCATGAAAACTTCTACCATTATTAACACATATCCTGATCTTTATTTTAAATTGTGGAGGTAAGTTAGATTTGACCCCTGGTGACCTCTAGGTGTCATTGGCATTGATATGAAAACACACACTCTTGAAATGATCTTAACTTGACCTTGGAAGCCCAATCTCAGGAAGCCGAATGGCGCCCTCTTTGTATGTCAACTGTAGCCTTTTGTACATCAATTGGTTTATACAAGAGTGAGAGGCAACGTTAATCAGAATTTCAAAATATACAGCGATATGATGTTATTCAGTGTTATAGTCCTATACTAGTATGTTTTCGTGGTATCGTGACTAGGGCTATACCACACATTTAAACAAATATGTAGCTATTTCGCGAACGTTCCGAATTTGTTACCGTTACGCTTACAAATACTCGGCGAGTGTGGAGAATTGTGAGCGAATTTCAAATATTTTAATTAATAAGCACATTCGCTAGCATATTCGCCTATCTGTGAGTGGGGGGGGGGGGGGGTATATTTTTTCACACTCGAGCAATATATTTATTTCAGCTTGTGTGTGGAGATATATATTTACTTCACTTCACTTCCTTATGTATTTTTCTGTCTACAAATTTGGATCCCAAGCTAAGCCTAGCCTTCCTCTGGAGGCAAACGATCCGAGCAAAGCGAGGCTTCACAAATGTAAATGTCATTTAATTATGCCTGATAAATAAGGCTCGATTTTTGGGGGATTATTAAATTATGTTGCTCATAAGCTGAAATAATTATTTATTTCAAATTTTATTATTTATTTACAGCATTGAACGATTATTTATTTAACGAAAATTTAGTTTGGAAATATATATTTAAAAACTAGTCCTCCTCCCTTGTAATTGAAGGTCCCCCCCCCCTCCCCCTTATGTAGAATACATGTGAACAAGTAGATTATTACTGTTCATTGTCTTATATGTGTAATGATGTGCTATTAAGTAATTATCACGGCGTGTAATGCTCTGAGAGAGGGATTTTCAATAAGAAGAATTAGCAAAAGCATAATAATTTCGGCGATTTCTTGGCAGCCATTTTTTTTTTTCATTTTCAAGGATAAGAGTTCTACATCCGCCCAGATATCAATACAGGTGTGGGTAATCCAAAGGAAAAAACTATATCGGCTAAAACAAAATATTTTTATGACAATAAGACATTTTTTATGACAATCAGATTTTTTTTCAATTCCCCTTAACGTCTACTAATCCGCTATAACGGTCTAGTACTACCGGTAAAACAGTCTATTATCCCGTTATAACGGTCTAGTATCTCATTATAACTGTCTACTACTCCGTTATAATGGTCTAGTCTTTCGTTATAACGGTTTACTATTCCGTTATAACGGTATAGTATTTCGTTATAACGGTCTACTTTCCTGTTATAACGGTATAGTATTTTGTTTTAACGGTCTAGTATCACGCTACAGCGGCTTACAAATCCGTTATAACGGCTTCCTAATCCGTTATCACGGTCTACTAATCCGTTATAACAGTCTACTAATCCGTTAAAGAGGTCTACTATTTCGTTATAACGGTCAAGTCTTCTGTTATAACGGTTTACTATCCGTTATAACTGTATAGTATTTCGTTATAACGGTCTACTATCTCGTTATAGCGGTCTTGTATTTCTTTATGACTGTTAAGTCTACCGTTATAACGGTCTCCTATTCCGCTATAATGATCTAGTATTTCGTTATGGAGGTCTACTATTCCGTTATAACGGTCTAGTATTTCATTATAACGGTTTACTATCCCGTTAGAACAGTCTACTATTTTGTAATGACGGTCTAGTATCACGTTATAGCGTTCTACTAATCCATTATAACGGTCTACTCATCCGTTATAACCGTCTACTAAGCCGTTATAACGGTCTACTCATCCGTTATAACGGTCTACTAATCCGTTATAACCGTCTACTAATCCGTTAAAGAGGTCTACTATTTCGTTATAACGGTCAAGTCTTCCGTTATAACGGTCTACTATCCGTTATAACTGTATAGTATTTCGTTATAACTGTCTACTATCTCGTTATAGCGGTCTTGTAATTCTTTATAACGGTTAAGTCTACCGTTATAACGGTCTCCTATTCCGCTATAATGATCTAGTATCTCGTTATAGCGGTTTAGTATTTCTTTATAACGGTCTACCAATCCGTTATAACTGTCTACTATCCCGTTACAACGGCCTACTAAGCTATTATAACGTTCTACTAATCCGTTATACCTACTAATCCGTTATAACGGTCTACTAATCTGTTATAACGGTCTACTAATCCGTTAAAACGATCTCGTATTTCGTTATAACGGTGATGTATTTCGTTATAGCATTCTGGTATTTCGTTATAACGGTCTAGTAGTTCGATATAGCAGTGTACTTATCCGGTATAGCAGTCTACTAATTCGTTATAACGGTCTAGTATTTTGTTATAACGGTTATAACTGATTAATATACCGTTATAACGGAATAGTAGACCGTTATAAATTCTCAAGGATAAGAGCATCCGCCCAGATAACAGGACAGACATGGATAATTCAAAGAGAAAAATCAATATCAGCCAAAACAAGGTTATCTACGGAAGTGGATTTATTTTTTAATCCGTTATAACGGGCTAGTATTTCGTTATAACGGTCTACCAATTTTTTATAATGTTTACTATCCCATTATAGCGGTCTATTATTTCGTGATTATGGTCTTGTAGGTCGTTATAACGGTCTATTATTTAGTTATGACCTTGATAACTGTCTAGTATTTCGTTATAACGGTCTACTATTTCGTTATAACGGTTTATAGCAAAAAAGTAGACCGTTATATCGAAATACTAGACCGTTATAAAATGATAGTATACCGTTATACCGGATTAGTAGACCGTTATAATAGATTAATGGACAGCTATAACGGATTAGTAGACCGTTGTAACGGATTAGTAGACCGTTATAACGAAACTCTAGACCGTTATAGCGAAATAATATACCGTTATAAAGAAATAGTATTCCGTTGTAACGAAATACTAGCCATTTATAACGGGAAAATAGACCGCTATGGTGCAATAATGAACCGTCATAGCGGAATAGTAGACCGTTATAACGGATTAGTATACCGTTATAACGAAATACTAGACCGTTATAATGAAATGCTAGACCGTTATAACGGGATATTAGACAATTATAACGGAATAGTATTTTGTGCTTATATGGCCTTGTAGGTCGTTATAACGGTCTAGTATTTAGTTATGACCTTGAACACGGTCTAGTATTTCGTTATAACGGTATACTATTTCGTTATAACGGTTTATAGCAAAATAGTAGGCCGTTATAACGAAATACTAGACCGTTATAAAATGATAGTATACCGTTATAACGGATTAGTAGACCTTTATAATGGATTAGTGGACAGCTATAACGGATTAGTAGACCGTTGTAACGGATTAGTAGACCGTTATAGCGAAACTCTAGACCGTTAAAGCGAAATAATAGACCGTTATAACGAAATAGTATTCCGTTGTACGGAATACTGGGCATTTATAACGGAATAATAGACCGCTATAGTGCAATAATGAACCGTTATAGCGGAATAGTCGACTGTTATAACGGATTAATAGACCGGTATAACGAAATACTAGACCGTTATAACGAAATGCTAGACCGTTATAACCGAATAGTAGACTGTTATGTGGATTAGTTTGTCGTTATAACAAAGTAGTAGACCGTTATAACGAAATACTAGACCATTATATCGGAACAGTAGATCGCTATAACAGATTAGAAAACCGTTATAACGAAATAATATATCGTTATAACGAAATACTGGACCGTTATAACGGAATGGTAGATGTGCAAAGTAGTTACCATTATATTTCCTATTTGATGGCTATGAAAGGTTTAGTCTAGTAATAATGCAATTGTTGCCGACAAGTGGAGGATAAGCGCAATGTCCTAATAGAAAATAATGCAGTATGAATTGAATACAGAACGATGGAATAATCGGTTTTATATATATCATGGTGACAGGGTCTTAATTTAACGTGAAAATTTGGCAGTCATGACATCGATATTTTGCCGAACTTTCTGAAAAATTGATGTAGCCTAGAAATTAATTATAGTATCCGGTATGTTTAAAATTGTAAAATTTGACTAATTTCTTGCAAAGTTTGAGTTTTTGAAGCCACAATAAATTATGAAGTTGATTGGTTGCTGCCATTTTAAACTCAGTAAACTATTTTAATAAATTGCCTGTACATCTCCGTATCGTGGGGAATGTGATTGTAAGATTTGGATCATATCTGATTAAGGTTTTGAGTTTTTCCGCTTACAAAAAAGGATTGATTTTGAACTCTGGGAGATATTTTGGTAGCATGTTTAATAACTCACTTGCACACCCCCAAGTTGTTGAGAATGTGATGCCTCACGCTTGATAGATCCCTGCGCGAAAACCCCCCTTCCCTTACGGTCGTGGGATAAAAACCGGCTCACCACTTCTATAAGGATATTAGTGTCACGCTAAGAATATAAATAAAATTCAACATTCTAGTCGAAGAGTTATGTGGTCTTCTAGCAACGTCCAGCTACCTGGAACATTAGACTAGAGAGACTAGATAGAGATGATGGCATTATGCATCAATGCCTATATATAATGATGTGGTCCCGTATTAGAAGACACTGATTTGTCGACCAAACTTATTGAAGGAGACATATGATTGCTACATGGATGAATTTATAACCAATAGACATAAAACCTATTACATTAAGGAAAATTACAAAAACAAGCTGAGCTGTCTTTAAATTATCTCAATGGCTCACCTGCATAAAGTTAGGTTGATGTAGATATATGTGATTCTAGAAAAATTGTATACATGTGCAATCACCAGATAGGAGCTCAGACTCCTTTAAGTGAAGACACGCTCGAAAAAGAAATTGGAACAGCTCTGAAGAAGACATGTGATCATGGTAACAGTTTTTGCCCGTTTGACCTTGAAGTGACCTTGGCATGACCTTCAAGTTGCTTTCGGATGGTACTCCAGTAAAACACAACCACACCCTATGTCAAACTTCATAAACCCAATTATTTATCAATATTTAGCTTTGGGAGCCAGACTAATCTTTACCAATGCTGCATATTTGTAATTTGGCCCGCTCAACTAATTATTGAGGAAGGAGCGTAATAAGTGGAAGATAGCCTCCTTCCTAAGGTTGATACTGCCCTTAATGTCATAAAATGTGTGTGGAAAATACATAGGACGAAGAATTTGTCAAAACCAGTCCTTTGTAATAAATGACTACACAAACACAGCGTGGAAATTGATAAAAAAGTGGACATTTTAACTATTTTCTGCCGGTTTGACCTTTAAATGACCTTGGTGTGACCTTAACATGACCTTGGTATTATGTTTATGATTCAGAACAGTCAAGTCGGGTATTTGACACACGTTTGGGACACAGAAACAAATCATAGACATTATTATATATTATTTTCACTACTTTTTGGCTTTGCCAGTGAATATTTTGACCTTTCGAGGTCAATGACCTCTAGAGGTCATCAGAGGTCAAATCCAGTTTACCTCCACATCCAAAAATGACCCTTAGGATATGTTCTACAAGCGGTGGAAATTTCATGCTTTAATCATAAAATGCACAATAGGTTACCTTATCTACTAAACTAGTCTATTTATGAAAACGGACGATCAGCAAAATGTTATTATTTGATTAACTCAGCATCTCACACAATTTACTTTGTGGATTTCTGAGGCATATTATTTGCTCTAAAACTTTCTTGAAACCGTAGATATATGGCTTCCGCAGCAAAAGGAATAACATAGAATAGATATAACCGTAGATATATGGCTTCCGCAGCAAAAGGAATAACATAGAATAGATATAACCGTAGATATATGGCTCCCGCAGCATAAGGAATAACATAGAATAGATATAACCGTAGATATATGGCTTCGGCAGCAAAAGGAATAACATACAATAGATATAACCGTAGATATATGGCTTCCGCAGCAAAAGGAATAACATAGAATAGATATAACCGTAGATATATGGCTGCCGCAGCATAAGGAATAACATAGAATAGATATAACAGTAGATATATGGCTCCCGCAGCATAAGAAATAACATAGAATAGATATAACCGTAGATATATGGCTCCCATGGCATAAGGAATAACATAGAATAGATATAACCGTAGATATATGGCTGCCGCAGCATAAGGAATAACATAGAATAGATATAACAGTAGATATATGGCTCCCGCAGCATAAGGAATAACATAGAATAGATATAACCGTAGATATATGGCTCCCGCAGCATAAGGAATAACATAGAATAGATATAACCGTAGATATATGGCTGCCGCAGCATAAGGAATAGCATAGAATAGATATAACTGTAGATATATGGCTCCTGCAGCATAAGGAATAACATAGAATAGATATAACCGTGGATATATGGCTCCCGCAGCATAAGGAATAACATAGAATATATATAACCGTAGATATATGGCTGCCGCAGCATAAGGAATAACATAGAATAAATATAACCGTAGATATACGTCTCCCGTGGCATAAGGAATAACATAGAATAGATATAACCGTAGATATATGGCTCCCGCAGCATAAGGAATAACATAGAATAGATATAACCGTAGATATATGGCTCCCGCAGCATAAGGAATAACATAGAATAGATATAACCGTAGATATATGGCTGCCGCAGCATAAGGAATAACATAGAATAGATATAACCGTAGATATATGGCTCACGCAGCATAAAGAATAACATAGAATAGATATAACCGTAGATATATGGCTGCCGCAGCATAAGGAATAACATAGAATAGATATAACCGTAGAAATATGGCTCACGCAGCATAAAGAATAACATAGAATAGATATAACCGTAGATATATGGCTCCCGCAGCATAAGGAATAACATAGAATAGATATAACCGTAGATATATGGCTTCCGCAGCATAAGGAATAACATAGAATAGATATAACCATAGATATATGGTTCCCGCAGCATAAGGAATAACATAGAATAGATATAACCGTAGATATATGGCTCCCGCAGCATAAGGAATAACATAGAATAGATATAACCGTAGAAATATGGCTCACGCAGCATAAAGAATAACATAGAATAGATATAACCGTAGATATATGGCTCCCATGGCATAAGGAATAACATAGAATAGATATAACCGTAGATATATGGCTCACGCAGCATAAAGAATAACATAGAATAGATATAACCGTAGATATATGGCTCCCATGGCATAAGGAATAACATAGAATAGATATAACCGTAGATATATGGCTCACGCAGCATAAAGAATAACATAGAATAGATATAACCGTAGATATATGGCTGCCGCAGCATAAGGAATAACATAGAATAGATATAACCGTAGATATATGGCTCACGCAGCATAAAGAATAACATAGTATAGATATAACCGTAGATATATGGCTGCCGCAGCATAAGGAATAACATAGAATAGATATAACCGTAGAAATATGGCTCACGCAGCATAAAGAATAACATAGAATAGATATAACCGTAGATATATGGCTCCCGCAGCATAAGGAATAACATAGAATAGATATAACCGTAGATATATGGCTTCCGCAGCATAAGGAATAACATAGAATAGATATAACCATAGATATATGGTTCCCGCAGCATAAGGAATAACATAGAATAGATATAACCGTAGATATATGGCTCTCGCAGCATAAGGAATAAGATAGAATAGATATAACCGTAGAAATATGGCTCCCTCAACATGAGGAATAACATAGAATAGATATAACCGTAGATATATGGCTCCCGCAGCATAAGGAATAACATAGAATAGATATAACCGTAGATATATGGCTCCCTCAACATGAGGAATAAGATAGAATAGATATAACCGTAGATATATGGCTCTTGCAGCATAAGGAATAACATAGAATAGATATAACCGTAGATATATGGCTCCCTCAACATGAGGAATAACATAGAATAGATATAACCGTAGATATATGGCTCCCGCAGCCTAAGGAATAACATAGAATAGATATAACCGTAGAAATATGGCTCCCGCAACATAAGGAATAACATAGAATAGATATAACCGTAGATATATGGCTCCCGCAGCATAAGGAATAACATAGAATAGATATAACCGTAGATATATGGCTCCCGCAGCCTAAGGAATAACATAGAATAGATATAACCGTAGATATATGGCTCCCGCAACATAAGGAATAACATAGAATAGATATAACCGTAGATATATGGCTCCCGCAACATAAGGAATAACATAGAATAGATATAACCGTAGATATATGACTCCTGCAGCATAAGGAATAACATAGAATAGATATAACCGTAGATATATGGCTCCCGCAGCATAAGGAATAACATAGAATAGATATAACCGTAGATATATGGCTCCCGCAGCACAAGGAATAACATAGAATAGATATAACCGTAGGTATATGGCTCTCGCAGCATAAGGAATAACATAGAATACATATAACCGTAGATATATGGCTCCCGCAGCATAAGGAATAACATAGAATAGATATAACCGTAGATATATGGCTCCCGCAGCATAAGGAATAACATAGAATAGATATAACCGTAGATATATGGCTCCTGCAGCATAAGGAATAACATAGAATAGATATAACCATAGATATATGGCTCCTGCAGCATAAGGAATAACATAGAATACATATAAACGTAGATATATGACTCCTGCAGCATAAGGAATAACATAGAATAGATATAACCGTAGATATATGGCTCCCGCAGCATAAGGAATAACATAGATTAGATATAACCATAGATATATGGCTCCCTCAGCCTAAGGAATAACATACAATAGATATAACCATAGATATATGGCTCCCGCAGCATAAGGAATAACATAGAATAGATATAACCGTAGATATATGGCTCCCGCAGCATAAGGAATAACATAAATTAGACATTTGCCATATGTGCAGCTCAGAACTGGTAAAAAAATAATTTTGTATTATTTTTATTTGCATTTTTTAGAAGAAAAACTATTGTAAGCTCAATACCAGCTGTTAAAGGGGCAATAAAAATGCTTCTCATCCGAAAATGATCTTAATGGCGAACGGATATCACGTAATCAAGTGTATTCGATCATTTTTCCGTTCTTGATTATCGTTGATAAACGTGCTCACTGCTGCATCTAAATGACTTGAATAAAACTTACATCAGGAGACAGTGATCTGTGTCTGTAGACGGGATCTGTGTCTGTAGACGGTATCGCATCCACATCACTATCAGAACAAAACATCCTAATTACATGTCTATGGGTAAACCTACTATCTCCTTATGGCTTCTATGAATACTGACAAACTCGTTTTGTCACTTTTCTAAAACACTTCTTTTACTCAAGTTAAGAGTGCTTTTTATAAAGAAGTCTGTTAATTGAGCGTTTTAAATGTGTTATTTGCAAAAGCCTCTTTTCAACATGGGGTAAAACTTCCGTAATGACAGGATAAACTCCCAATAATCATTAGAAAGCTTTCATTGCCAAACAAAGACAACATGTTTTGAGTGATAGAATATTTTGTTCATTATTGACATAACGTTCGCGTCAATAACATTCATCTATTTATATTTTTTTGAAATAATTATTACATAAATTATACTTATAATTATATGCTATGTAGATTCATCGGATAGTCTGGCGCCATATAATACAATACAGTGCATATTATAATTATATTTACAATTGTAATGATTTATACAAGAATCAGTGGATTATATGTTATTATTCATTGTTAAGAACACTTTAAAACTTTGCGATAATCACTTTCACGAATAAACTTAACTGCAGTACATTATTATAATCGTTTTGTTTGAATAATTGTTCCAGTTGAATAGTGGAAGGTCTTTTCCAGAATTTGACATTTATATATTTTTTACGCTCTTCTCTGAATAACGGACAGCATAACAGGTAGTGGTACTCATCGCCGATGTCATTGCAATGTAGGCATAACCGCGCTGAATTTGAGCCCGACAACCAGCTTCGATTGGTAGACGGTGATCGCGGCACCGAAATTTTGTCATAAGAATTCTATTATTTACAGGTAGTTCAGTCAGATATTTCTATATAATTATACGGTATACAGTACATTTACCACCTTTTGTTATGCCTTCATTCCAATTTTGTATGAATTGGTCGGGCAACCTTAACTTGAGAATTGTATTAAAATGATCCGGTGATTTAGGTAAAGATTGATTCGTCCAAATCCCAGAGAATCCAGCACTATCTAGTATGTTTTTCACCGAGCTAATCCAACTAGAATGAAAGAAATCCTTCTCATAAAGTTTATATATTAAAGAGTAAATCATTTTCGACAGTTTATTTTCTTTACTGTTAATCAGTCTCGCCCAGTAGAGGATCATTTTACATTTAATATCTATATGAAGCGGCGTTTCACCCAACTCTCCATAAACCATATTAGAGCAAGTAGATTTATGAGCATGTAAAATATATTTACAGAACCTTAATTTCACTTTATTTACAATGTCGCAATTTTTACACCCCCACACTTCAGCTCCATATAATACAACAGGTTTTACCAGAGTGTCAAATAACTTTAATGCAATATCTGGAGGAGATAGAGATTTAATCCGTTTCAGTAGAGCGAACATTGCCCTACATCCCTTTTGATAAAGACTTTGTTTTGCAACATTAAATTTTGCATTAAAATTAAACGTGACACCCAGGTAATTGTAATCATTACCTACATCAAGTTTCATGTCCGCAAATTTAAACGAAGGTATATTTTTTAATTTGCCTCGCGAAAAAATGAATATTTTGGTCTTACTGGTGTTAATTTTTAAACCAAAATTGTTACAATATTCAATTCAGAGTATCCAAATATTTTTGCAGGTCTTCAGGGAATTCAGCCAATAATACAGTATCATCCGCGTACATCAAAATATATAACTTTAAGTACGATAATAGATCTTCTGTTGGATCATGAACTAGCTGGTCCATCTCCTGGATTTTTTCTAGACCTCCACAAGATCGTGATAAAAATTCGTTAAGATCAGCTAAGTAGAGAGAAAAAAGCAACGGAGATAAATTTTCCCCTTGTCGAACTCCAACATTACATGAGAAATATTCAGAGTTTTTTCCACTTACAATAACACATGATTTTGCCTGACTGTAGGGGTTTTTAATTACTTTTAGAATCCGCCCTGATATCCCAGAGGATAACAACTTAGTCCATAATTTGGTTCTATTTATGGTATCAAATGCCTTTTGGTAGTCTACAAAACAACAGTATAGTCAGTTTACGTTTGCTGAGGTAAATATCAGCCAAAGTTTTCAAAACAAAAATGTGGTCTATGGTGGAATTGTCGGATTTGAAACCGGCCTGTTCTTGACCGACGGTGTCATGAGCTTTAACGAAGTTTGATAATCTTTCATTCAGACAGCTTGTGAACAGCTTACCGAAGCAACTGAGCAGAGAAATTGTCAGATATTCACTATAGATAACTTTTTGATCAAAGAGACGATGGTTAATATAGAGCGTGGTGCTTTGCTATTACCGCTGCCTGTGGGTTCGATCCCCGATGTTGCAGGTTTTCAGAGAAATAGCATGTTTGTAACATCGTTTTGTGATGTTGTGTTCAAAATGGTTATCGCCCCGAAATGACTTCAGACTAAGTACATGGTGCCGAATCTTCAGACTTGATGTTAGATCATAAACCTATACATTTACCTTTATTCATATCGTGAAGTAAATTAAATGAATCGGGCTTTAGGCCACCTCTATAGGCTAAACTGGGCCAAGAGAACCTCCTGAGAATGGAGAGATGATTGAGATGACACTGTCCTCCAGACACAGGACTCGAAATTCGAGCCCTGGCGGTCTGAGGCCGAGCACGCTACCTCTCGGTCACGGAGGCTCCCCACAATACTGACTTTCACACGTGGATGGGGAAGAAACACTTTTTGTTTTTTTCAAACCGCCGGGACCGGGAACCGAACCCCGAACTCTGACGTGAAAGGAAGCGGTGCTAACCACTACCCTAGGGTCCCGCCCATATCGTGAAGTAAGGACAAACGGTTACGACCAGTCAGTATACTGTGATATAGACGTAACTATCCAGCTAGCCGGGATAAGTATCCCCGGATAAATGTGTGGATTCAGGGGCATAATATTACCACATAAAGTCAAACAGCAGTAACTGCTAACTTTAAAAGAAAGCAGCTACTGCTGTTTGCTTAATTATTCGTACAGAAACAAATAATAGTGAGTGCCTACTTTAAAAGTAAGAAGATACGCTTGTTTGACTCTGCCGTTCATACAAAGGGAACCAACCCTACCCGTTACTTGAAAGGAAAGTAGTTAATATGTTTTGTCTTTGCTGATTGTTTGAAAAATAAAAATTACTGTTGTTTTCCTTTTTGTCAGAAAAAATACGATTGTTGTTTATCAGTTTATTGGCTAAGTCAGCTGCTTTTTTGACATATATTTTGTCACTTTAATTGGTATTTTAGCTGGCTTTATTAGATTCGATTTTGCCACTTTACTGGGTATATTAGCTGCTTTTTTGCTATGATTCTGTCACTGTATTGGGCTTTGATTTTGTCAGTTTATTGGGTATTTTAGCTGCCTCTTTTGACTTTGATTTTGTCACTTTAATGGGTATTTTAGTATTGGTTTTGATATTATTACTTTATTATGTATTTTAGATGCCGCTTTGGGCTTTCATTTTTTACTTTATTGGGTATCTGAGATGCCTTTATTGGCATTGATTTTGTCAGTCGATCGGCTATTTTAGCTCCCTCTATTGGCTTTGATTTTGTCAGTTTATCGGGTATATGAGCTGCCTTGTTGTTTTTTTTCAGCCGGCGTCTTCAGCTGTATATCTCCTTAGCTGACTGATTTACGTCCAGTCACGTCAGGTCTATTATTGAACGGTTCGTTTGGCTCCCTGTCCTGTATTTTTTCTTGGGCAGAATTGACATGGTTTATTATTTCAGGTGGTTCGCCTCGAAGTCTGTTCGGAACCAAATATTCCTCACTGTGTCCATGCGAGATGCTTTATAACACACAACCATGCCCTTGTGTGATATTACAGTAATTACAATGCCCTACACTCACCAGGAAGTGTTGTCAAGTAAACTACTGACGACTTTACTGCCCCCAACTGAGATTAAAAAAAAAACACATATGTGATTCCCGGGCAAAAATACCCAATAAAGTGAAAAAAATATGACAGAACGTTCTATTGTGATATACGCCAGAATCTGACGTCTTTAGACGTCAGAATCTTACTTCTAAAGACGATCCCGCACTGAAAGAATTAAAAATTTATAGTGACCGTAGACCCATAACATGGGTTTTCAAGTGAAGCGGAAAGAGCTAAGTGAGACGTTTATGATGATTTCAAATTTAAAAAACAAACAATTTTCATAACAAGTATGTCAGCGTTTTAAATCGGAGATCACATGACCCTGGCAAGGTTCAAATTATACAATTAAGATCTCAAATTGATACTTTCCCGAACAAGCAATAAATCAATAAGAATATACGCTCTTTCTGGGATGTGTGGAGCGTCAATAGATTACATGACGAGTTAAAACATTAATACTTTTTGCCGAATATGGTAAAAGTTATTGTGGTGCCCCAACATTGAAATGCAACTGAAATTCATAACATAGTTTGTGATAAATGCTCAGATAATATAATAATTACAGATTTTTATTTTTTTCAAGTAGTAATATGTCCCGTCATTTTAAGTAGGAAATTTTGATAGTTTAGTACAAATCGTTTCTGTGTTAATTTGTGTGTGATTTGGAAAATACAGCACTCACCCTATTAATAAGGTAGGTGAACATCTTGTTCGGTGAACATGTGCTGTATCGCACGAAAAAGGAACAACGTTTATATTTCCTCACATATAACATAACTGCCACACATTGCTGCTCAAACTTCAGCTAGAGTGCGATATAGGCTGATTGCCGATATACGTCTCAAAGTGAAAACCACTGCACAGAGTGTGATATAGGCTGATACCGATATACGTCTCACAGTGAAAACCACTGCACAGAGTGTGATATTGGCTGATACCGATATACGTCTCACAATGAAAACCACTGCACAGAGTGTGATATAGGCTGATACCGATATACGTCTCACAATGAAAACCACTGCACAGAGTGTGATATAGGCTGATACCGATATACGTCTCACAATGAAAACCACTGCACAGAGTGTGATATAGGCTGATACCGATATACGTCTCACAGTGAAAACCACTGCACAGAGTGTGATAAAGTGGTTTATCGCTTCGCCCTATGGCGTAAATGTTACGGCTAAAATAAGTGATATCGATTCCTGAGTGATTTACAGTTATGACAGACAGTGTAAATGGTCTCTACTCCTCTCCGTATTTGTCCGGAAATCACATATGTGTCTTTTTATTTCACATGGGGGCAGTATAGTCGTCAGTAGCGTACTTAACAACACTCTCCTGATGAGTGTAAGGCATTACTATAATGTCCCACAAGGGCATGTTCTAATCCACAGTATCTTAGTGTAAGGCATTACTATAATGTCACACAAGGGCATGTTCTAATCCACAGTATCTTAGTGTAAGGCATTACTATAATGTCACACATGGGGCAAATCATGTCACACAAGGACATGACATAATTCACAGTATCTGAACCTGTCTCAACTAGCTTCGTTTTGTAAAAACCATGGAGACCAAAGTTCAGTTTCAATTGTAAATCATCATAATTGTTTTAGTTGGAGCTTTCCACGTCATTTAAATACCTTGGGGCGGGGGCCCTAGGGTAGTGGTTAGCACCGCTGCCTTTCACGCAAGAGTTCGGGGTTCGGTTCCAGGTCTCGGCGGTTTGAAAGAAACAAAAATGTTTCTTCCCCATTCACGTGTGAAAGTCAGTATTGTGGGGAGCCTCCGTGACCGAGAGGTAGCGTGCTCGGCCTCAGACCGCCAGGGCTCGAATTTTGAATCCTGTGTCTGGAGGACAGTGTCATCTCAATCATCTCACCATCCTCAGGAGGTTTTCCTGGCCCAGTTTAACCTATATGTGCACAAAGGTGGCCTAAAGCCCGATTCATTTCATTTCATTCAAATACCTTGGTTATGGGGCCTACGCTCATTATACATTTTTTATTCTCTCAGTGTGGGGGTCGACTATAGACCCTTTAAGCAATCCATCAATCTGTGTACTGTATGGCATATATATGAATATATGAATACGGCGCTTTCTGCACAATCATGGCAATTTCGCGACAGAAGGAAGCCCGAAGCCGGGATTATGCCCAACTCTTACTGTATGGCATAATATGTTAAATAATATGAATTTAATTTAGAGCTTTATGGCTAGCCTGGAGAGGTTCTGCTGAAATAGCCTGCTACAAAGTGGGATAAACATTCTCAAGAGCAGTATTTTTATGTTATAGAGAAAAGGGGATGAACAGTAGATTGCAGGACAGAAAGCTGATGGTGGGTTGTCGTCAAAAAACGTAATGTTCCCAACACCATTCTTAATTTAAAATACTCAAAATACTTTAAAATACTCATATTTTATTGAATGCTGAAATCTTTCCGAATATGACCAATTTGCATGCATATTTTCACCTTCATCAATTGTACATTGAAGGCGATATCGAAACAGAAGGAACCATTTTATTAAGTTGATGCCTTATTTTGTGGAGTATCACTGGCAGCACTGCATTATCCAGCTATTTGAACAGTTTGGAATACTGCACGTTTGCAATAATCTTAGTGTGACTCAGTACCGCTTTGTAATCAATGCATGTTATTACCTCGTGGTTATTGGTCGTGTTGGTTGGTATGTCTGTCTATCTCTCCGACTGTTCATCCGTCTGTGCGTCTGATTACTTAAATGTAATAAACGGATTTGCATGAATAAATCAGACAAGGGGCTCAATGTAACTGTAACTATAATCATGATTATAAATCAAAGGGTTACAGCTAGATGTAACTATAATCATGATTATAAATCAAAGAGTTACAGCTAGATGTAACTATAATCATGATTCTAAATCAAAGAGTTACAGCTAGATGTAACTATAATCATGATTAAAAATCAAAGGGTTACAGCTAGATGTAACTATAATCATGATTCTAAATCAAAGGTTTACAGCTAAATGTAACTAGGATCATGATTATAAATCAAAGGTTTACAACTAGATGTAACTATAACCATGAATATAAATCAAATGGGTACAACTAGATGTAACTTTATTCATTATTATAAAATAAAAGATTTACAACTAGATGTAACTATAATCATGATTATAAAATGAAAGAGCTACAACTAGATGTAACTATAACCATGATTATAAATCTAAGAGTTACAGCTAGATGTAACTATAATCATGATTATAAAATGAAAGAGCTACAACTAGATGTAACTATAACCATGATTATAAATCAAAGGGTTACAGCTAGATGTAACTATAATCATGATTACAAATCAAAGGGGTACAGCTAGATGTAACTATAATCATGATTATAAATCAAAGGGTTACAGCTAGATGTAACTATAATCATGATTATAAATCAAAGGGATACAGCTAAATGTAACTATAATCATGATTATAAAATGAAAGGGATACAGCTAAATGTAACTATAATCATGATTATAAAATGAAAGGGATACAGCTAGATGTAACTATAATCATGATTATAAAAGAAAAAGTTACAACTAGATGTAACTATAATAATGATTATAAATCAAAGAGTTACAGCAAATGTAACTATAATCATGATTATAAAATGAAAGGGATA
The DNA here is from genome assembly GCA_964017125.1 of Flabesymbios commensalis. NCBI lineage: Eukaryota > Metazoa > Annelida > Polychaeta > Terebellida > Flabelligeridae > Flabesymbios > Flabesymbios commensalis. Next base: position 85,885,420 of record OZ024909.1, read on the forward strand.
CAGCTAGATGTAACTTTACTCATGATTTTAAAATGAAAGGGTGACAGCGAGATGTAGCTTTAAAAAGTTAAAGGGTGATGGGTGATTGTGATTATAAAATCTGTAAGTGAGTCACGTGCAGATTGCGGTCAGAGACCAATAAGTCACATCACGGTCAGCATCACAAAATCCATATATTCATGTAATTTACTTTATAAAACTCCTCACAGACCTGATTTGTTGAAGCTTATTGTAAGTGTTATGAAGTCCAGATGGTATCTGCGACCAAAACGAGGTGGAGGGAGAGCTGGGGAGATTGTTTATGTGAAAGCGCTGTGAGCAGAACCACTGAATCCATGTAGGGACATCAATCAACATGGACGTGGGTTACCATTGACAACAGCCTGTAAAACTAAGCACCCCCCCCCCTCCCCCTAGATCAGCATATGTTCAACAGCACACCCCAGAAAAGCACATGGGATTTAAATAAAAATAGTCCACAGTTTTTCCCCGATAGTCATAATTGTGTAGGCCTACATAACATAATGTAAACGTTTGACAAGGGTAGCAGCTGATCAGTAGACCCGAAAGGAAGGTCCCTTCAGGGACCATCCACGTCTACTGAGCAGGTGTTCCTACAAAATAGCACTTCTCATTTGTAAAATAAAAAAACGTAGTTTTTTGTTTTTATCTCTATGTTTTAACAAAGTTTCATACAATATGCAATGAGTAGCCAGAAGTGAAAGGGGTAAATAAACTAGACTATCATTGATCAGAGATAGTATGTTAAGTTATTATGTTTATCTTTATTATGGATGGACTATGTCTAAAACAGAAAAACAGAATGGAATGTTTCAAGCCCTTCTCTAAGCTTATTTTTTTTCATTTGTCTACTACAAAAATAGTCATCATGAACAATAGTGGATAGACCCTTACAATGATGAAATATTTTGTTTTTGCGCTACCGGACTAAGTGACTTATAATTTAAAGGGACTAGCACACGCTAAAATTATCAAAATTCGGTGATTTTATTTTGGCTTTTTAATATGACCATATGATGTGAACATGTCCATAAACTAGAACTGCAAAGTTTTTTAATTTTTCTGCTACGCATTCACCAGTTAGGCTAGTTATAGAGACGAAATTCCTGATTTATAATCATTGACAACCATGTCAAAAATAGAAAATACGGGAATTTCGTCTCTATATCTAGTCTAAATGATGAATGCGCAGCAGAAAAATTCTAGTCTATGGACATGTTCACATCATATGGCCATATTAAAAAGCCAAAATAAAATCACCGAATTTTGATAATTTTAGCGTGGGCTAGTCCCTTTAAAGCGTACTGTGACTATTATGTAATCTGTGTGACCAGCACACAGCGCCACTGGGAGATGGAGGGAGAAGCTGAGAGATTGTTTATATGAAAGCGCTGCGAGCAGAACCAGTAAATTCATGTACGGGACATTAACATAGACGTGGGTTACCATTAGCAGGATATTTATCTCCCTTGAGGCTTTCTATATAATCATATCTTTCTTGAGTCACACCACAACAATCTAGATATAGATAGCTAACTATTTACAAAAATAGACGTACGTGTCATGGTGGGCAACATAACACAGAATGGAAATGAGAAATGGAAAATAGATCAGGGCCTACAAACCAGACGACGAATGTAAAAGAAACTGTTAACGCCTCAAGCGCTAATGTAAATAATAATTTGTTTTTACCCACGTGAAGTTGTGTCTCGATGCAGCGACCCACAATTTAAAATATTCGAAAAAATATTCTGTTCTGTACAATTTTAAGCAAATCATGTGTCAATCTTGCAAATTAGATGCCCATTTTCCTTTAAATTTTATTGTTTGAGGGGAAAACACAAAAGGCTGAGAATATGTACAGGAGAAAACCCGAGGAGATCCTTCGCCTCGACCTTTTTCACAGCATTGAATGTAGAGCCCCGAGGTTTTAACTGCCTTAAGACACATACGACCATAATGAGAATCCCTCGTAATCAACAGCTCGTCACACTTGACTGATTATAATTCTGTGAAACTCAGTGACCTCGACCTCCTTTGTTTTCGCCGAGCTGGCTAATACAATGAAGTATGGGGGAGGTTTCTTATACAACCTTGTTTTCACCGAGTGACGTCACTGCGTTTCACAGAATGAAGTATGGGGGAGTGGGTGTTATATAACCTTCTTTTCACCGAGTGACGTCACTGCGTTTCACAGAATACCATAGGCCTATCATGATAATTGTCTTTCACTTGATCAACAATAACTCTCGATTCCCGGATTAGAATGTAGTGGTCAGACAAAGAAAATAATATAGTGGTGTGTCCTTAATGAAGACAATCAACTTTCCTGGCAGATGTGACAAAACCCAGAAAAATTAAATTTTCACAATAATCACCTTGCAAACGGGATCTAGGCAAGCTATAGATTGCCCGCTGTCCTGTGTGTTTTACTTCTGAATCCATAAACAGTCTGTCGTTTCGTTCTTGCTGGGCAGGGAGTGGGGTACAATACTTTGATTGTTTTAGATGGTTTTTTTTCTGACTCATGCAGGCTCATGATGGCTCTCTCAGCTCGGTTGTGGATCGAAATTCAAAGGTACTGAGCTCGAATCCCGGTTTGTCATTTTCACATATTTGTACATATCAGTGCTCAAAATTGTTCAAAGGTCTGACTTGTGCAGTGCTGTCTATGGTACTGACTGTGCATTTGAAGTAATTCCATAAGAGTAGGGCATCGGGCATCGTGCTGTCGCAATATTGCCATGATAATTCCGTCAACATTTTTTTTCAGCCCCCCATAATTTTCCCCCGACGTTTGTGGCGACAAACTTTATTTTTATATATCTTTAAGCCCCCCCCCCCCTCCCCCTGATATCTAATGCTGCATCCTTAAGTGTCTGGTTGTTCACTCAGCGCTGGAGAAGTTGTTTTAGAATAATTGTTGGAGTGTTTTTATCAACACGGAATAGTAATACACTGCTCTGGAAACACACTACGCTAGTTTGCTGTTGGACCAATGTCCACGACGCCAAACATTAAATCAGGATTTGCTTGGTAATGAGCACAAGGTCAAAAAGTGACATAGTATATGTAAATGGGGAGTCAACTTTGACCTATTTTGATTGAATCATGTCAATGTCATATTGAGTACACCCACCTGTATGATAAGTACGAGGCGTTGGCAAATGATGCATAGTTTGATGTTGGGCCAGCGTTGTAGACGTTGGTCCAATATCAAACCATCATCTATGAAACGTTTATTGAGGAGGCTGCTTGTATTTTCCAGGTTAATTGAGGTGTCCAAACTACCACATATCCTTTATGAATAATTTATTGGAGCTGATATATGTATGTACGAGGCGGGAAAGATCTCAGGACCCTCGTCTCCAGATTGCTGGGTGCTTAAACATAACAGTTTTTATGGACATTTTTGTTTCTTTTTTTATTAATTTGAATCTGGAATTGATAACGCAGTTTCCAGCTTCAAATGACGAAAAATATTACCATTTATAGATAATAGAGACCTCCCAAATGTACTGTTTTGCCAAAGTTACTAGTCACAATGTGAATGGATTTTGAGCCCCACATGGATGCATATATACAGCTACTAACACTTCAACACTTCTGGAAAATTTTACAGCTTCATTACTTTCCACAAACTGTCAGGTTGTTTTAAATTGATGCCGCCCTTAGTTTCAGTCTAATGCTTGGACTAAAATATTTACGAGGGGGGGGAGGGGGGCATTTTATGTATTCAGACTTAAAAATTGAGCGAGGAACCAACTCCATGCTATAGCGTGACAGACGGTAACAGGGCCTCTCAGCTAATATCAGCCAAAATAATATAGCAAATATAGGTATCTGTAGCTAAAATATATGCATTTTGTTTGAGGCTTATAATTAGTCATAACATAATTATACACATTACGAATTCTGTATTGCATTACAAAACACGCAAAAAGTCGTAATACTAGTTATATGCCTAGGTACAAACATGACACGTGTTCGCCTCAAATTGCTGAATATGTGTTGGAATACATTTAGATTTGCTTATGAATGACGCTCAGACGTATGACATATGACATGTCACTTTGTGATCCCTAGTAATAAACACATCACAAGTCTAAAGCAAACATTGTTCATGGTCTATGTATCTATGTAAAAGTGGGAATTTTTTTGCTTCAGACTGACACAATTTAGAATACTATTACTGATAATATTTTACTCAACGAAACGGAATACAATAGATAAAAACTGTTTGATGACTCAGTTAAGTTAGTCAGACCAACAAAAACATACTGCTCATAACATTACTTCTGAATTCTCATTGACCATTGCGGCTTGAAATGTGCATACACCATGATGGTTGGTACGGCATGAATATTTTCACCATATTTTCCCATATTGCACTGTGTTTTTTTTACAAAACATAGTCACAATTCAATGGACAATTTTTCCAGTATTTTTATTGGCGGATTTGTGCAATAAATGCATACGGTTGGGCTTCTCGTGCCATACAATAATACAGGACTGTTTCTCAGCAGTGAGCCAGCAGCATAGAGATTGGTCAAGCATTGAGCCAGCATTGTGAATTCTTCCAGACTCGCCTCTGACAGACCCCGCCCTGGTCAGCGGCTGGTGGACACTCACGCCATGTCCACTTACCGGTCAGTCTGCTCTATTAATATTGTTAACCCTCCGGTGGCTAGAGTATTAACATCGCTAACCCTTTGGTGGCTAGAGAAGCATAATTATGCGCAGCAAAATATTTTACATGAAAACGATATAAAAAAAATGCTGATTTTAAATTAGATCCGTGATTTGTTTCATGTTTCGAAGCGAACGAATACAAAACGGCGTCTGAATATTTTGTAATATCCGCCCAGTTATGCTCTGGCTTTGCCGCAGCCAGAGTTCAGCTGGGCAGAAATTATTCCGCCCAGTGCGGGGATCGACTTTAGACGTTAGATTCTGACGTCGAGAGACGTCAGAATCTGACGTCTAAAGTCGAAGGGTACGTCAGAATCTGACGTCCAAAGTCGATAGAGAGACATCAAATCTGACGTCTGACGTCAGAATCTGACGTCTAAAGTCGATAGGAAGACACCTAATCTGACGTCTAACTTCAGAATCTGACGTCTGAAAGCGATAAGGAGACATCACATCTGACGTCTAACGTCAGAATCTGACTTGTTTAGATGTCATACCCCCCCCCCCCCCCGCGCTGTATGGGCTGAGCAGTCAGTCTGGTAATGGAGAATATAATGAGGTAAATTGAGGACTTTTAAGACAATAAATACGTGAATTGGTCTAACTATCTCATTTTGGAGCCATCGATTCCATGTTTGGGGCATGAGGCCTAGTGTGGTTAACGCTGCCGGCCTGCCTGCAAAGCGCAGGTCGCGGATTTGTCCACAGCATTCAGGTTACAAAGAAAGTTTACTCTCATTCGCAAAGATTCAGTATTGTGGGGAGCATCTGTGTCCGAGTGGTAGTGTAGTCCAGCACTCGAATTTCCAATCCTGTGTATGGAGGGCAGTTTCAGCTCATTCATATCACAATCCTCAAGAGGTTCTCTTGGCCCAGTTTAGCCTATATGTGCACACAGGTGGCCTAAAACCCCATTTATTCACTCAGGTTTCATGTCGGCTCGCTATTCTGCCCAACGTAGTGAGCGGTACACCCTTTTCACATCTAGCATGATGATAGTTTATGGCTGAGAAAAAACGATAAATACTATTTAATATCCCTCGAAACGCAACCCACACAGTCTAAAATATATCAAACATATAAATCCACCCTTTTTGACTCGGTTGAAGCTGAAGTTGAAGTTGATTCTAGACGTAGAGTCAGCAATTCAAACTTCAAATAATGTTTACAATCTGGTCATCTGGTCATCTGGCAAGTAACTTCCTTTTTTATTTTTATTGTATTTTTATTCACCTTGACCCTTTAAGCTCTAAGTAGAGCTATTGTCGTTTTTAATTCGTTGTATTAGCCGATCAAATCACTACTATATTGGGAACGAAATGTGAGTTCAAATGTTTCATCTCAAAATAAACAAGTATTACTGATTTTCAGCCACTTGAAGTTGTGGGTCGCGGTAGCGAGACACAACCTCAAGTGGTTAGAAATTTAAATTGTTTAATTTAAATGTTTAAAATATTAATATCTACCGCATTTTTCACCTGAATGTGAAGGAAAAGTGCTGGTTTAATGAAATACCCAGGTTTAATATTGCAAATAAAAGCAGATAAAGTCATTATAGTGATGGATTGTACCGTGTTTTATTCTATTAATTGTAAATCAAAATGTCAAGTGGCGGATAAAAACGACGGTGGAGATTAAGCGTGCACTCCCATTTATGTCATGTCAGATTTAATCTCTGACAAGTCACGATTCAAGTAAATACTCTCCGCTCACGTGACGTTTTTTCGACTGTGTTCATTTTTCGTTTTACTCGTTTTCTTTGTAATACATCTGTTCTTGTGTCTGGGAAGGGGGTCATTTTTTAAGACCATGCACACACGACATGCGTCTAATTTTCAAATGTCGCGGGGCGAATGATTTTGGTTTCAACGTATTAAATATTGACATATTTTGCGAGACTTTTAACTTTCAGTGACATTTTCAGCTTTCATTCTTTTGTAACCTTTTTAAATTATTTTCAATGTAATGTTAAATGAGTGCAGGCTAATGTATCGGACCTGAAACCTGGGTCAGCTCACTGTTTTGAGAAAATCGGCCCAGCTGCTTTTAATACGCGACATCAAACATACGGCGTAAAGTGTCATTTAATTATTTTTTGTGTAATCATGGTAATGTCAAAGATATTGGTAACTCTAAAATACTTAATAACATTTACTTTTTAAAATACTCAATCAGAGGGATTATGAATTGAATATTAACCTCTTTTCCTCGACAGCACTTTTCTTATCCACAATGAGGGGACGCATATTACATAACGTCTCTTTCTGCACAATAATGGCAATATCGCGACAGAAGGATGCGCTTGGATGAACGCTGCACCCATGTAAACATTCATACAGCGTACCAACGCGTCACAGTGTGAGTACGCTAGTACGTCGTACCAACGCGTCACGGTGTGAGTACGCTAGGAGGTCGTACCAACGCGTCACGGTGTGAGTACGCTAGTACGTCGTACCAACGCCTCAACGTGTGAGTACACTAGTACGTCGTACCAACGCCTCAACGTGTGAGTACGCTAGTACGTCGTACCAACGCCTCAACGTGTGAGTACACTAGTACGTCGTACCAACGCCTCAACGTGTGAGTACGTTAGTATGGCGTACCAACGTGTGAGTACGTTAGTATGGCGTACCAACGTGTGAGTACGTTAGTATGGCGTACCAACGCTTCAAGGTTTGATTATTTTAGTACGGTATACCAACGCCTCAACGTGTGAGTACGTTAGTATGGCGTACCAACGCCTCAACGTGTGAGTACGTTAGTACGCCGTACTAACGCCTCAACGTGTGAGTACGTTAGTAGGCCTATGGTGTACCAACGTCTCACCGTGTGAGTACGTCAGTATGACGTACCAGCGTACGCCTCAACGTATGAGTATGGCGTTAGTATGGCGTACCAACGCCTCAACGTGTGAGTACGTTAGTGTGCCTATAGTGTACCAACGTCTCAACGTGTGAGTACGTTAGTATGACGTACCAGCGTACGTCTCAACGTGTGAGTACGTTAGTAGGCCTATAGTGTACCAACGTCTCAACGTGTGAGTACGTTAGTATGACGTACCAGCGTACGTCTCAACGTGTGAGTACGTTAGTAGGCCTATAGTGTACCAACGTCTCAACGTGTGAGTACGTTAGTATGACGTACCAGCGTACGTCTCAACGTGTGAGTACGTTAGTAGGCCTATAGTGTACCAACGCCTCAACGTGTGAGTACGTTAGTATGACGTACCAGCGTACGCCTCAACGTGTGAGTACGTTAGTAGGCCTATAGTGTACCAACGTCTCAACGTGTGAGTACGTTAGTATGACGTACCAGCGTACGTCTCAACGTGTGAGTACGTTAGTAGGCCTATGGTGTACCAACGTCTCAACGTGTGAGTACGCTAGTATGACGTACCAGCGTACGCCTCAACGTGTGAGTACGTTAGTAGGCCTATGGTGTACCAACGTCTCAACGTGTGAGTACGCTAGTATGACGTACCAGCGTACGCCTCAACGTGTGAGTACGTTAGTAGGCCTATGGTGTACCAACGTCTCAACGTGTGAGTACGCTAGTATGACGTACCAGCGTACGCCTCAACGTGTGAGTATGTTAGTAGGCCTATGGTGTACCAACGTCTCAACGTGTGAGTACGCTAGTATGACGTACCAGCGTACGCCTCAACGTGTGAGTACGTTAGTAGGCCTATGGTGTACCAACGTCTCAACGTGTGAGTACGCTAGTATGACGTACCAGCGTACGCCTCAACGTGTGAGTACGTTAGTAGGCCTATAGTGTACCAACGTCTCAACGTGTGAGTACGTTAGTATGACGTACCAGCGTACGTCTCAACGTGTGAGTACGTTAGTAGGCCTATGGTGTACCAACGTCTCAACGTGTGAGTGCGCTAGTATGACGTACCAGCGTACGCCTCAACGTATGAGTATGGCGTTAGTATGGCGTACCAACGCCTCAACGTGTGAGTACGTTAGTAGGCCTATAGTGTACCAACGTCTCAACGTGTGAGTACGTTAGTATGACGTACCAGCGTACGTCTCAACGTGTGAGTACGTTAGTAGGCCAATAGTGTACCAACGTCTCAACGTGTGAGTACGTTAGTATGACGTATCAGCGTACGTCTCAACGTGTGAGTACGTTAGTAGGCCTATAGTGTACCAACGCCTCAACGTGTGAGTACGTTAGTATGACGTACCAGCGTACGCCTCAACGTGTGAGTACGTTAGTAGGCCTATAGTGTACCAACGTCTCAACGTGTGAGTACGTTAGTATGACGTACCAGCGTACGTCTCAACGTGTGAGTACGTTAGTAGGCCTATGGTGTACCAACGTCTCAACGTGTGAGTACGCTAGTATGACGTACCAGCGTACGCCTCAACGTGTGAGTACGTTAGTAGGCCTATAGTGTACCAACGTCTCAACGTGTGAGTACGTTAGTATGACGTACCAGCGTACGCCTCAACGTGTGAGTACGTTAGTAGGCCTATGGTGTACCAACGTCTCAACGTGTGAGTACGCTAGTATGACGTACCAGCGTACGCCTCAACGTGTGAGTACGTTAGTAGGCCTATGGTGTACCAACGTCTCAACGTGTGAGTACGCTAGTATGACGTACCAGCGTACACCTCAACGTGTGAGTACGTTAGTAGGCCTATAGTGTACCAACGTCTCAACGTGTGAGTACGTTAGTATGACGTACCAGCGTACGTCTCAACGTGTGAGTACGTTAGTAGGCCTATGGTGTACCAACGTCTCAACGTGTGAGTACGCTAGTATGACGTACCAGCGTACGCCTCAACGTGTGAGTACGTTAGTAGGCCTATGGTGTACCAACGTCTCAACGTGTGAGTACGTTAGTATGACGTACCAGCGTACGCCTCAACGTGTGAGTACGTTAGCAGGCCTATGGTGTACCAACGTCTCAACGTGTGAGTACGCTAGTATGACGTACCAGCGTACGCCTCAACGTGTAAGTACGTGTAACGACAAACAGCAGTCACCTCTTACAATACTAATCAGCAGTTAATGCTGTGTGCATTTGGCTCCAATTGCAGCTGCGATTGCAGCATACTTTCAATTATTCAATGTGAAACGGGTAATAATAACCCGTTTGAATAAGTTGAAGTTGATGCTAACCGGAGATCAACCATTCTGCAGCTATTTTTCGTCATTTGAAGATGGAATTGCTAACGCAAATTCCAGCTTCAAGTGACAAAAAATATTAATATTTATGAAAAAATGAGCATCTTCAAAATTAAATTGTTTCATCATCTTTCCTACACTATATATGGATCTCAGAGGCATTTTATTTGGTGTGAAACTCGCTTAAAACCATCCGTATATGTTTTCAGCCCTAGAACCCTAGAGCTGTGATATCGACTACAAAGATATATCAATGCTTTCTTCAGCACTTCATACTTAGGCAGGGCCTGAAGTGCTGAAGAAAACATTGAAATATCATTGTAGTTGATAGCAGTGATCTATTTTCCGTAACTTAAGCTTAAAATTCAAAGTATTTTTTGGCCGCACGAATATGTGGATTAGAGTCTTAGATCGGACCTCTAGATGTTAAGGGGTTGACACGTTCACCGCTCAGCTGTTTTCCTCTTCGTCAATGTCGCGCTGTAATGTGTTTCTTCTCCGTTAACTACTAGTACACGCGCCTTTAAGGTGACATTTTATGGCGGGTCAATCTCATTGTTGACCTGGTATTTACTCTATATTAGGCAATTACTCAAGGCTAGATGTAACCCAGAATGCAATCTGTGGAGCAGTCATGCCAGTGGGCCCACCAGCATGTTTATTGTGATTGCAGGACATCGCTTGGCTGATTGCAGGTTAGTGCCTATACAACAGTTAACTCATTTTATTCAGCATTCATGCCAGTGGGCCCACCAGCATGTTTATTATTATTGTGGGACATCACTTCCATTGATTTGAGGTTAGCACTCATATGGCATTAAAGGAGTAGTCCACTGTGTACAAACAGCGGGACACATTTATACCCAGAAAGCACCACGTTGATTACAGAGATAGGGGCAGTTGGAGTACAACTAAACCAGAAACATACATAGAGTGGTCTATAGCTTTAATCGGGTTCGCGGGGATGACGTTGCTTCCCATGAAAATCAACTCAAAAGACTTCACATGCAGTAACCATATTCTTTATTAAATTCCTAAAAGGGACCCCTGCCGTTCTAGTGGACCATATTCGTACTGCTACCAGGTAAAACATCAAAATACTATATATAGGCTACACAAGATTTAGAGCTTTATTCCTCAAATGCTGAACAGTGAACTTCACTAATGAAGATAGTGAAGAGCCGAAACAAGTCACCAACGACTGATCTCAATGGCTTTATAAAACGTAATGAAATGAAATGAATCGGGCTTTAGGCCACCTTTGTGCACATATAGGCTAAACTGGGCCAGGAGAACCTCCTGAGGATGGTGAGATGATTGAGATGACACTGTCCTCCAGACACAGGATTCGAAATTCGAGCCCTGGCGGTCTGAGGCCGAGCACGCTACCTCTCGGTCACGGAGGCTTCCCACAATACTAACTTTCACACGTGGATGGGGAAGAAACAATTTTGTTTCTTTCAAACCGCCGAGACCGGGAACCGAACCCCGGACTCTGGCGTGAAAGGCAGAGGTACTAACCACTACCCTAGGGCCACCGCCCATAAAAAAAAATAATAAAAAAAAACGTAATGGCAAAGACTGGTTGAAAACGGCGGCAAGAAGGTGTAACTTGGCAACTATGTCAACAAACATAGTTGTCATGTTAGTCACCAGAGGGCAACAACGCCAACCTGAATAAACCATGCTAAACCTATAAAACTAATAAAAGTCCCGGCTACATAGCTTTACACACTCCTTCAGAAGGCGAGCCTCCGTGACTGAGAGGTAGAGTGCTCGGAATCCTGTGTCTGGAGGGTATTGTCATCTCATTCATCTCACCATCCTCAGGAAGTTCTCCTGGCCCAGATTAGCCTACATCTGCACAGAGGTATCCTTACACGATTTCTGACGTCTTCGACTTTACACGTCAGACTCTAAAAATACTGACGTTTAAAGTCGATTCACGCTTTGAAAGGTTTAACCCTTTAAGCGCTGAAATAATTTGTAAAAAAACATCGCAACCAAAGGGGTTTTTCTCACCTTGAAATCATCATAAAGGTCTTCGTTAGCTCTTTCTGATTCATTTGAATACCTGTGTTATTGGTCTACGGTCAATAGAAATAGTTTTACTCTTACAGTGCGGGGATCGATTTTATTCGTCAGAAGTCGCTGTAAGGTTTAATATACGACATTAGATCAAACACAAAGACCGAGAGACTCGCACTGTCCTGTAAACTCTAGACGGTGATCCAATCTTGGGTTAATGTCGTAGACGGTGGTCCAAAAATTAAAGAGTGAACGTTTTGGATACGTCCTATCAGAACGAACCACTACAGAAGTACTAATTGTTCAAATATATCAAAACATTTCCAAAATAATTTATAATTCCGTACAAATCTTTTTTAAACCGTTGTAACCAAGCAAACACGAGACGTTCAGCCAATGTTGTTTTAATGCTGGTCCAATGTCCCGGAGTGTGAACCAATATTAAACCACTATTGGCTGAACGTTTCGTGTTTAGAGGGAAAACAGTATGCATACGACCCTATCTGGCCCCAATGGCTCATTGAGACTCAGATGCAGTGGATTCGAATCCCCAACACCACTATAATCGTTTTCAATCTGTTTTATTATCAGGTTCAATAACAGTTACTGTTATTTGAAACGAAATGTGTGCTTAAATATCAAGATTCGCAAATTTTTGGTCTCAAACTACACAAATATGAGTAATTTTCATCCACTTGAAGCTTTTTTTTGCGCTCATGTACAGTTAAATATGATATGAACAATCAAGTACATACAATGGCAGATATGTGTACTTCATGTATAAAATGTGGAGTATTTAGGAAGATACAATAAAAGACATTACAAACTTGATAAAGAAGATCGGATCATCTTGGAAATCATAAGCAAGATTCATCGTTATGTGCGATTCTTATTAAATACCTTTTATTATATTATCCGATAAAATAGGAATCACTTTTCACCGCACTTCGTGCACAAATTTATTGACATACAATCTTTTTAGCTGTTTAAAATTTTGCTGTCAAACTACATTTTCAAGTTGAATTTGTAACGAAGTAATTATGTGAAAACAAAAATATGTCCTATTATCCCACTACCTAGTTGTTTATAAACCTGATCAAATGTCTGTAGATATGGGCCAACGTGAAGACGCTGGTGGAACATTAAAGCAACAACATGTTCAGTTATTATGCTCTGCCTTCCATTCACCAGGTGACTCTGGCACCATGGTCGAACTACCATTCAGTCACCAGGTGACAGCACACAATGCCATTATATGACCAGTGTGGTGATTGAATATGTTACATCTGTGTAGACTGTGACTGTGACAAATACGAAACATTCTGATAATAACTTTATTTGGTCAACAAGATGACATTTAAACTTGTTTACTGCCGATAATTTACGAAATGCTTGTTTTTTTTCTAAAAATATAATTGATGTTAATTATCGTCGGTATGGTATATAGAAGAGGTTTAAACTTGTAATTGTTTGTTCTGATGTTGGCCCATCGTCTACCATCTTGTTCCATATTAAGACAACCTTTTGCATCATTAATTGCCTTTAGTACATCATTTAGACCGATCAAACACAAGACGTTGAACCCAGGTTGTTTCAATGTTGGGCCACTGCCTACGAGGCTGGGCCAGCATTAAATCAATACTGGGTCAACTCCTCGTGTTCGCTGAGGACAAAAATCATTTCTCTCATAGTTCAAGTTTATTCACCAGATGTCCTCAGAGTCGCGCCGTTAAAGCTCGGCTCTGAATAAAATAAAATCTACCATTAATGGTAATATTACACTGCTAGCCGCAGGCTACACAGTGCTCTGTGTATGGTAATATATGCTCTCTGATAATATAATTCAATACATTATTGAGATGTTTTTGTTTTGAATTTTGCTACATTTTGCGTTATTCATTCCAGTACAGCTTCAATCGAATGAAAAGTGTTGCTCATTACCACACAATAATATCTGGAATCCTGGTACATAGCTCCAAATAAAGTCAGCATTTGTTTCAGATTTCCTTAATCTAAATGTGTCAAGACCTGTTCCCAACAAGCACAAGAGGTTGATCCATTGTTGGTTTATTGTTGGTCCAACGTCGAAGACGGTGGGCCAACAATAAGCCAACATTGATTCAACATCTTGCTGGAATGTTTGATTTTTGGCTTTGGATTTTTTGTATGTGCTTCTCATATATTGAAGACATCTATTTTGGGATTGGCATTTTACACAATAGATTTGGAAATAATTCCCCCAAAAAAATTATACATAAAACAATCTTTTGAATGGGCATATTGAAAGAAAGTACCCGAATTTTTTCTACAAAAAAATATTTCTAAGATTTGCATCAACATATCTTTATTTTCCGATTTCTGATATATAATATATTATTATTAACAAATTAAAAATATGAACGCTGTATGTTTTTGATACACACAACGAAGGGGGGAGGCGGTGCAGTGTTTAAAGCTGCCTGCTAAGCTGCCTGCTTGGAAAGTAGGAGATCGCGGGTTGGAACCCCACTCTGGCCTTTGAGTTTCAAGGAAACAAAAAAAATCTTCTACGCTCACTCTTAAAAAATAATTTTTTTCTGGGAGCCTCTGTGACCGAGAGGTAGCGTGCTCGGCATCAGACCGTCAGGGCTCGAATTTCGACATCTGTGTCTGGAGGGCAGTGTCATCTCATTCATCTCACCATCCTCAGGAGGTTCTCCTGGACCGGCTCAGTCTATATGTGCACAAAGGTTCATTTCATTTAATTTCATATAAACATAGGCTAAACTGGGCCTGAATTGTGAGATGACACTATTCTGTAGATACATGATTCGAAATTAGAGCCTTGGTGGTCTGAGGCCGAGCACGCTACATCTCAGTCACGGAGGCTCCCCGACACCCCAATAAACTTCCTGGCGACACAAAACGTTGGCACAGCGTTGTCACAATGTTGGCAAAGCATCGCCGCCGATGCTTTGCCAACATTGTGACAACGCTGTATACATGACGTCAGCCCTGACAACTATGTGTAGATTGATGCTAATTTGGATGTACGTGAGATAAAAAGACTGATTCACATCTCATCTCCCCCCATCTCATACCTGCAGCGCCTATCACTTACAATCACTTACAATGATGCTACTACAAATTATACCACACGATGTGTATGTATGGCATAACCCTTGTCATGCTAGGATATCTGTGTGTAGATTAATGCTAATTTGGATGTAAGTGCGGATAAATAGAGGATGATTCACATCTCATATCATTATCTCCAGCGCCAGTCACGATAATTCCACTACAAATTACACCACACGCTGTGTATATATGGAACAATCCCTGGGTAGATTGATGTTAATTTAGATGCAATAGAGGTTGATTCACATCTCATCTCATCATATCATATCATATCATATCATATCATATCATATCATATCTCATCATATCATCATATAATATCATATAATATCATATCATATCATGTCATATCATATCATATCATATCATATCATATCATGTCATATCATATCATATCATATCATCCCATATCATCTCATCATATCATATCATATCATATCTCATCATGTCATATCATATCATATCATATCATATCATATCATATCATATCATATCATATCATATCATATCATATCATATCATATCATATCTCCTCATATAATCTCATATCATATCATATCATATCATATCATATCATATCATATCATATCATACCATATCATCTCATCATTTCATGTCATATCATATCCTATCACATCACCATATCATATCATATCATATCATATCATATCATATCATATCATATCATATCATATCATAATCATATCATATTATATCATATCATATCATATCATATCATATCATATCATATCATAATCATATCATATTATATCATATCATATCACATCATGTTATATCATATCATATCATATCATATCATATCATATTATATCATATCATATCATATCATATCATATCATATCATATCATATCATATCATATCATATCATATCATATCATATCATATCATATCATATCATATCATAGCATAGCATAGCATAGCATAGCATAGCATAGCATATCATATTATATCATATCATAAAATATCATATCATATCATATCATATTATATCATATCATATCATATCTTATCATGTCATATCATATCATATCATATCATATCATATCATGTCATATCATATCATATCATGTCATGTCATATCATATCATATCATATCATATCATATCATATCATATCATGTCATGTCATATCATATCATGTCATATCATATCATATCATATCATATCATATCATATCATATCATATCATATCATGTCATGTCATGTCATGTCATATCATATCATATCATATCATATCATATCCTATCATATCATATCATATCATGTCATATCATATCATATCATATCATATCATATCATATCATATCATATCATATCATATCATATCATATCATATCATGTCATGTCATGTCATGTCATGTCATATCATATCATATCATATCATATCATATCATATCATATCATATCATATCATGGCATGTCATATCATATCATATCATATCATATCATATCATATCATATCATATCATATCATGTCATGTCATGTCATGTCATGTCATGTCGTGTCGTGTCGTGTCGTATCGTATCGTATCGTGTCATGTCATGTCATGTCATGTCATGTCATGTCATGTCATGTCATGTCATGTCATGTCATGTCATGTCATGTCATGTCATGTCATGTCATGTCATGTCATGTCATGTCATATCATATCATATCATATCATATCATATCATATCATATCATATCATATATCATATCATATCATGTCATATCATATCATATCATATCATATCATATCATATCATATCATGTCATGTCGTATCATATCATGTCATGTCATGTCATGTCATGTCATGTCGTATCGTATCGTATCGTATCGTATCGTGTCATGGCATGTCATGTCATGTCATGTCATGTCATGTCATGTCATGTCATGTCATGTCATGTCATGTCATGTCATATCATATCATATCATATCATATCATATCATATCATGTCATATCATATCATATCATATCATATCATGTCATGTCGTATCATATCATATCATATCATATCATATATCATATCATATCATATCATATCATATCATATCATATCATATCATGTCATGTCATGTCATGTCATGTCATTTCATGTCATTTCATGTCATATCATATCATATCATATCATATCGTATCGTATCGTGTCGTGTCGTGTCGTGTCGTGTCGTGTCGTGTCGTGTCGTGTCGTGTCATGTCATGTCATGTCATGTCATGTCATGTCATGTCATGTCATGTCATGTCATGTCATGTCATGTCATATCATATCATATCATATCATATCATATCATATCATATCATATCATATCATATCATATCATATCATATCATATCATATCATATCATATCATATCATATCATAGCTCATCATATAATTTCATATCATATCATATCATATCATATCATATCATATCATATCATGTCATGTCATGTCATGGCATGTCATATCATATCATATCATATCATATCATATCATATCATATCATATCATATCATATCATAGCTCATCATATAATTTCATATCATATCATATCATCATATCATATCATATCATATCATATCATATCATATCATATCATGTCATGTCATATCATATCATATCATATCATATCATATCATATCATTTCATATCATATCATATCATGTCATGTCATATCATATCATATCATATCATATCATATCATATCATTTCATATCATATCATATCATGTCATGTCATATCATATCATATCATATCATATCATATCATATCATATCATTTCATATCATATCATATCATCATATCCCCCATACCTCATCACCTCAGCGCCAATCACTAACAATTCTCCTACAAATTACACCCCAAATCTATGTGTGTGTATGTGTGACCAAACCCTTGTCATGCTAGGATGCAGGGGCGGATCTATTTTTCCACTGAGGGAGGGGGGGGGGTTAAAACTGTAAGGGGGTCGATGAGCCCACCCCTGGGGAAATTTTCGATTTCCAAAGGCTTTTTCATGCAATCTGAGGCATATTATGCACTTTTTCTCACTCAGTATATCACCAAATCATAAGGAAACCCTTGAAAAAGATGATGATTTTTTTCTGTGGGGGGGGGGGACTCCCAAACCCCCCCCTTGGATCTGCCACTGGGATGCTTGTATCTGCGCTCCGACCCTTGTCGTGCCAGCGGATATTAATGAACACTACCCTCGCACCTAAAGTGTCACCCCCCCCCCCCCCCCGTATGACCAGTGGCCGATGTTTTCATCTCGGATGAGAACAGATTATATCCGCCTTACAGGGTAATTCATACACATTTTCAAGCAAGTTCGAAACAATATTAATCCTTAAAGCGCTAAATTAAATATATTTTTTTTTATTCACTTAGAATGGGTTAAAATTACACATATTTGTTTTGGGACCAAAATTGTGCAAATCTTGATGCTTTAACACTCGTTTCGTTCCCAATAGCAAATAGTTTGATCGGGTATTAACACATATTAAAAACGACTATTGTCGCGCTTAGCGCTTTACAATTTAACCCTTCATCTGCTAAAGACGACAACAATCCTATTATCCGATTAAATCACTGTTAGTTGGAATTATTTGGAGTGTTTAAGCATCAAGATTTGAAACTGTTTAATCTCAAATTAATCAATATGAGTATTTGCATCCGCTTGAAGTTGTGGGTCGCGGTAGCGAGACACTATCACTTGTGGGTGAACATTCAAACTACATAACTTAGCAGGCAAAGGATTCATTTCGAAAACGTGTTGTGCTAAAAACCAATTTATTCTAATAGTGAATTTGAGAGATGGCGATTTCTCATCAATATAAATATTTTCGTAATTTAAAGTTGAAATGACATCAGCAGTTTTCTAGCATTGGTGACAATTCCTGAAGACTAGGGTCAGATGGCCATAGACTACGATATATCGTATCATGTAGGAGAATACGGGTCAAGAGTTCTAATCCACCTCATTCTAGACCCGTCCATATCTAGTTCAAATCAAATTAAATACCAATACAATTCATAAAACATCTGGTACTAAATACACAGAAACTATTCATAATATTGTATTTGAGAGATTTCTAATTCAAAAATGAAAATTATAAGCACACATATAACTCCTCATTTGTCGCTGAAAACAGGCTAGGAATTCCAACTTCAAATACTTGTAGAAGTGCCATTTCCAATTCACAAGGTGTTTATCAATTAAGCACTCGTAGCGCATTAAAAACATTGTATACTTTTATTTCAATCTGATATACTACACTTTTAATGAACAAAACTTCTGACAAATAAATGAAGAAAAGACGCATGTTTGCGACAGGACATTAAAAAAACACAAGATGCGCTCTCAAATAACAAAAAGGTAAAAAAAAATCATATGTTTGAAAACACGAGATTTCGGGCTAATGTTGGCTTAATTTTGGCCCACTGTTTGACCAGACCAGCCATCTACACCTATGTTATATTTTAATAAAATAAAATAACATAAATACATGTAATTAACATAGCATCAAATTATTCCTGTAAGCAAACGTTCCACATTTGTTGTGAAACATAGCATACAAATTATTACAAATTTCAACAAATGAATCGGGCTTTAGGCCACTTTTGTGCACATATAGGCTAAACTGGGCCAGGAGAACCTCCTGAGGATGGTGAGATGATTGAGATGACACTGTCCTCCAGACACAGGATTCAAAATTCGAGCCATGGCGGTCTGAGGCCGAGCACGCTACCTCTCGGTCACGGAGGCTCCCCACAATACTAACTACAAATTTCAACAAAGCAAGCTGAGAAAACCAGTCTCTCTGAATTGAGTTAGCTATGATCAGTGTGTTTTCAACCTCTGAATTACTACTTTTATTAAAACTGAAAATTCAAGAAGAAAATATTGAAGGCTAATTACTCTGTGCAATAAACAACTGCGCCAGCGATAATTACAATATTGTAATTATCGCTAGCGCAATTATTGTTTTCTCGCATGGAATAAAAGAAAATTATGAATATTGATATGAGCAGCTGCATTTCTCCCAGCGTGCTGATGACACTGATGACGCTGTGTGTGATGATAATTGGTTGATAATGAAGGCTTTCAACTTGTCATTTCTGGTCATATCCAGCCTTGGCCCTACATTAACATGTCACAGGCAAGTTATATTATCTACGCACCAGCCGCGTCGTGACGTCTTCAAAGCTCAGAAAATTACAAAAAGCGATAGTTGCTTACTTGGACAGTAAGCAGTTACTGCTGTTTGCCTTTGTATGGACGGTAAAGACAAACAGCAGTAACTGCTTACTTTACAAGTGAGCAGTTACTGTTGTTTGTCTTTGTGTGACATCATTACCACCAACCACACCAGGACCCGTTTTCTCGTACAAGTTAGGATATTATATAGTAGGCTTCAGATTGTTCGACATGGCCATCTCGGCTTAACGGAAGCCTACGGGAACCGTAACTTGTACGAGGATGCGGCCTGTTGTAAAACAAGCAGACACTTTTCTTTGGATGACAAAGGCAAACAACAGTAACTGCTTACTTTTCAAGTCAGCAGTTACGGCACCTCGTCTTCACAGAGCTAAGTTGATTGTCCGTCATCTTCAGCTGCATAATTATATAGTATATTTAAGCCTTTTGGGAATAAAATGAGTGTTTAAACATCGATATTTGCAGATGTTTCGGTCTTAAATTAAACAAATCAAACAATTTTTTGCCAATAATTTACTATTGGCTGCCTGAATATACGTTCATTTTTTGAATCAATTTGATAAGAACTGTTCACACATCTGCAAGATATCAGATTGGCTGTTTCCACATTTTTTGTTTGTGTGGCTTACCTAGCCTTGGAAGGGAGTCTTTTGGTTTTTACGGTAAAAAGCAACAGCTCAAACCGTCACGATACCAAAGTTGTTTTTCATGAATTTGATATAAATTTTATCAAGTAATGATCAGTTAATAATTCTACTCCTGAAGAGGAGACAAATACCAAAAACAAATACCTGCAACCTAAAATTTCTTGTATATCTGAGATGAACTTCCGTGATACTGGTCTATTATTATTCTAGAACGTCGGAGCAGACCCGTTCCTATTTGCACATTAGATTTAGCAATAAGCTTGCCCTTGCATCGATCGATCACAATTTCGCAACTGTTTTCTTCTTTCGTGACAAATAGATTTAATATGGAGCCCTTAAAGCGATGGAAAGTGGTTATATAAACCAAGACACCGAAGGATTTTTTTATTCTTACCATCAGGTCGGCTTTCCGCTTCACTCAAATATATATATTGTGGGTCTACGACCATTATAAATATAGTTTGCTTTTTCAGTGCTGGGATCGATTTTAGAAGTCAGAATTAGACGTCTACATATATCTGATTCTGACGTCTAAAGTCCATCCCCGCACATAAAGAGTGAACCACATTTCCGTCCATCATGGCTGAACTTGAGGAGTTACAATGTACGTGTGCGTGAACCTTAAGATTATATTTCAAATTTTTCACAAGAATAGCGTTAAATTTTTTTCATTTTTTTCCCATTAACTCTGTCACAATAAATTATGTAGAAAATTCTGAATCATGCAAATACAAAAATTAGTGTCATTTCTGCAAAGGATTTTATATTTAAAATAAAACTGGCTCTACCGTATGAGGGTAATAGTTTTAATCTGATTGGATCCTAAAATATATTTCTGTCAAATTAATATAATGTGCAAGGACAAGTGCAGATCTAAAATAACACAAACTTATAAATAAATGCAATTAATTTGTAAATTGTAACAGGGGCGTGTAGTTTTTAAATATACATTTTTAATTAATTTCAAGATCATAATTACGTCAACAACGCCAATTCCAGCATCGGATTGATTTAAGATGCCATATAGTCAGCTGATAACGGTGGTTCTATTTCTTATCACTCTTTCTTGTCTGACCGTCTAAGTTGAGTACATGCTGCACAAAGATGAATCAAAAGAGAATGATAATCAAATGTGAATTTGTGGAAATCAAATCTAGTATGCAACAATAATGTCATGGCTATGCAGACCACATTGCCATTGATAGACCGATTTATTTTGTTTTCACAATCTTAGACACTGATCCAGGAAGCGGTAACTATCAGACGATGAACCAACCAATATTGGCTTAATGCTGGCCGAGCGTCGCAGCTCATCACAGCAAACACAATACAGGGAGGCTTTGTGATAGTCACTCACACGCCTCTAGAGGTGCGAGCATATTGTGGAAGACAGGTTATCGTGTGACTCCCAACATCGATGATCTTGTCAATAATAACAGGTCTAGTTTTTAAGTAGAGTAGTTTGAAATAATTTGAAGAGAAAAAGTGATCAAAAGTGTCAACATAAAATTAAATAAAATGGCATTATAATAGTGAAATAACTTCGGATGTTTTAAAATATTCATGAAAATATACATGAAATGGACAAAATGAGCGGGTACAGCACATTTAAGTGAAGAAATAATATTGTAATTTGAAAATCTAAGTTGCACCAGCAATGTCGGTTTCAAATTAATTATATATTTAATGTGAAATATATAATTAATTTGCAGCACACATTGATATGTCATAAACCTAGTCAGTTTTTTTCCATAGTTCTATTTATGACTATATTTTATCGTATGACTATGTACCCTAGTTCTATTTATTACCACAGTCCGTCTTATGACTGTCCACCCAGGTTTACTCCGCCATTCGCTGCCAATTTGACCTCCTTTATTTGTCAGTAATCAGTAAAATGAGGTCAAGGTCACACTACTCGCCTCGTTTTCACGTTGACCTAGCGGACAAAATCTGCTTCATGGCCAATCAAAATTATTTTGCCACCGTGCTAATCAAATCGGGGTCCGGTGGCTGAATCCGCAGTCTACATCTACGACCAGCCATATTAGACGATCCCCCATGTTATTTTAATGATGGGCCACTGTCTGAGACGCTGACTCAGCATTAAAACAACATATAGATAGCATGTATTGCCTACTTGCTTGGTTCTGCTTCTAATAACGACTGACAAACGTCATCTGACTGATTATCCCTGAAGCAATCAGACTCACATTCTCATTCGTTTATTATATCATTAGATATTTTTGTAATTGTGATTGATTGATTGATTGATCGATTGATTGATTGACTGATTGATTGATTGATTGATTGATTGATTGATTGATTGATTGATTAATTGATTGATTGATTGATTGATTGATTGATTAATTGATTGATTTTAATTGATTGATTGATTGATTGATTAATTGATTGATTGATTGATTGATTGATTGATTGATTAATTGATTGATTGATTGATTGATTGATTGATTGATTGATTGATTGATTGATTGATTGAGTGAGTGAGTGAGTGAGTGAGTGAGTGAGTGAGTGAGTGAGTGATTGAGTGAGTGAGTGAGTGAGTGAGTGAGTGAGTGAATGAGTGAGTGAGTGAGTGAGTGAGTGAGTGAGTGAGTGAGTGAGTGAGTGAGTGAGTGAGTGAGTGAGTGAGTGAGTGAGTGAGTGAGTGAGTGAGTGAGTGAGTGAGTGAGTGAGTGAGTGAGTGAGTGAGTGAGTGAGTGAGTGAGTGAGTGAGTGAGTGAGTGAGTGAGTGAGTGAGTGAGTGAGTGAGTGAGTGAGTGAGTGAGTGAGTGAGTGAGTGAGTGAGTGAGTGAGTGAGTGAGTGAGTGAGTGAGTGAGTGAGTGAGTGAGTGAGTGAGTGAGTGAGTGAGTGAGTGAGTGAGTGAGTGAGTGAGTGAGTGAGTGAGTGAGTGAGTGAGTGAGTGAGTGAGTGAGTGAGTGAGTGAGTGAGTGAGTGAGTGAGTGAGTGAGTATAGGTCAGTCGGCAGCCACATCCAGTCATCTCTGGTGTAAGGTCTGTCCACCATTCGCGACGTTGTCCCAACGTTAAGTCAACACATGGTCGCGTTTCACGTAGAACACCGACATCAGTGATAAACAACAGCGATTCTAAGAATTGCTTGTTGGGTAAATTATATAACTGTACCCACCAGGTGAAAGTAGAGATCAATATCTGCAATTAAAATCGGGCCGAAAACATCTAACTTATATTACTTCCTATACGAGTAATAAATCGAAATATCACTATGTTTGAGTTGTAGATATTATGACTTATCTAGTCTTGACATGTAATTGCACAAAATCGTAGCTATGACGTAACAAAAGCTCTGCTCGGTTGAAGCTAGAAATTGCGTTGGTAATTTTAGCTTCGAGTGAAATAAGAATAGAAACAAACAACTCAGTAGTTGAAGATCAAGTCTGGGTGGGACATTGAGGGTTGGTCAGGCAGGACTTCGGTCGATTTTGAAATGCTTTAGCAGGATTGTGACTTGGTTAAACTGTCAAATATGGCTGGCTGGCTGGGTTGGGTGAGGCTGGGGCCGCCGTAGGTCTGTAACTTTCTGACAGACAGGTCATCACTCATTTCGTACATGCCACATGACCTCAATGTCAAGGTCAAACCTCCCTGATTAACTACATCATGGTAAACATGTCAGATCTATTAATCACTTCTCCCTAAGCACACGGTGCCAGCAATGCCACCAGTCAATGACTCTCTCCCTCCTTCATTTTAACGATTCTATCACCAATTCCGCCTAAAAATGTCATGTTGAAAAACGTCGATATACGTCATGCATTAAGTGTTAACCCTTTAAACCCTAACGATGATTTTGTTTCTCTGAAGAACGACTGCATTGCCTACACCTAGGGTGTTTAGATCAAACATTTTCATAGGACTGTTTTAATAATAACGCTTTATTTTCATTTGTCACCCAAATGTCATCTTCACCTTAATCCAATGGCTGAGGGGGGTCCTGTGTGCATTTTTAGGTCCCCTAAGTTTCTTTTAAAATTCGTTTAGGGGACCACCCCAGGAGTAAGAAAAACTTGGGTAGACATGCTGGATCATGGTAGCAACTCAGGAAAATGATTTTCAAAATGGCCGCCAGAAGTCATTCTGAAAAACTTATATGTCAATATGTTTTGAACCAGTTTGCCAATTTTAATGATCAAAATGTCAGTTGGTTGGGTTTTCAGGGTGCTGAATCGATTGGAAAGGATTTTAATATGACCTGAAGTAAGGATCATGCGAAATTCAAAATGGCCGCCATTTTTACTTGAGCAAATTATATTTTTATTCATGCGGATTTATAATTGACACAGGTAGTCCATGGACCAGAATTAGTCACCATGCACCCCCCACCACTCTCCATTTTGATCAGGAGCTTTCTGGGAATGTTGTTAGCGATATTACGAGGAATAACTTCTAGGCGCGATATGGGTTTAGGCCACTTTTTTAATGGCCGCCATGAAAATCTAATTTTGGGGATATTTCCACTTTTAAATGACAGAGAATCATAATTTTGGGGTCAGCCACCTATGTTTTCGAATGAAACCACTTAGAACAATATTGGGTCATTCCTATATGGCGAATTCGGAAAAATTCAAGATGGCAACTGGTGAAAATCATTTTATGACAAAATTTGAATGTTTAGATTGAAAACAAAATTTGTTTACGTGTTATAATGTTACAGTAAAGAAGACAGGTATAGTTATGATGGATAGCTTTGTGTCTCTCGTGATCTTGTAGGCCTATATTATGCGGTTATCGTCCAGAAATACGTAATATTGATATCCTAAGTTGATATCCTAAGGTAACCGATAAATATCGAGTTCTAATTGACATAGAATCACATTTCTAGTGTCTACACCTATGTCTTATGGGGTCAACGAATCGCATGAAATAACTTAAAACATACTGGAGCAATACCATAAGGCAAATTTGAAATATTGGGGCATTTCTGTATGGGAAACTCGAAAATAGCCGACATAACTATATTTTTTTTGACAAAATCACAATGTCTATACATTGTATACTGAAAACCAAATTATTTTGCTGACATTGTATAAAAAAGTATTATAGGACTGAGGACATGCATGGTTATTGAATACTGCTTTTTGTTTCTGAACTTGTACATTGCGTGCAGTTACCAGCCTAAATTCCAGAAATGAGTATTGATATCCTGGGTCTCGAGTTGCAACTGGAATAGAATCACAATTCTGGTGTCTACACCTATGTTTTCTTGGATTAATGATTCGAATGGAAAAAAACCATACTGGAACATTATTATGGCGGATTTGAATACAATTTAAGATAGCCACCGACGAAATGTTCTTTGTTATTGTATTGAAGACATCCACATGGTTAGAGAACACTCCTTCGTGTATTTGAACATGTATATGTTACTCCCTTACCAACCTGCCATAAAATTTGTATCGTGATACCCAATGTTCACAATCTAATGTGGGCATTACCCCGGGTTTTAATTGACATATAGAATCATATTTGAGCTCACCACGTTACACCTTAGTATCCGGGTCACCGGGAAAAAGAAACCACTAATTTAAGGCTCAACTACAACAAATGTGGAGCAAACTCTCTGACGAACTAGATGTTCATACGCAAATTGCGAGCCGTGCTGGAGGAGGAACGCGAAGAACAATACAAATCAATATGAAATACCGTATTTATTCGCCGGGGGGGGGGGGGAGGGGGGGGGGGGCATCAATTAGAATAGCTCCTGAGATTACATGATGATGGGCCCTTATTAGAGTAGTGTTTCAAATAGTCATATAGTGCACATGATCGCAGGTTTTATTAAAAACAAAAAAACAGGGATATATGCACACCTTCATATAACCATCTGATATTTAGCACATTATATGTGTAGCAGGGCACATGCACATAGTCACAGTGCAACAGTGAACTCAAATCCGCATCTGTGAATGATGCACTTCTCTTCAATTTGTCTGATGGCCCAACATCCTATTTTCCGCAAGTATTTGATTATCAGCTTTCAAAAATTATTGAAAGTACCGGTATAGGCCTGCCTGTGTTGTTACAGTGTGTAAACACTTGCGATTGCAAAGTGTTTGTGAGTATTGTGTTTTCGCCAGCTCACTCATACTGTTAAATATACGTTATGTTGTCTGTTGCTTTCATATGGTGTACATGTACATTCAACAGAAAAAAGAATTATTTATAAGTAACTATTATGAATAATCATATATCCATACTCTTTTTCTTGGGTAAATTTGCAATAAACGACAACCTGTGGTATTGAGGGTTTTTTTGTTACAGAGTAAGTAGCTGAAAAAAATTTTGTTTGATGTGTAGTAACTCATAAAATATATCTTGTATATAAAATATTCTATATGGCCGAAAGACGCTGATCAGCTACATATCTTTTGTAGTTGATGGTAGTCATATTGAACGAAAAACAGGATTGCCAGGGGGAGGGGTGCATTAGTATGAGAGCACTAGACAAAGACTTCAGAGCACAATACTCTACAGGACTCGCAGAATTCCATATGTTCACATACTGTGACACCATCAGTGCATTGAAATGTCAAAACTGCTTCAGCACATTTATCGTGCTATTTATCAGATGGAAGAGTGTGCATATTTCTGTAATCATGCATGTATGTATTCATGCTTGCTGTAGTTAAATTAGACGCCCCTTCACCAAAATAGTACTCCTTGGTTCACAGAGAGCTATGTTTACCCCACCCCCATTTTGTAACATAGGATAACTAGAGACATGAATCATTTAGATTTAGAACATGCCTCTATATTTGTAACCCCATTAATTCATTTGTACATTTTTTTGTTTTCACAGCGAAACCCAAGTCTCCGGCCGTCTGGGCATGTCTTGGGGTAGATCCCCTTGACATGCCCAGAACCCCTTATCGGGCAAGCGAAGGAACACGCTTTTAATAACCCAACATGCCCTATCACCCCCACCACCCTCACATCATCATCTGTACATCATTCAGCTCATCAATTGACTACAGCGTTTTTATCGTATTACAATGTCACTTAAAAGACCTTTTGTGCCGAAAAGTGACGTAAAGCAATGATTTACTACTACTACTTCACACAAATAGAATGGCAATAGCGACATATTATACGATTTCCAATGTTAGTTATGCATGACAGTTTATATACACGAAGTGATGTTTTTCTAACTATGCATGTCTGCAGTACCACAACGAATATTATATATATATTTCCATGACAATGCTAATTGAAAAAAACATTGTGATTCGAAACTCATTGGTTGAAATCCATCGTGGATTCTTTCAAATGTACCTTTTATGGTATTGCTCTAGTAGCCTATGTTTTTAGAGGTTACAGTCGCTTGGTTGACCCAAAAACATGAAACCCATAAACACCAGAATGAGATTCTATGTCAATTAGAACTCGAGATAATGGCCCAGCTAAATTTCCATCATAGGATATTAATACGTATTTCTGAACGATAACGGCATAAAATAGAAGTTCAGAGACACAAAGCTATCTTTTATAACCATACCTGTCCTCATTTCTATACCATGTTATTATTTTTAAAGAATGTTAGCTAATATAATTTGGATTTCAATATAGAGATCGTGATTTTGTCATAAAATTATTTTTGCTGGCAGCCATCTTGGATTTTTTCCGAATTCATAACATAGGAATGATCCAATCTTTCTATAAGTGGTTTCATTCGATTCTTTGACCATGAAAACATATGCGTAGACAGCAAAATTATGATTCTATGTAAATTAGAACTGGAGATATTGTCCAAATTAGATTTTCGTTGCGGCTTGTAATTTTGAAAAATGGCCTAAACCCATATTACGCCCCAATTTTTTCTGGTAACATCGTTAATATCACTCACAGGAGTCCCCTGATCAAAATGGTACCACTCGTGGAGAGTAGTGGGGGTGCACGAGGACCAATTCTGGCACATGCACTACTATGTGTCAATTATAAATCAAGATTAAAAAAATAAAAATAAACTTTGATGAAGCAGAATGGCGGCCATTTTGAATTTTGCATGATCTTTATTTCAGGTCATTTCAAAACCCCTTCCAATCGATTCAGCACCCTAAAAAACCTCATACTGGACATTTTGATTTTGGATTCTGGCGGCCATTTTAAAAATCGTTTTCCTGAGTTGCTACCATGATCCAGCATGTCTACCCAAGTTTTTTTTACTCCTGGGGTGGTCCCCTAAACGAATTCTAATAGAAACTTAGGAGACCTAAAAATGCACACAGAACCCCCCTCAGCAAGAGGACTACCCACTACATGTCGAGAATTGCGACAGCAATTCGCGGCTTGTAGTTGGTGAAGATGACAATGGTAAATTCAAGCTTCAAATGGTTAAAGGGTTGACCCTTCAGACCCCTGAACTGTCTTTATGCACCACGTGACATATTTTGAATATAATTGATATATAAAAAAGCATATATTAGAATCTGAAATATTATGGCCATTTGAGTGAGAATTGTGGCAGAAATTTTACTCTGATAGTGATTGAAACAGAGACGTAATGTATGGTTATGTGGGCCAATCTCGTCTCCACTTATATACTTGGATACTAATATACATGGATTCCATGACGAGCACTATCAATTCTACTAGGGTAATATAAGTAATATAAATAATTATTTTTACACACATAGAATGTTTGAATCGAATTCAATGATCATGTCCGCCGCAATTCAGCTGATGAATTGAATGAAAATGAATGAATGAATGAATGAATGAATGAATGAATGAATGAATAAATGAATGAATGAATGAATGAATGAATGAATGAATGAATGAATGAATGAATAATTGAATGAATGAATGAATGACTAAGATGACATGAATGCATGAGGGAATAAATGAATGAATGAATGAATGATTGAATGAATGCAGGCACTGGATTCGATATTCTGAGATCCCATCAATGCTTACATCTAATGCACAATATTCAAGATTCGAAACCTGAGGATCGGAGGTTGTGCACGCTACCTGCCCGTCACAAGGCTTCCCAGAATATTGAATATTTAAGAGTTGGTGGGGTAGAAATATTCTGTTTCTTATAACTTCCGAGTTTAGGTACGACCGGCAGTAGTTGTGACAACTACACCTGAGTGGTAGATAGGTGAAAATAAAGCACTTAAATGGCTGCTAAATGCCTTGTTTTAAGAGCAAAAGAGAAAGATTCTGTAAAAAACAAACATCAGCGGCCCTTCTCTGACCCGCTGGAGCGTGTTTGTTACACTAGAAAGATAAGCGGAGTAATTCCGTGGTGGACTATTTCTCAGCGAATAAGGAGACTGTCTGCGTGTGGCAGTGCACGCCCTCACCTGAGAATACAAAACGTCGACCCAATAGTGGATTAATGCTGGGCCGGTGTCTCAGAAATTGGCCCAACATTAAGACAGCATTGTGTATGCTCGTCTGCTGGTCAGGTTGTAACTTGAGTAGAGAGAGCACGTAAGCTGAAGGGCAAGTTGACCTTGGATGTTCTATCTTCACATTGGGTTTGACCTTGGCTTTTCTATTTCACATTGGCTTTGCCAAATGGTGTGAGATTTATCAAGTGTGAGGTTAGGACAGAGGTGAAGGGGGGGGGGGAGCGATCGATGGCAAACAGGCTGCAGTGACACAGTCATCCGAGATGCTGAGAAACACAACACTCTATAGGAATACCTTCACTCTATAAAAGTGGGCAGTAGACCCTGGTGGTTAGCACTACCGCCTGTCACTCCATAGGAATACCTTCACTCAATAAAAGTGGGCAGTAGGTCCTAGTGGTTAGCACTACCGCCTGTCACTCTATAGGAATACCTTCACTCAATGAAAGTGGAAGTAGGTCCTAGTGGTTAGCACTACCGCCTGTCACGCCACAGGAATACCTTCACTCAATAAAAGTGGGCAGTAGGTCCTAGTGGTTAGCACTACCGCCTGTCACTCTATAGGAATACCTTCACTCAATAAAAGTGGGCAGTAGGTCCTAGTGGTTAGCACTACCGCCTGTCACTCCACAGGAATACCTTCACTCAATAAAAGTGGGAGTAGGTCCTAGTGGTTAGCACTACCGCCTGTCACTCCATAGGAATACCTTCACTCAATAAAAGTGGGCAGTAGACCCTAGTGGTTAGCACTACCGCCTGTCACTCCATAGGAATACCTTCACTCAATAAAAGTGGGGAGTAGACCCTAGTGGTTAGCACTACAGCCTGTCACTCCATAGGAATACCTTCACTCAATAAAAGTGGGCAGTAGACCCTAGTGGTTAGCACTACCGCCTGTCACTCCATAGGAATACGTTAACTCAATAAAAGTGGGCAGTAGACCCTAGTGTTTAGCACTACCACCTGTCACTCCATAGGAATACGTTAACTCAATAAAAGTGGGGAGTAGGTCCAAGTGGTTAGCACTACCGCCTGTCACTCCATAGGAATACCTTCACTCAATAAAAGTGAGCAGTAGGTCCTAGTGGTTAGCACTACCGCCTGTCACTCCATAGGAATACGTTAACTCAATAAAAGTGGGCAGTAGGTCCTAGTGGTTAGCACTACCGCCTGTCACTCCATAGTAATACCTTCACTCAATAAAAGTGGGCAGTAGACCCTAGTGGTTAGCACTACCGCCTGTCACTCCATAGGAATACGTTAACTCAATAAAAGTGGGCAGTAGACCCTAGTGGTTAGCAAAATATAAGTTATTATCATTGATATATATAGATAAAAAATGACATTTCATTAATCCGTTGATAATATTATTACATGTACTTTTATTATTTATTTATTCACTAAAATATATTTTTACATGGTGTAAACATATTAGTGAAGATGCTATTTTGAAATACGTGCCATGTTATGGATGATACATTACAGTTTTGAAATTGCCATATAATTTTTGAAATGATATGCTTACAAATTAAAAATATACGTAATCTAATCATAGCCATTCCTCATAACGAACATGCCAAATAAAATATGCATTACATATTCGTTCGTTCGTTACATATTATTTATTTATTCACTAAAATATATTTTTACATGGTGTAAAAATATTAGTGAAGATGCTATTTTGAAATACGTGCCATGTTATGGATGATACATTACAGTTTTGAAATTGCCATATACTTTTTGAAATGATATGCTTACAAATTAAAAATATACGTAATCTAATCATAGCCATTCCTCATAACGAACATGCCAAATAAAATATGCATTACATATTCGTTCCAATTAGTAATAATGTATTACAAATTGGAACGTTATCCCAAATTTGGACGCAACAGAGCATGTGTGGGGCATGATATGTGAAAGTTTGCTCTCCAAATTTATCTGTCTAAATCCGCATCAAACAAACAATAGTAACCGCTTACTTTTGTTTAGTTTGGCATTGCGTGACAAAACAGCTAATAATACAAGTACAAAATAAAAGGACAAAATGGAGGGGGAGGGGTAACTGCCATGAGTGCCAGGAAATGAATCGACTGAATAGTCTCCTTCGTCCCGGAGTGTGGGTTCAGTGGCGTCCAGTGGCACCGCTAATTGGCTCCACTCCACATTTAATGAACACCCCAGGGTGTCAAATGCTAGAATTTCACTAATAGAAGAGACTGTGTAGACGCATGCGCAGATCCCACTCACGCCGAGATCTCGTGGCCAGATGTAGAAATCGAACCCAATTTATCCGGCGTCGATAAT
The DNA here is from genome assembly GCA_964017125.1 of Flabesymbios commensalis. NCBI lineage: Eukaryota > Metazoa > Annelida > Polychaeta > Terebellida > Flabelligeridae > Flabesymbios > Flabesymbios commensalis. The sequence continues at coordinate 85,917,977 of OZ024909.1, forward strand.
TCCCTCGTGCTGCGCAGCACTCCTTCTTTCTAGCCATGTCCGTAACTGGAGATGTGTGCGTTTTGTAGATACGTTGTGACAATGACAAGGACACAGCAAGGTCACCAGGGGAGAGGGGAGGGGGGTTCCACTCTGTGACGTCAAAAGGCAGTAACTAAGTGAGTCCCTTTTGGATTAGCACGACATAGTTCATCTCAACCAAACAGATGAAAGCGTTGTGTCCAGGCGCGAACATCTCATTCACGCAAAGTAAAACAGCATAGAAATAAGTCTATCACATTCTATACTAAAATATAGGCCTAGTAGCTTATGTAACAAATGTTTTCAAATGTTTTTCTCGTAATATATTATCACTGCTCTCGAAAAAACGTAAACTCCGTTTATTAGTACGCTTAGAGGGCCTTAGTGGTTAATGTAGCCTACTCTAGAATAAATTGCTGCTTGGCACAGAAGTCAATGACTTTTTGTCATTTTTTCTGTGAATCTCAGACATGACAGCAATATTAGAGTTGCGCAGGCCTCGATAATCGGCTCAGAAATCAAATGATGCCACATCGGGCTCTCGATCATCGAGGCGTGTCAAATAAAGTCAATCCATAGCTCGGTAAAATGTCCCACCGGAAAAACGAGCAGATTTTACAAATCATGCTAATCTGTCCAATATGATTGATCAGTGTGACCCTATGGACCCAGCGAGGCAGTGTGCGCATGTGTGGTGACCCCGTGCGCACGTTTATAAGGATCCACTGCGCATGTCAGCTGACATGGTTTGACCCCTCGCCCCAGAGAAAAGTCAACTTATCAGCTTATCGAATTTATTTTTTAACCCACATGAAGTTGTGTCTCGCTCACGCGAACCATAACTTCAAAATGTGTAAAAATGCTTTATAATTCAACCCGTCCGAACCATAACCTTATGTTTTAATATTTGTCAGCCTTTTGGGAGAGCATAGCAAAATAATCTTTGGCAATAGAAACCCCATAGAAAGTATTGGGAACACACAGTCCAAGGATTGCAGAGTATTTTGTTTAGTAAAATAAATCAATTTGCGACCGAACATTTGCAATTATTATTTATTATACACACATTTCATTCCCCAGAGCCGCTAATTATTATGTTAAAATAGACGATTTACCAAGATTACAGTCATGGTGGAGATCACAGGGTTGAGAGAGGTGTCGTTTTGATTGATAGCGATGAAAAACGAGCCCTAGTGAAGCCTGGGTTCCGTGAAAGCCAACATTCTGATAGGCGGACGTCACACTTTGCACTGTAGGGAGTGTGAGAACAGCAGGTCGATATTATCCCTGGTTCAGGGACCAGGTGCAGGCGGAATTAATAGCCAGCCAGAAAATCTGATAGAATTTTGATCGACCAGCTTATGCGAGTAAGCTTAAACCAAACCATCTCCAGCGTCTAAAAAGCATCATGCTTATTTCAATTAACACTTAAAGCGTCAAAGTAAATAATTTAAATTTTTACCCACTTTAAATTGTGTCTCTCAAAGTGGGTGAAAATTAACCATATTTGTTTAAGTTGAGATCAAACTTTTAACATGTTCAAAAGCTCATTTCTCTCACAATAACGGTGCGTTAAACGGCTAAAAAAACGGATTAAAAACGACTATAGTCGCGACTATAATCACATTCAGTGGTATAAGGGTTGAGAGAGCAGAGAAAATTAACTAATAAAACATATAAGTTATATGAACAAATAAAACATATAAGATCTACACTACAGCATTTATATCACTTAAACAACCTACTATCATACAACGAACATAATGAAGAATTGACCTGACGCACAGAGTGACGAAATGACAAATCGGCTTACTGCACAGTTCGCAGTAAATACAGGGGAAGACAAACAGCAGTAACTGCTTACTTTTGCAGTAAGCAGTTACTGTTGTTTGCCTTTGTATGGGAGGCATAGGCAAACAGCAGTAACTATTTACTTCCTTAGTAAGCAGTTACTGCCTTTTGTCTTTGTATGGACGGCAAATACAAACAACATTTTGTTGAATTTCTAAGTAAATAGTTATTGCTTTTTGACTGTGTGTGGACGGCAGAGGCAAACAGCAGTAACTGCTTACTTTCTCAGTGAGCAGTTACTGCCTTTTGTCTTTGTATCAGTGGCAGTTACCACCCTTTGTCTTTGTAGCAGTGTTATCAGCAACGACAAAGTGGAGCTGAATCTAGTGTTACGGTTTAATGACAGGTGACGATTAACATGCTATACACTATAGGGATTCTATTAACCATATCAACTCTTACAATACTGAAATATTTGTGTATAAACCACAGAGACTAAAGCGTTCTTTTTAAATCATCATGAATGTGTTAGCTGGCTATTTTCGCTTCATTTGAATACCTGTGTCATCGGGATGCTATTAACCCTTACAACGCTGACATGCATTCTTAGAAACAATAGTTTTTGCTCGATTTTAAATCATAATAAATGTCTTAGTCAACCCTTTCTGCTTCATTAGAATATCTGTGTTATGGGTCTACGGTCATTATAATTTGTAACTCTTTCATGCCGGGGATCGACTTCAGACGTCAGAATCTGACGTCTTTAGACGTCAGATTCTGACGTCTAAAGACGGTCCCGGCACTGAAAGGGTTAACACTCCACATGTTTATAATTAACCCTTGAGCTGCTGGGACCCGTATATGATATACGATTCAAATGAAGATACATAATTTTTAAAATGTCACTGCAATTGAGAGAATTAATTTTGCAATATACCCAGTTAAACAAATATTTTAAATTTTGGAGATGTTTATTTTTCATAAATATACTATTTTTCGTCATTTTAAGTTGGAAGAACGTCATTTAGAAGAGCAGTGCAATTTTTTAAACAAATGACATACATTAAACCAGTGCCTGTATAATCATTATGTGTAAGCGAGACGAGGTCAAAAACAGAAATAGCTTTCTTTACGTCTCACCACACATAAGACCGCTCTCGTGAACTTATATGTATTATGGCTCATGATTCATGATTAAATGAAAATATTTATATAAACCTATACATTTTTTAATCATCATGACATACTCTATCAATATAGAAAATAAAAAAGGGTGCCCAAACGTCTTGTTTTTTATATTTTCAGATGAAAATGTTAGGTCCTCACCTACTCTCAGAAAGTTGGCAATATACGGGAACTATCGAATGCAGCATATGCCTTGTTAGTATCAGCGTAGGGACTACATTTTATATCAATCGTTACCGATTTCGATGTTTTTGAAGCAACACGTGGTCACCCAATCTAAATAAATGGGTAACAAAATGATATCTATTCAATATTTAAACCCAAGCCTGCTGTAAATCGCAATATTTTTGAAAAAGATCGTAACTCTCTCTTTTAATGATATGCGCGTATGAATTTGTGTGGTGAGACCTTAAGAGAAAAACGCGGCGAGTGCCGAGCAGTCTATGGCTAAATGTCACAACTTAGATTAATTAATTATGCACAAATAAATATAATCACCAACGTAACATTATGGGGAATAATTAGCTTTCCTGTGCTTTCTCGATCCCGGCTAGTCATGATGAACAATTTTGAATCTTTTTGTGAGAAATGACGTCTGTGTGGCCGAGAGACCGAGGTTTTACCCCATGCCAAGAATAGCACGAGACAGTGAATACCAATGTTGGGTTAATGCTGGGGAAGCGTCGAACACAGTGGTCCAACATTAAGCTAACATTTTTTCAACCAATGCACGGGTTTATGCTAGTTCTAGCCTATATACAAGACCTTGGTATTTTATAAAACAGATATTTTCAAACCCGATGTTATTTCAATGTTGGGCCAGCGTCGCAGACGGTGGCCCAACATTGAAATAACATAGGTCAGATATTTCCATTCCCTGCGAGAATAGGTGCAGCAATTTACTTCCCACAGTGAAAATAAATATCGAAAATAAAAAATAACTCCAGAATTTGTCAAGAAGAGAATCAGGTTTTTCATCTGTCTGACTGACTGCATTATCTGACAAACACTAAAGTACTCAAAGGTAGACGTTTGTGTCCGCATTCAGCCGTCGTCGGTCGTTTTGTGGATATTTGTAGTCTATTCGGACGTCGACCTTTCTGATGGACGATGTTTTAGCATTAGCCCCTGGCAGTGGCAATCCAGATTTATGGATAGGCGGGATTAACCATTAAAGCACTGAAATATTTTTATATAAATCAAGAAACCAAACGTTTTTTCTTTCAATTTGAAACCAGTGCCCGCATTCAGCCGTCATCGGTCGTTTTGTGGATATTTGTAGTCTATTCGGACGTCGACATTTCTGACGGACGATGTTTTAGCATTAGCCCTTGGCAGTGGCAATCCTGATTTATGGATAGGCGGGATTAACCATCAGTGCACTGAAATATTTTTATATAAATCAAGAAACCAAACGTTTTTTTTTCCATTTGAAACCAGTGCCCGCATCCAGCCGTCATCGGTCGTTTTGTGGACATTTGTAGTCTATTCGGAGGTCGACCTTTATGATGGACGCTTTTTTAGCATTAGTCCCCGACAGGTCCAATCCGGGTTTATGGATAGGCGAGATTAACATTCAAAGCGCTGAAATATTTTTATATAAATCAAGAAACCAAAGGGTTTCATTTCAATTTGAAATCATCTATTTTTTTTACTCTTTCCGCTTTTACTACTATTATAAATATTTTACCTTTTCATTGCGGGGATCGCCTTTAGACGTCATAATCTGACGTTTTTTGTCGATCCCCGCGCTGAAAGGGTAACTCCTCCGTTAAGCAGACACGAGGCGTTGATACAATGTGGTTTTCATGTTGGGCCAGAGTCGTAGACGATAGATCGGCATTAAGACAACATTGGGTCGCCATTCCGTGTTCCTGCTTCATACGCCTGCCACAGACTGCTGGCAAGAATTGGTCATCCTGAATTGACCGATCTATACGTCTAAGGGCGATGGAGGGAATGCTCGTCACTTTGTGCATTTGGAGGCAATATCACGACAGAAGCCCTGAATCGGGACTATACCCTACTCTATTCTTATGACATGATTTCAATGGTTCTTTTCACACTCTAGGCCTTTGAACATTTTAAATCTTTGCAGATGTAAATAGTGTATATAAGTTGCTTGATATAAGTGCTTGATACTCCGTTATCCAGGGCCCATATTCTCGTACAAGTTACGATATATCGTAGGCTTCTGATTGGTCGAGATGGCCATCTCGACCAATAAGAAGCCTACGATATATCGTAACTTGTACGAGAATACGGGCCCAGAACCGTTTTCAGCCATGATCTTGACCATAACCTTCAGATTGTCACGTGTAATGTATTTATATTTTTTTTGCACTTCTGTTATAGGCATGTTACATATCTATGTGAAATGTGGTGAGCTTTTAGTACTCAGGACAAAGTGCATCAGTGATCCCAGTGACCCTAGTGACCCCAGCGAACCTAGCATGTGACATTATTTCTGATAGAGAAGAAATTTGAATAATTTAATCAAGATTTACAAATGTCTCCAATTAAACAAATGTACATTCGAATACCGACCGTGCTACCTTTATATTAGAATAATTATTAATAAGTAACTGCAAAATATGTCAATCAATCAATCAATCAATCAATCAATCAATCAATCAATCAATCAATCAATCAATCAATCAATCAATCAATCAATCAATCAATCAATCAATCAATCAATCAATCAATCAATCAATCAATCAATCAATCAATCAATCAATCAATCAATCAATCAATCAATCAATCAATCAATCAATCAATCAATCAATCAATCAATCAATTAATCAATCAATCAATCAATCAATCAATCAATCAATCAATCAATCAATCAATCAATCAATCAAACAATTAATCAATCAATCAATCAATCAATCAGTCAATCAAATCAATTGGAACGTTAATTGAACGAAACGAATGAATGAATCAATCACTGCATCACTGAAAGACAAAGGTTAAAATGGAGAAATTGTACGATATTGAAAGTAAACTACTGAAACAAGATAAGGACGGAGTTGATAAAGCTAAGGACTTGAAACGAGACTCTAGCTTATACAATTTGTTCTGAAAACCTAGCTCATGTCATACAGTTTTAATAAAACTACCGTCGCGTATGCAGAGTTGTGTGAACAAACTACCCTGAAAATACAGTTTTGATAAAATAACTAACCTTGGAAATACCATATTAGACTAAAAATATCCTTGAATATACATACATTTGCAGAAAACATCCCTTTTGTGCGATCCAGATCACCACCACGAAAAAATGAGGACCCCTCCCCCTCCACCTCACAATGCACGTCCATTCAGGCTACATAAATTTATTTCGATTTATAGCACAATACTTGAGCATCTGCGGATGATGATGACGCTGAGCCGATTTGTCTGACATGAAAATAGATTCCTTGGCCGGACAAGTCAATCAGATGTAGTTTGCCTTGTAAAATGATATTTCCTTTACCCGGGGGCGAGCAATTTGAGAGAATCTTCTTTTTAGAGCTGCTTAGGGTCAAGGTCACCAGATGGTGCGAGAATAACAGCTAAGATATCAACCCAATGCTGGTTTAATGCTGGGCCACCGTCTACGACGCTGGCCCAGCATTAAACCAGAATTGGATCGATGTCGCTGCATTTAACTGAGATCGATAATCTGAGTAGATTGCTGATCATTGTCATCGATTAACGTCATCTAAAACTGATGGATCTGTGAGCATCCCAGCAAACACAAAACACTTGTATAACATTTACACTACGTCGGCCCCACGTCTTCAAAGTGGTCCAACATTGTACAAATGTTATACAAATGTTTTGTTTTTGTTGAGTTGCTACCATAGTCAGCCCAGCAATGAAACAAAATGTTAGCGCATGCTGTTCCAATGTTTTACTAAACCATTATCACATTTTCTGTACTCTAGTAGGGGTCACATTCGCCGTCGTGGAGGTTTTTCGCTGATTTCTCAGTCAATTCTCAACCAATTGTCTTCAAATTGTACAATAACTTTTTTCGAGTGATGCTGCGACTACCCTGAAAATATCATGGAGAAATATACTAGAGTTTAAAAGTTAGTCTATTTAACATGTCATAAATGTGACCAAACGTCGCCCTCCATAAACACATTAACCATAACCCTGATAAACACTTAAACTTCGTTGCAAAATTTAATTAGATGTCAAGTGGTATAACTTTTGCAATACCTATCAACACTTCAGGATAGTCGCGCATGACTAGACAATAGTGTGTGTACAATTTCTTGACAATTAGACAAATATAGCGTCGTAAGCGATATCACTTATTTTAGTCATGTCCTTCACACATACCGCGACGCGATAAATCGCTTTATCGAGCGGATATTTTAAATTGGAACAGATTCGCTGTGAAATGTACCAGGTTTAAGACGCTAGCCCAACTTTAAGATGCTCGCCAAAATCTCACACTTTAATTATTGAACGAGTGCTGTAGTTTACTATATCACACTCAAATGAGCACCGTTTGCATATCTAGATGGCTGATCATTGTCATTGATTCCTCACTGATGGTAGAGACAGGTCGCCCCTGAGTCAGCTGGCTGACATTCAGCCGACCTCCACATAATGTCTGGTTGATCGCTCCAGATTAGACAAGTGTCCATATCAGTGTGTCTCCACTCAACCACGAATTGTGTCCGATTCATCATCGTCATCAAGCCGTCCCCAAGTATAAGATACCCCCACATTAAAACGAACAATAAAAAGAAAATAAAGAGGGATGTGACGCATTGGTAGAGCACTTGACTACCTCGTCAGTGATGCGTGTATTCCGGGTTCGAACCCCGCTGATCCTGTATGGGTCTTTCGGTGAAATATCAGTGAAATATCCTTGTTTCTCCCCTTTCAATGTGACTAGGCGATCACGTTAATGGCGGCCTAGTCGAGTTCAGGTTGAAACCAGTGTCAAGTCCAGTCACCCTGAAGTCACCCCTTAACTCTTTAAGTGCTTCATTACTACTTAACATTTTTCTTTCATTTGAAGTTGGCATTGCTCACGCAATTGCCAACTTCAAATGAAAGGAAAATACCTCTTCACTTAAAAATAAAACCTGCTAAATTTTACAATTGAGGCTTTACTCAAGATTTATACATGCATATTTGTTCAATTTCTGTCAAATTTTAGTTGTGGAAAAACAGTATGAATGCGCTTAAAAGCGTCGCCCGCACTCAAGGGGTTAACTCGCTAAGCGACTATGATCGTGTTAGGTTCATTTTATTAGTTGATCAAATCGCAACAAATATGAGTAATAGTCACAAAATTGAAGTTGTGATTCGCGGTAGCGAGACACAACTTCAAGTGGGTGAAAAATTAAAATTAGCAAAGTTAGCGCCATGTGGAGAAAGGAGCTGCCAGAGGGAAGATTTTTTTGCTAATTAATCTCATCTGTCTTTAGAATAACATATATCATACTTGAAATTTAAGCTAGAAACTTGTTATTTCAGGCTGTTTACACGATTTCACAAAAAAAAGAATAGGTGCTGATTCTATTTTATTTGGTTCCACAAATCAATAAGCAATAAAACATGATCAAACACTATCTAGTCATCTGGCAAAATTTAAAAAAAACATATATAAAACATCACGGGGAAAGATATCTCAGATTGTAATTCAAACGGAAACAACATATTATCCAAATGTGGATTTAAAATCTCCTAAAACGACCAAGCATTATAATCAGACAAGTACCTGTCATAATCCACACGATAGCGGGATATGGCCAAATCGCATTGGAAACGATTAGAGGCCGTATAAAATATTAGAAAAACAGAGAAGGAAAGGAAACAATTATCTTGGGATTTGCAACGAAACGACTGGAAGCAAATCCAACAAAAGCCGCCAAACCTCAAACAAAGAGGGAAAAGATAGGTAGAGATTTTATTGGCGTAATTTTAATGCCGTAATAAAATCCCCCACAGCTCACACCCATTAGGCAAATAGGCCAATAAGCCTTCAATTAATATGGAAAACATTATTTTACTATAATGATTTATTTTTATTTAAACGCCTCGTTATCTCGTAGAAGAGAATTTCGCCATGCGCGTTAATTGTCTGTTTGTTTTAACACAACGACCGGTAGATCCATCATTTCACCTCTAAGATGAAAACATATATGGGCGACTGGTAGATACATCATTTCACCTCCAAGATGATAACATATATATGGACGAACGGTAGATACGTCATATCACCTCCAACCAGATACATCATTTCACCTTCAAAATGAAACCAAATATGGACATTATATTTTCCTCGGTTTTCATCGAAAAGGTGTGGACGACTTTGTTTGACCCATAAAGCGCTAAGTTTAATAATGTTATTTTACACCCGCTTTAAGTTGTGTCTCGCTACCGTGATCCACAACTTCAAGTGGGTGAAAAATACTCATATTTGTTTAATTTGAGACCAAACATCGGCAAATCCTCATGTTTACACACTCATAACCGGAATTGAAAGGAAAAGTTGGGAGATTTAAAAATAGATGTAGATGTACAAATAACTTATAAGAAGAAAAATAAGGCACTAGATGCACATTGATTTGTTACAGCTATAGAGATGCATTAAAGTAAAAGTCACTTAAAATCTGTCACTTTTGCGTTGCATGTTTTTCGTTGATTACTCACGCAATTTTCATCCGATTCTCATAAAATTTGACACGCATTATTCTCTAGTCTTACGGCAACTACCCTGAAAATTTCAAGAACAAAATATCATGTATTTTTAAAATTAGATCATTTGAAACGTAGTAAATTGCGATATATGACGCTCCTCTATAACCCATTGATTTCATTCAGTTTTATTATCGAAATTCCACTACATGTCAAATGGTCTAGCTTTTGAAATAGTCACTCAAATTTCACAAAATTTTCAGGGTAGGCGAAAAAAGTGCTTGCAAAATTTAATGGGAATTGATTGAGAATTGACTGAGAAATCAGCACAAAACACCCAACCCTGGTGAAATTTGACTGCAACTTTAAGTATATAACAAACACGAAGAGCATCTTCAGATTATATCTATGCTTCTCAGTTTGATGATTTATTTCTGAAAAGTGGTGATGACATTTATTGTTAATTTTACTCCGGAAAGGCTGATGTGGGCTTTGATTAATTATACGTTCTCTCTGCAGGCTAATTATCTGACACAACCACCTGAAGCAGCTTAGCCACTCTGCCGCGTGTCACATTCACTTCAATTGCACAAATAGTTATGCCACAAAACAGCTGGCACATCAATGAATATATTTACGTTTGTCATGAGATTGCATGAGTGAAGCAAAACTGCTGCAAAGTAAAAAGGCATATAAATATTGTTATGAATATTGTAGAAATTCGTCTGATTATGGTTTAGCTTCGGAACTAACGTTACCGTTTGTCTGCGTTTGATTTTTTTATGCGTCCGAAATGTGGTTGTGATGTCATAGATGAATGGCATTGGGTCTGTTTTAAGCACGCAGGCACGGTGGGCCTCTATGCGTATGCCATCTGCATTAGCCCCTTAAGCTTCCTCGATATCTACATTCACCTATTACGCTCCCTAGTCATCTGCATTAGCCTATTAAACTCCCTAGCCATCTGAATTAACCAATTAAGCTGAATAAATGAATAAAAGAAAAAATGAAAAAATGAATAAATGAATAAATGAATAAATGAATAAATGAATGAATGAATAAATAAATAAATAAATAAATAAATAAATGAATGAATGAATAAATTAATCAATGAATGAATGACT